>VXAB01008613.1:26451-47450 GCA_013399175.1 Odontophorus gujanensis | reverse complement strand
AAATAAAATAAAATAAAATGTATTTATTTATTCATAACTGCCAGATTTTCTGTTATATGAACTCCAATGCCTGGAGTAAAGTTCAGTAAGTGTCTCAAAAGAGCTGTTCTTTTATTCAAAGGGTAGTCAAACAATATTCGTTCAATTTTTAATGATAATCACATTCCTAAAATAAAGCTACCAGAAAAATGCTCTCAGGAACATGCAAGTGTCAGAAATGAGTTAAAACCTGGCAATAACAACATACAGACACATTTCTCTAAAAGAAGTTTTTTATGTTTCTGAGGGGCTATCAGAGTAGTAGTACCATCTTTAAAAAAAATTAAGGTCTTATTGTAAGGGGAATGTATGTCTAGTTCTAATACATACAGTCAACATAGTTACAGAATCACAGAATCTTTTGAGCTGGAAGAGACTTTTAAAGGTCATCCAGACCAACTCCTCTGCAATGAACAGGGAGATCTACGGCTAGACCAGGCTGCTCAGAGCCCTGTATGGCCTGACTTTGAGTGTCTCCATCACATCCCAGGGAAACCTGTTGCAGTGCCTCACCACTTGTACTGTAATAAACTTCCTTACGTCCAGTTTAAATCTCTCCTCTTTTAACTTGAAACCACACTCGTCATTTCACGACAGACCTTGCAAAACAGCGTGACTCCTCCTTTCTTACAGACCCCTTCAGATACTGAAAGACTGCAATGAGGTGTCTCCAGCATCTTCTATTCATAGACTCATAGAATCATAGAATGGCTCGGGTTGGAAGGCACCATTGAGATCATCTATCTCCAACTTCCCTGCTATAGGCAGGGACACCTTCTACTAGACCAGGTTGCTCAAAGCCAAATCCAGCCTGGCCTTGAAAGCCTAAAGGGAGGGGGCATCCTCAGCATCACTGGGCAACCAGCGTCTTACCACTCTCATGGAATTTATCTGTATATCCAGTCTAAATCTACCCTTTTTCATTTTAAAGACATTTGCCTTTATCCTGTTACTACATGCCCTTATAAAAAGTCCCTCCCAGCTTTCCTGTAGGCCTTCTTCAGGTACTGGAAAGCCACTACAACATCCCCTAGAGCTTTCTCCATTGTGAACAGCCCCAGCTCTCAGCCTGTCATTGTAGGGAAGGTGTTCCATCTCTTCAATCATTTTGTGGCCCTTTTCTGCACACACACCAACAGGTCCATGTCTCTCCTGTGCTAAGGACTTCACATATAGAAACAGTACTCCAGGTGAGGTTTCACCGGCATTCTAGTCACCACACTATTTTGATGCAGCCCAGAATATGGTTGGCTTTCCAGACTGTGGGTGTACATCACTGGCTCGTGTCCAGATTGCCATCCACTACTACTCCCAGGTTCTTTTTGGCTGTGCTCTATCCTTTCATCCCTCAGCTTGCATTGGTAATGGGGGTTGCCTCAACCCAGATGGAAGATCTTGAACTTGGACTTATTGAATCTCCTGAGGTTCACCTGGACCCACTACTTGAGCCTGTCTAGATCCTTCTGAATGTCATCCCGTCCCTCTGGTGTGTCAACCACAACCCACAGTTCGATGAGGGTGCACTCGATCCCACTGTTGACGGTACTGATGAAGATATTCAAGCTTCAGTATCTACTACTGAAGAAATTTTTTTGTCTGAGAATGTATCCCTTCACTGATGAGCTCCAGTTTAAAATACAGACTGACGATGAGAACAGAGCATTAGCAACCGTAATCCAGAAAAGTTTGAGCTGCATTTCCAGATCATTTTTTACAGTGCTTGTGAACTTGACTACCTTTTGAAGCCTGTAATGCAGGAAGCTGTGTAGTTACATTTACAAAATTCCTATGGAGTCTTGGGAACTTACAATTTTTTTCTGAAAATCAGGCATTTGTCCAGTCCTAGAAGTTTTCTAAACATGACTATGCATAAATGTTCACATTAGTTGTCCTTGCAAATTGTGTTTATGTCTTTCTGAAAAATAGCTTCAGTCTTTCAGTTAGTTAAAATGAGACTGAAAAGTAATACAGATACTTCTGCAAATTTTAACCTAAACTGTAAATGATCAAAATGCATATTTGACTACTAAGTAATATCTAGCTGATAAACAAACAATATTTGAACCATGTCTAGCATCCTTTTCCATTATTGCTTCCAAGTTTCTTAGAAAAGCTTTCTTAGAGTGGGGCTTAAAATGAGCACGGCATGCTATGTATCAAGATTTAAAAAAAAAAAGTCTTAATTTATTGTTTTCTGCTATAAAACCAGGCCAGTGACCATTTTTGGGTCCAGAAAAGATCTAACAGTCTCTTATAACATAATTAAAAAATTAAGCAAACAATTATTCAGTTATTCAAGAGTTTATTATGCCAAAGCTAAATTTATAAGATCTAATACTAAAAAGTGCTTGCTGACCCCCTCAGAAGCTCTGACCAAGTACTGCAAGTAATGCTGTGGTAAACCAAGTACGACAGTAGCAGGGCACAGTAACAACTTACATATCCTGCGTCTGCCCTCTAAATATATCAATTTGCACAGACGTGCAATATACTGATGTAGATTGCTGTATACATGTATCTGTACATGTGTGCAGATAGATGAGATATAAATTATTTGTCAGTATGTTGATAAGAGTTTTTTTTAAGCAATGTGCATGAATATATACTAACGTATTTTCAGAAAATATATTTATAAAGAAAAAAGATTCATTTAACTTCAGTTTATTTCAAAATTTCTGCAGATATTTTGGCAAACAAATTTACTAACTTTTATTTTTAATAAGTTACATTAAATAAATATTTCAGAATGTTAATGAATGACTAGGATGATAATTGTTAGAATAGCCTTTGTTTGTTACGAAGTATTTATTATGTCATATTTATCAAAGAGAACGATCATACTTAGAATTTTAAACACCATATTTTTCCAATGCATTGCTTATGGACAGTATAGGAACTCAAGCTTATTTGTGGGGTAAATTCAACAACTAAATGTGAATAAATGAAGAAAATAGCAGCCTGATTTTTCACACCTGAGTACGCATATGAAGAATATGCTTGAAAAAGAAGCTTGCCTGCATTCTGTAGATTTAATTACCACCCCTCTTGAAACAGCAAAACATTCCCATTCCATGTTCCTAATATCAGAAAATAGTGCATCACTATCTGTACATACCACACAGAATTGCAAAAGTAAGGTAGATGGTTGTTCCATTTTCTGCTAGTTTTCTTAGAAGAATTTCAGAGCCATTACTACTTTCTGCCACAAGTTCTGAATTGCAAGCAAACTCCTTAGCCTATTAAAAAAAAATCAATATGCCATCTAGTTTATGACTGCCTTTTAACTCACTGAGAGTTTAACAAAGTAATTCAGAAAAACTCCTTATTTTTGTCAGTATTTCTTCCAGCTTTGTGAACATGACACCATTTCTATAATTATGATATGCTGAGCTGATCATTCTCCTAATTTGAAGATTATATACAACATTAAAAAAAAAATCTCACCTTATGCATGCCTTACATTTCTCCTTAATTTACAAAAGTAAATCTCTTGATTATTTAGCACTCATAGTTCTGATGTGTATATCTACAGTTGTAAAGTTAGTCAACCATTTAGACACAAGTAAACTCGGATAGAATCTAAACTCCCACAGCACAATGTTGAAGATTATACTGTGAACTTTCTAACAAATTTTCTTGCTGCATTAAACACTATGTATGAATGGTCTCTAGTCATCCAGTTACAGATGTAAACTAAAATTTCCAGCTTTCTTATGGTATGAAGAAAAGCACCAGCTGAAAATTCAAGAGATCTGCTTGTAAAAAAAAAAAACTTCAGGTAAGTTCTGAGCCAGCTCATACTATAACCTTGTATTTCCACATTTTGGAACTGAACAACGAAATCACTGCACCTGAAACTCGGATAAAAAGGTAAAGAATATAAACATAAACTTCTAGCCTCAATTACATGAAGCATTTTCCTTACATCAAATATCTGTCAAGAGGTATTGTAAGAAACATGAAAGAGGCCCACTTAATTTCACTGATTTTGTTTATAAATTTATTTATAACCACCAAAACAAAGATTTTTCTGTCAGGGCAAATATTTAAAGCTACTAAAATTATGAGAATAACTTAAAGACATACAAAATATTTAAGAAAAACTATGATTTAGCATAGATTGAATGTCTATATAATGAAATGCTGTATTTTTAGCATTAAAATTTTAATAATGCAATTATATATGTTGAATTTAAAATGAAAATAAGCTTAAAAGAGCTCTATAACCTGGTGAAAATCCACATATTTAACACCTTTCATATACGTTTCTTTTTTAAAATACTAATGTCCGCAGTAGATCTTTCCCAGAGCTGTACCAAAGCCAGAAAGACCGAATGTGCCAAAAATACATGGAAATACTCCAACATGAAGCCCTTCTACATCTTAAGAGACAAATATTTTAGATACAGTTCTCAGAAAAGTCCAGACAGTTTATTTAAGGCAATACATTAACAGCAAGTAAAGACAATGAAGTAACAGATGACTCTATTGTGGTTTTTATTGTTGTTGTTGTTATTGTGTTGTATTGTTTTTTCCAAAAATGTTTCAACAGAGTTATTACCTAGCAAATTCTGATTGCCACCATACTAATTTCAGCATAGTGTTTTTATTCTCTATTTCCTCTTCTTTCAGTATTAATTTTCATTAGTATGTAATAAATGGCAGAGTATAAGTGGTGGCTGCATCCAATTTCAGCCACGGAATGCTCTACCTTAGATATTAACATCATATAGAGCCTACAAGAATTCAGTTAATATCACTGGAATGTAGCAATTGTTAACCCAGTAGTACACAGCAGCACTACTCTGCAGAAATAAAATTTCATTAAGCTGAAATATAACAGGGAAGAGAGTTTGAGAAAGCTGACTTTGATGCCTCATCTGAACACACTGTCTATCACTCCAATTTTGCAATAGAATTTTGGGGAAGAGTTAATGATTCAAATAAATGTGTGAGCCACAATATATAAAAAGACTCACATTTTATAGCTTGACTCCAATTACCAGTCCACTTCAGAATTATTAATCATTAGCTGTCATCAACAGGAATTGACAGGAAAATTTAACACTACTTGATCCAATAATATTAAATAATATATGACAAAAAATATAACAGAGGACCATGTACATTTAAAAGAATTGGGAAACTGACATTTCAAAATTCATCATTATCCAAATACTTAATGTTACTAGAGGCATCATGATCTTATTTCATGTAATGACATCAGAATTTGGGATATTTCATACATCTACGATCCAGTCAGGCAGTTCATATTTTCATGTTTTTTTCTTTGACCATGTTTTGATTGTTTAGGCAGACCTGTTCAAAAGTCAACACTTTCTGTTGACAGTTAACAGAAAGCACAGCTCCTCTAAGCATGCAGCATATGAAATTCTTTGTGATTCAATTAGTAAATGTTTCTAATGTACAGAAAGTTTGTTAAACACATATCTGAAAAGAGGGACAATTAGGACAGTTTTCCAACAGGTCCATCATAAAAATACTTCTGGGTTAAGAGAAGATAAAATACTGTTAAGTGCTGCTAACCTAGAGAAAAGGCCAAAGGAAACAGGACAAAGTTAGCAGGATGCATGCCATTGAAAAGTTGTACAGAGCAAGGTTCTTATGTTGTTAGCAACAAGTGTATTGTCTGAAAAAAAGTTCATTGAGGAAAGAGAAATTAGAAAATAATTATGGATTTCAGGTGATCTGACATGGAAAGCCCTGCAAATGAGGAAGTATGCTGTAGATCTCCCTGAAGGTGTGAGGACTACTCAAACTACGTGCACAGATTTGTGTATGCTACCTCAGTTCTTTGACAGTTGTACATAACCTGAGCAATGGCAGTTAAGTAATGAAAAGCGACCTTGTTCTTGACCAGCTCCTGAGCAGTAGTACAGAAGTGATCAAACAAGGCTGTGTTTACATAACGAAGAAGCCTTATATGAAAGAAGTTTCACTGTCAGAGTAACAGTGGTTTGGTTCAAGTTTACATCAAACATCGAGGAAGTACAACATCAGAATGAGATAGAAAAAATCACGTAACAGTGGAATAGACAAGATAAACAGCAAAGAACCTCAAACAGTAAGGCTTGCTAAGACAATATGGTGATACGGTACAAGCAAAAGACTTTGGAAACATATTAAGAACTAAAGCAGAGAAAATGTAAAGAATATGCACATACTAATTCTATACTTAACCATACTTTACAGCACTGCTGCAAGCATCCTTCTGATCATTTAAAATAAATAAATAAATAAATAAAATAATTTACAAAAGTGAATGCCTGTGACACACGCTTTATTTTTTAATGAAATGGATTTTTTGTTGTTAAAAAGCACCTTCAGTTATCTATGTTGAAGTCAGCTACAGCAGTTCAAGTGATCACTGTATCTTCAGAGATCCTCTGTCTTTGTCTTACAAATAGTGAGTGGAAAAAGATTGAGTGATTTTACTTCTCCAGCCACAAGGATCAAGTTTGGCTTGCACAAAAGAATAAATTATTCAATTGGATATTTAATAGCTTAGGAGAACTCCAAGCAATCCCCACACTGAATTTCTGACAAATATTCTAATTGTGCAAGTGGGATGGAGTTTAGAGACAGACATAACAAATACCCTGAGCTGAAACTCATCCTTAGATTCAGTAAGTGTGACTCTATCCTCAGAGGAAACAATGGGACTGTTTAAAGAACAATCTGCTACTCAGTGTGGTCCATAAATTTCCGTGCATTAACATGACTGGAAGTTATATTCAATGATATTCTGATGCTGTGATAGAACAATAAATGACCAAGATACTTCTGCTTTTCCTGCCAAACCACCACCCTAAGCTGCGACTCCTGTTGGTAGCAGTGTGACACTCTGAGTGACACAGCACTGTCCAGTGCTAAGAGTGCTGCTGGTCCACACTGCTCTTCTCACCACCTTTAAAAAGTCTGACTTTGTGAACTCCTGATCAGTGTGGACACATACTCAATGTATCACTGTGAGCCAAGATATTTTACTTGATTACAGAGCATGGAAAAAACAGTAAAGGTGAAAAAACACTCGTAATGAAACAAACCATTCTTATACAGCTATGTTCTTCAGGACTCTCAATAATCCTTTAGAATCCTTATTTACTGTTTAGCAACAGATATTGTTAATTTAGAAGGCAGCAACATCATTCCATTATAAGCGAATGATGACTTCTTACTTTGACAGTGATATCCTAATGTGATTCCAATTATGACCTTTAAAGACACTGATATAGCTCATCCATTCATGCCAATTATGAGCTAGAGTAAATTACCACAACTTCAGCATTTTCAACAAAATGGTAGTCAAAATCAAATCAGTTGCATTTACTGTTTAGTAGTACAGCAACTAAGGTCTATATGCAGAGGTGCAAAGACATCACAATACTCAGTTTTAGAGATTATATGAGTAATGGTGAATATCCTTAGTCTTCCCTCATGATGTTCAGTTTTGGACATTCTTTAGAAACAGGGCAAATAAGGAGAATCTCCTGGTGAATTGAAAATGAGAGTGGGCATGTTTCCTTTAGCACTGTCAACAATTCACTTGGGAAAGCAGCTCCTGCTCGAATTTCTGACTAGTTATTTTTATTCAATTTCAAATTCAGAAGAAAGATCTGAAGTCAGACTATGAAATTTTGGCAGTCAGTTCTGCTATATAGGACTAATAGATCATGCTTACTCTGTTTCTGAACCAGTATGTCTGTAGAAATACTGTGAGGAGTATCCTTTCTTACTACAAATTGCCAACAGCAGTGTAGGGTACTTCTCTGAGCTGGGACATGACCACAGTTACAAAAGTCTTGGAAAATACTTCTAACTGGGTCCTAGCGGTTAAAAAGAAAAATGCTTTCAGCATCTCCCTTTCCATTTGTGTTTTGTGTACAACATGCTCTGTTAGGGATATCCTTATGTGTTTATTGACTTGGTCCTCAGAAGAGCACGGGTATAAGAGCACCCTTTGCATTATGACTGAGTATGGATGTGATACGCAAACAAGGGAAAAAGAAAATAGGACCTTTAATTCCAGAAAAACTTTAACGCAGAAATCACATCATCTTATGGAGATTAAGTGTTCTGAAGATAAGTAGCTCTAAAAGTCACAGTTTTGGAGTTAAACACCTATCACAGTATTAAATTGCACTTATAATGATTTGGTGTGAGATGATCTAAGTTTCTATAGCGTCAGAAAAATGCTAGTGACATTTTACCAACATAAAATTATCTTCAAAATCACTTAACACATTATAGAGAAGTCAATAATTTCTGTAATATGTTTAATTTTCATGGAAACACCATGAGCCGTATTACCTTTTGAAAGAGGTAATAAATTGCCAAGATCAAGAACTAAATAATCCTGTAGGCATACCATCTTCACCAAGAAGTATCAAGAAGAGTCTAACTTCATTTTTCTAGAAAGCTCCAATTGCATCTATAACCTCTGGAGATCGAATGGCATACAGGAGATCACTTAACCCTCAAAATTTATGCCTAAATTTTTTTATTTTTAATTGCTAATACTATTGATTCAAGCTCAATGGAAAGATGCAACATTTGGACAGTTAGCAATAAAAAATTAACTGAAAACAGCGAAGAATGTAAAAAAGTCAGATTGAGGGAAAACAATAGTGGAAAAAATACAGGTAAAAGTAGATAAAAGTCAGAACATATGTAAAAATATATAAAATACTAACAATAGAAACATACACTGTTTTGACCTTTTCCAGTTTGAATAACTGTCATATAAATATCATAAGACGGTAGATGATTGTTACCAGAGTAAACTTGTCTTGAATTGAATTTGAAATCATGAAAAACATTCAGGGAATTGTTCTTTCAGATAGTGAGGAACAGATAGAGAGGACTTTCAGCCTATAATAGAATATAATGTTTGCCAGTTTGGTTTACTTCTGTCTGAATCCTTACTTTACTGTTTTAACTCGAGAAATGCTTGACTGATCTTCTGTTCACACGAAAACAAGACTTAAAACCTGTGCTACCAGCTACATAAAGGTCAGCACCAGACTAACATCTGTATCTGTTAGAACAGATTTGACGCAAAGCACTTCTGCAGTTCTCTAGTCTCTAGTCTGTCAGAACACGTCTGTCAACCATAGGATATTCTCTGAATGTCTTCTGATTATTCTTACCAAGACCCATTCAGTTTGAAGACTTAAGGAATATAAGATGCCACTGTGATGCAAAAAAACCCTAATCATATTTCTACACTATCTTATGGCACAAAAGTTCCTTAATGTCCATGCTGTCTTTACTCTGGAGTACACCTGAAAGCATCTTTTGTTCAGCTTACCTGACCCTGTCAAGGAGCAACCTTGGAAATGCTTTCCAGAGATAGCACTCCACAGAAACACAGTGATTCCCAGATTCATGTTCATCTCTGCCACAGCCTTCCTGGAATCAACATTCAACTTGTCATGCTTTTAATCAAAATATAGATATTTCTTAGATCTGGTCAATAAAACCTTCAATAAATGCTTCCCCAGCATACCCGGCCTAGAGGGAAGCTATACTTGCAGGCTGAACATGCTGCAACAGTCATTAAATCCTAACAACTGCTTGTGTGAAATGAAAAAAACAGTCTTTTGGGGGACTATCCTGTGTTTTTTTAGCCAAGTTTACTGTCTGGAAAGGAAACCCACATATTTAAAACTGCAACATGTCCATCTTTGATGACTGTCAGTGTTTATTTTCTGAAGATCAAGAGCTGAGGGCACAGAGATAGAATTAATTTAAAAGTCTTCTTGTAGAAGGATATCTTAAAAGATGTTTATTTTCATACTATCAAATTTTTTTCATCTTCAGATTGATTTACAAACAAGCATTGAATTTTGTAGCACTGCACAATCCACCAAAAAGATTCCCTATTCAATGCTTCAGACAGCTTTGGAGAAAAACAAAACAAAGCAACAACAAACAAACAAAAAACAGAAACGAAAGAAATGATAAAGATTAAGGAGAACTAGTGTTTCATATAGCTTTCTTGAAGAGAAGGGAAGTCATACTTGTTCCTTGTATACTGCCCAAATAAGGAGAGACAAAGTACCCAGTCTTTGTCAATACTAAGCTTTGTTAGCTCTTGTTGAGTGTTAAGCACATCATATAGTATCCTAGTATTTCTGCCTCTTGACTCAATGTCCTGCAGAGAAGCTTCTTCATTTTTCATTCTCTTCTGTATGAATATGTTAACAAATATTTCAGCTTCCTGTCTACATTCCTCTGTGCAAAATCCCTTTTGTCCTACTAAACTATACTGACTTCCAGTAGGTGTTGTGAAGCCTGCATGGAATGATAAAGGAAATGGAGGACCCCAGGAGATGCATATTGGCACCAGATGCAACATAGAAGGTACACTATGAAGTAGACCATGGGGCTCTGTATAGAGCACTAGTCCTATGTATGAAGGTATTAGAATCTTGCCATAGATGTTCTGAGAACTCATGAATTAAGTATCCAGCTTGATTGTGCCCCAGAGACCACATCTGACAACTGGAAGCCTGGAACAGACTTAAGTAATTATTTAGGAGGGCTTGAACAACTGGACACAGTCCAAGAATCAAGTGATTATCTAAAAATGGAAACATGCATCTCTTTCTTTCTAGCGCATAGGAACATGTTATGTATTTGGACAGAACTTGGTGAAAAAGTCCCTGGACCCCTTAATAACAAAATAAAATTCTTAATAAAAATTACTGTCTGAATTAACACTTGGGCAAATGAAACAACGAATTTGCATGCCTGGATATCAGAATAAAACTTGCAATATGATTCTCTGGGTTGTTGTGGAAAACTGTAGTATGTACTGATCTCTGTATTTTCTTAGCGCTTCTTTAAGTAATGTTTTTTTTAACCAATGTTACTCCTTAAGAGTAGGTCAGACCTACTTACTATTAGAGATTAGTTGAAAATGCAGCAACCACAACTGTTGAATTAAAATTCAGTATAATTCTGAGTAGCAAGTTCTGTATCACTCTCTGTAAAAAGCTGTATGTTCATAAAATGTTGAGGGATAAAACAAGAAAAATACTTGAAAACAAGAAATAAATGGTTAAAACACTCAATGGGCAAAAATGATATACCAACATTTTGTTGAGGAAAAACAGCCACATGACGATAAAAAGGTTCTTCAATCTGTGCTCTAAACATAACTAAAAAAATTAATTCAAATTTAACAAATGATCCATCAAGCTCTGCTTTTTCTGCTTCCATTTTTTCAACAACAGCTCAGCACACCAAGACTCGTTCCTCAAAAAGTTTCCTATTTTGAGGCTTTTTTTGAGTTCCTACATCCTCAACATACTCAGTGTTTTTACAAATGTAAGTTACAGGGTTCATTTCAAAGATTTTTGTTTAATATCAAATCTTTTTGCTCTAAATATAATATTTTCAAAATAAATATTTCCGAAAATTTCTCCAATGCTTCCTTCTTCAGCAAGAAGTACCTTTACACAGGTTCATTCTGAGGAACACCAAATTACATTAGATAAAATAGGGATTTTCTGTTGGTTCATATTCAAGTGCTTTTCTCCTCAACAATCCTTGAAGGGGATAAAATCTACTTGGAAAACAAAGGAAACAAATAAAACTGTAAGCTCTAATTTCTCATTCAAACTGACTTACACACTCGAAAACAGAAACACACCATATTTAGTTTTTTTTTATATTTTTACTGATACTGACTGAATTAAGTATAGAAAACTTTAAATGATCAAACTTTTGTGCAGAACTGCTCTTGATGCCTTTCCTTTCACAATCAAAGTGACCAGCTAAATAAATCAGTTACATTTCCAGGCTTTAATTGAAATCTGCTGAGAAAGAAAACTGTACAATTCTATTGGTTCATGTAAATTGAGTTGCCTAGCAACAAGAGCAACAAGCTTCAGCAAGTAACATGACATAAACTAGTGTCTGCCTCTGTGGGCATGAGTTTATGAAAGTAGGATATTTACTAGTGACTGCTCATCAGAGAAGAAACAGGAAGCCAGTCAAAATTAGATGATAAATAAAGTATAAATATCACTTGCTTAAAAGTGTGCACTTTAAAGCGTATGCTTTTGAGCTGACTCAAATCAGCTTTTCATATGTGTTGACAAGCTTATTTTTTATTTATCAAATACTCTTTGAAGGAAATGTTTGAGTAACACATGAACCTGTGGGACAAATAGATCAGCAAAAGAAAAAAATAAAAAGTATCAATAAAACCTAAATCAACTAATGGGTGATTCACTTTATTTCATCTCATTTATCTCATTTTAGCCTAAAAGAGTTTCACAGTTGTTCATAACACTGTATGTCAAGCCAACTCGTCTGTGTTGATAAGAGGAACATACATTACTCCTAAGAAATTTCCCCAACATCTGAATTTGTTTCACTTTGTACAAAGTGATACTCAAAAGGCACGTCTGTAGTGTGGCAAAAAAGGGCTTTGATGTCAAGACTCCATGGAAATGGGTCCTACTGACTAACAGTCATGGAGTTACATGAACACATGACACTACTCCATTCCTGAAGAAAAGATAGCATTGTATAGTACAGGGGAAAATATATCCAAACTCATCATGGAGGCTCCAAATTCATGGAGATAAAGATGACCTTTACAAAAATACATGTTAGAAGAAAGCAAAGCCAATTAGAACTCTCAAAGGAAGTAAATTCATTCAAATGAAGAAATAACAAATGTCACATGTTAGGTTTTGAGACTTCTGAGAATGTTTTTATGATATTCTCCAAATCCAGTATCTGCTTCAAACTATACATCAATCAAAAGATGCAGTTTCAAAAGCAAATTTAAATTACATTTTTATGCACTTCTGCTTGACTTTAACAGCTTTCTAGCTGTTATTTAAAAGTAACAAAACCCTGCTGCACTAGAACACACATTTGTACCATTCCTTCATTACTAAAGCTGAATAATGAAGTAATGTTCATCACTAAAGTTCACTCTTCCTCTAGTAGAAAGACTAAGCCAGCATTTTCTAATAGAATTTCTTTTAAAGGATTTACAGAAGCAACATAAGTATCAATATTCACAGCACAAACTCATATCTTTGTTCTGGTCTCTCTTGTTCACTCTATCTTCTTTTGAATTTCCTATAAAAGCTAAATTAGGTCTCAGAGGCACTGCACCACTAAACAAAGATCTCTTCTAGTTCATCGTAATGGAAGAAAATGTACTCAGGAGGGAGAATTTACCTAAAGGAGAGATCAAAGTGTCTCCATCCTCCAGTTCTCTCATCTCTATCACAGATTTTTTCCCCCCCTCTCTTCATGAAGTCCCTCACACTCATACATTTGTCCTTCCTCCTCATGGCCTTCTCATTCTTAGATAGGTAGCCAGTTGAATTTAGTCAGTTGGGATAAAAACCTGTTCTGGCATAATGTGCTAATCTGTTCCATAATTTACATGTGTGACTCCAAAAGTAATGCTTCTTATTTATTTCTATGGAAATTCTAGCAGTTACGAAGAGCAAATTAGAATTATTTAAAAAAAAAAAAAAAAAAATCTCAGCTACAAAACACTATTTTTCAACAATCACCATCACTTGCTACGCATTTTTGTCAGAAATGAACCGGAACCTGCACGCCACATTAATAAAAATTCACACCAGTAGAGGTACCCCACTGTAGCTGTTGATGCTGCTGCAACACACTATGCACTCCCTCACTGTGCTCACATCCACTGTTTGTACCAGTAACATTTAACAAGCATTGATGAGTGTCAATGGGTGCCACCTTTTTTCTCATGGAGGAATTAAATTCCAGACTTTTGCTTCAAATGCATTTCCACGTCAGATGCAGTTTTGTCAGACTGCCCCTCTGCTGCCAACTGCACACAAAACAAAGTTAAGGGATTACTGGGAGAGGGGTTCCACCTCTACTGTCATGCCACCAGCATCCACCTCTGATATTGATGGCAAATATAATAAAATAGGAGACATTACTTTCAGAGCAGCCCTCATATATGTTTGCTACTACAGCTTCTCCAGAAATACAGATATTCAAAATAAAGACTTTTTCTTTTTTCAGTACCAGGACAGCTACTTTAAAAGTATACATGCACAGTCCAATCTGTAGCCTTATTATGACTTGATCGCAAGCCAATTCTGCTCTCCTTGTGATTTCCAGTCTACTGTAGCTAATAACAAAATTCTAACATTTACTTAATTTTAACATCAAAGGATTAAAAGGTATAGAAACAGCTATAATAATGTCTTATTACTGGAGATCACAGATTTCAAGAAGAGGGACAGAAAAAAATGAAAAAATACCCCACAACAGTTTACATAACTTATTTTCTGCTCAGCTATGAAAAAAATATTTAAAGGTTTAAAATCCTAAATGTACTGTATAAACATAAAAATAGGAATGTTGTGTTCCATTGAAATGCCTAATATATAGACATACACATATTACTTGACATGTGCTATTACAGATTAAATGGAGATTTATGATCACCATTATGATTGGACATTGAGAAAACCTTTCTGACATACATCTAAAAAGGATTCATTTGAACTAACTTTAGTGCTGACAGAAAAATACAGAATCATGTTTCAGAACACCTGATTTAATCCTAGGCTCCCTACAAGGCTTATGCACAACTCTATTTTTCAGCTCAATTTTCTATCACTGAAACCTTAAAAGTCTGGAATATGTCTGAATAGGTTTAAATATTTTTGATGGAAATGCCCCAGTAACTAGAAAATATACCATGATTGCTTATGAGAAGTCTGTAACATAGAGAGTCTCATGTTTGTATATTAGATTGCAAAGTTTATTGTAACACATGGGATTCTCTTTATCTGATGCAAAATTCTAATGCACCTTTAATTCCTGCTGTGATCTCTTTCTGTGTCTGGCAAATTCTATAGAGTTCTGATAAAAATTTTGGAAGTTTTCTAAAGCAAACTCAAACTCTACCCACAAGAAGCAACTTGAACTATTTTTCATATTTGCTACACACAACACTGTGTTAACATACTGTACTTCAGGAAAAAAGAACAAAACAAAACATTTTCTCTTAGCAAGTGAAATGATTTAGAATTAATGATAAATACAGAGCCTGCAAACAGATTACAGATGTAGGTTCAACACCAGGTCGGTTAGTGACAGAACAAAATAAAAATGCCACGGCACTTGGTGGCCTGCTTGAAGTAAGCTGGTGGTCTCAATGGACTTCGTTCATAAAAAAGGAAAACAAAACCCATCACATAGCGCTAATTGGCACCCCTGTTGACACAGTCAGTAGCAAGGCCAAGGTTATAACGGCCACAGGAAAAGGGTCTTTCAAGGTCAGTATTGAGGCACAATAGTGAAATGACATGGGAGAGAGACAGCCTCGGCGCCGTGGACAGTTTGGCTCCTGGGATCTCATCTGCACCTAACGAGATCAACCTGACAAAGACTTTTGTTACATCAGTAACCTCACCCACACAGCTATTCAAATGAAAAAATAACCCTTCTAGAACAGGTTTTAAATCTTTGCAAATTGCAGAAGAGATATCAAGCTGGAAACCTTTGCTAGTGAAGAATACATCACATACGAAGGCACAGATAGCACTCCCTGCCTTAGAGAAATCCTTGACAAAGTTCCAATTTAACTGATTTACAAAATTCCATTGCACTTTATTGTAAAAAGTAAAGTTATTTACTTTACGAAATAACGATGCTACCTGTCTTCACAATAGCAAGGGAACTATTTTCTTCAAATAGGTAAAAACAGTCACGTAGGGAAGAAAACAACACAAAATTACAACTTATTTTGGCTGTCATGTATATAGAGATGACAAATATCACTACAAAAACCACTCATTCATATGCAAAATGATAGGTAACTCTGGTATGGACAGATATAAGCTTGTCTTCAACCTGCCTTTCTCAGCAGCACAGGATAGGAGGATTTTCTTCCTGTTCTGTCCTTCATATCTACTCAATGGCCATTTTCTGTTTAGTCCGCCAATAAAACTCTATCTGCAACAGAAGCAACTCCTTAAGTGAAGAAGCACCAAGACTAAAAGAATGTGAGACATACTAAAGCAAGAAAATACTCAGTGGAGGTAAAGATTAATATTAATACCGCACATAAAATCTAAAAACCTAAAAATGAAACTGCAGTGAAAACCAAAACCCATAATCATACATTTAAATGACTCCTACAGCAAACAGTACTTGAAAGTGGTATATCATTCCTTTTTTTTCCTCCTTGCTGTAGACTATACAAATACATAGATATTTAAAGTAAATTTGTATGCTTATGTGTGAATACATCTAGCGAAAATTGATGGTTTTTTTAGTTCAGAAAATGGTTAAATAATATTTNAATGATGGTTTAGTAGTCCACAAAAAAACATTATTGTTGACCTCTAGGCAGTGATCAGTATTTTCACAGAAATAACTTCATTACTTAAAATAAAAATAATTAATAAAGAAGTTATAGTATTATTAATAGTAAAATAGAAGTATTTCCTTTGATACGCTATGAAAAAATGCATTGTGCATTTAATAGCATTTCCTTTTTTGAAATGGTTTTATCCTGTCGCTTATTTCTGACCGAAAGATAACGTAGGTTAACACTGGGTCAAAATCTGATGCATTCCCAACATTTCAATAACAGCATAAGGACTTTTCTGTGAGACATGTAACCTCCTTTAGCTCAGCTGATCCTGAGAATGGATGAAATAGATGTTAACGGATGACAGCTTGGCTCTCTGCCTGTTTTATGCTTAGGACTTACAGAAAACTACAGGGGGGAGGTGGGAAAGCAGTGAATTCATGTAAATGAAACTCCTACGCTACTAGAGTAGTTTTCCGAAAATTCAGATTTCTTTTTTGTTTTGGTGATAGAGAATTTTGTGATCATTTGCTTCTGCAATGAACTCTGCAGGGTTGCTACAGAAGGGAAAGAAAATCTGGTGCAGATACTTAAGAACCATCCTGGTCTTGGGAAAACAGAAAGCATCATAAAAGCACTCTTTGTTTCTCTTTATTTTCTGAGCAAGGAGAAAGGATTTAAGGGCACTGTTTCTATCTAAATATAACTAAAAATGTTTTGCTGCTATTAGGCAGGACATTCTCTCTTCAATATTGCATGTTTACACTATCTCAAAAAGCCTAACATAAGAAGTAGGTAGAGTAGAATGTTTTCTCCACAAAAAAAAAAAAAAAAAGAGAGAGAAAACAAACAAACAAAAAACCACAAAAGAACAACCAAACCTCAAAAACACAACAACTCCAAGAAACATACAAAACTCAAAAGGCAAATTCTTTTGCCATGCAAGAGAAAGAGCAGGTGCTGGCAACCAGGCAGTACACAAGGGAAGAAGAGATTCATCTCTCAAGCACCTCTTCTATCTCCAAGGCTACAGGCACACAAATGTAATAGAGGTACATGATGGAGATGTACTCAAACCAAGTTTTAACAGGTTCTTTATTTATTTCCTACAGCATATCCCAAACAAAAATAAACCTTTGTTTATGTGAAAAAAAAAAAGTGAAAAGGGCAAAACATTCTATACAGCACGGACATTTATCACAATCTAATAAACTAATCAACTAATTCTATGTTTTCCAACACATGAATGAAACTCAATGTCAAGGAGGTTTCTGCGTGTACTGCTTTTTAACTATGATAGCTGAAAAAATAGAGTTAAGAACGAGAGACAGAAAAATATATGAAAGCTAGGGAAAAAAAAAAAAATCCCACAAAACCAACAAGTGAACACATTTGCTTTGATCCAGAGTTTTAAAAGATCAGGTTTGGATGTATTTTGTAAATGACATTTTAATTTTGCAAATGACTAACTTGGCTGAAACTCAGTGAATGCCAAATTCTTACAGACAGCTTACATAACTGTGTATGTGATGTTCCAAATTCTAACACTCTTGAGTAGCTGAGCTCTAGATATACAGTGAAATGAATGGGAGAGGATTTCTAATGTCAGCATTTAGCTGAACTCTAAAGAGATTTCAGCCCTATTACAACAAATACAAGTGTAACAACAAGTAGTAGAACTAGCACATGGAATGCATTCACATTGTGTATTTTTTTTTTAATTTCATTCTTTTTCTATTTCATTCTTTTCTTTCTTTATTCCTAAAGGTATGCCCACTGTAGTTAACACAGCCTCTAACAAGTGGAAACTGAAGAGATCAGTACTTTGAAGACTGCACTCACTGCCCCCAGATCCACACAAAACAAGCCCAGTCAACCCAAAAACCCTCCTCATCCTTCCTCTTCATATACTTTTCATTTCAAAATTATTCTTCCAGGTCACTATCCTTCCTTTGAAATAGCATAATTTAGAAGTATTTTTTCTCTTTTTCCTTCTCGTCTTGTACTTGTTTCAATTCCCTCTTGAAATCATATATTATTCAGTTTTATGATGCAACTGACAGTGTTTCCATCCCGTATTCTGCTGAAGCCTGAAAATGACATGCTGCAAACAGTCTTGCTTACTGGGAGTGCTGTGAAGGACAGGACAATAGAAATTATAGCAACCTCTGATTTATAGCACATCTTGGTTCAGATGCTCACAAAAAAAACATTTTAATTTCTGCAAAATTAAATATTGAAATCTTGGCAAGCTCAAATCAAATAATAAACAGAGAAAGGAATTTCAGCATAGGGTCATGAAATAAGATGGTGCAAGTTCTCTTCCCTCTTATCCTCTGAACTCAAGGTGATATTATTGTTTAGCTCCGTCGTCTAAATCATTAGACTGTAAATAACCGATGAGCCACATCAGACCATTAGGTTTAGAGTAAAATGTTTGAGCAAAGTCTATAGGGAATTCTGTTTCAAAATTAAAGATACAGTTCGGATCAGCTACAGCTCAACTCTGCAGAGAGACTGCACTCTTCTGATGTGCATACACACCATAAAGTGTATCTCCTTGAAACACACACAGCAACAATTTTTCAAGAAATCTTTGTATGATAATTGCTGCTTCTCAAAATGCTTCAGCAGATATTCTACACAAACTCTTGCAGAAGATTTTTTTGTTATTAATTATGAATTAAGTTTCAGATAGTCATTTGCAGGTACTATTGAATTTTCACCTTTGAAATTCCAACAGTTGCTGAAACACAGATAGAAACTTTATTTTCAGTCCAGAAAAATAAAGTATTTAACTTCATAAATGCATAGTAGAGCAAAGTGATATTAACATTCTTTGAGCTACTGAACAATCCATAGCTTGAATTATTTTGAACGGTGACATGGTTTTAATCTAGCTGCTTAATCATTTGATAGATTAGTAGAATCAGAATTTTCCCAAATCAGCCATAGTTAAGAAGAAACAAGCATATATTAACAACTGTGACTCTTCAGCAAAGTACATTCCAATAAAATAAATGAAAACTGTTCTATATCACACTTTCTTACGATTCTAGGTGTAACTTCAGGTTACTTAGAAGACACAGAAATGAGAAAACCAACAAAATACTTACTATATATTGGAAAATTCAAAAACAGCAAAACTAATTTTAAATGCAAATTTCCCACAACTACAGTTGATACATATAATAAAGATTATTAAGATAATAACATAACAAATAATAAGGATTAAAAGAGCAGCTTTCTTTTAAGACATTTCTCCATGTACTGATACAAAGTGAATAGGTAGTGTCATTAAAGGGGAAGGGAAGAATGTTAGCGGGCTCACAGCAAACCAATTTGCCCTTTCAAAATTTTTTACATGTAGGGGGAAATAAAATAATGACAGCAAACTTAAATAAGCTCTGCTTGATCATCATGGGAACCTTCTTCAAAATAAAAGTTTCTTCCCTTTACAAAGGTTTGATGACCGAATGGTACTGCGACTTACAAATATACTTCCCTAGTGCCATAGCTTCTCAGTGCCACTAGACTGTGCTACATTTGTTCATTTCTGTGTTCCCACCCTATATGAATATCTGGACTGAATTTCTGTTCATGGTCTCTCTTTCAGTTAATTCCAATTACATATCGATTCTAGATCTTTGTACAAATATTGTGCAAAATCCCCCCCAAACAATACATGCTAAAGTAAGCCACTCTGCTGCTTCATTCTTCTTCCAGACAGACAAATATGAAAAGAAACAATAAAGTACCTGTTTCATTGCTCAGTTGGGATCTGAAATGTAACATTTGTTTTCATTTTTTCCATTTTGCTTTCAGAAGCAAAATCAGTGCTGCACTGTTAAAGTATAAAAGTGATAAAGGAAAGAGTTTCTAGCAGTGTGCCTAAAAGCAGCTTTCCAAAGGACTCCTCTGGCAGGCTCTTAAATTAAGAAGTTTACAGGAAGCAGTTTATTGCCTAGAAAAACAGCATATTTTTCAAGAAGGAAAGAGAAGACAAAGACAAATTTCTTTAAGAAACATTTTCACCGAATACTTCTGTTTGTTGTTTTTTTTGTTTCTTTGTTTTATATAGAGAGTTCTTATATATTAAGCTCATATATTAATATATTGATGATATTCTTCTCCAGGAAAGATTCTCATTCTTAATAAATCTTTCAGAAGTGTAATTAGTGCATACTTTTAACTCGGGTAGCTAACAGGAACATGCCACTGGCTCCAGGGCAGAGTTTCTACAGTCATTCTTCAGTGTGTAATGTATGCTAAATATCTACCTTCCCCTTAACTACCCAATTGGATAAAGTCTACTGCACTTTACCTGCAATAACAACAGTTATTTAAGTGTTCTTTATTTATAAATAGCCATGGCTTCACTTTTTATGCTTTAAGTTCATTTTAGGAGAACAATAATTTCATCTGAGACCAAAACTATCACGCTCCAAACTATAGTATGCTACCCACTTGACAGCTCATTATTTTGACAGCACATTGAACTGCAATTCAACAACTTCTTTGTCTTCTTTTGATCTAATTTTTCTTTCCCCTTATGAACACCTACACTGAAAAAACCCTCATAATATGTATT
>VXAB01008613.1:0-19493 GCA_013399175.1 Odontophorus gujanensis | reverse complement strand
TGGGAAGCGCTCGCTTCGGTCAGACTGGCAGTTGGGGAACTGCAAGCCCTTTTCCGACGAAAGTAAGAAAGTTTGGTGGCGAGTTATTTTCTCATGAAAGAGCGAACCTGGATGCCCAAACCAGCTTGCTTTCCCGCTGTGGGACAGGCAGTGCGGGAGCGGATCCGTTCCGTGGACAGCAAGATTTCTCGTAAGATATATCCCCCCCTCTGAATTAACTCTTGTTTTGCCCATGAGAAAACTGGCTGCGGCGTCTTCCCAATGCCTTTATTTTTGTTTTCCGTGTGCTAAATCATGGAATACAATCACAGCGGGTTATTTTAGAAACAAGACCCTGACGTGAAGGATCGCAGTTTTTAACTCCAAGCATAAAGTGAAATAGAAAAACAAAAAAAAAAGAGCAAACAAAAAAAACACCAACAAAACTGAAGTATGTCCCTACAAAATTATTCATATCAACTCCATAAATCAAAATGCAATGTACTTCAAATTGAGATTCCGTTCAGTTAAACGTGAACCTGACGGAATGGATTTATTCTTTCATACATTTCATACATTTTCATGTATGAAATTCTATCAGTTCTGTTTATACAAGAAAGCAGAGGTATCCAATGCGTCACATTTCCACTGAAAAAAGTTACAAATCAGCATAGAAAAGAGGCGCTGTGATGCTTTCACTGGGTACAAACTAGGAAAGCTTCAGTCCTGGGTGCAAGTGACTGATTTGCAGGCAACCTCTCTCCAAACACCTGTTTGAAAATGAACTGCGATGTGAAGAAAATGCTGCCAGTGTTGAAAATGTTCAGATCTAACTGATCTCGTTAAATTTTGTTTTAACTAGACTTAATGTGGAGAAGATGGAGACACTAAAATATCAGCAAAACCCAGCACATGAAATTCCTCAGATATTATACACTTTGCATATCCTTGACCACCTGATTGTATCAATTAATTCAATTTATATACTGCAATTTATAGCTGCTTGTTAGCATTCATTTGAGACATTTAATTAGAATCTTGTTCACAAACCCTTACAGGCTGCTTATATTTGCTTACATCAGCAGACCTTCTGATATCAATAAGATGTTTTCCGTCCTTTTCCTTCACAAGAACGGTGGCATATTTTCTTTATAATGGAGACCCCAACAGATGTGAGTGGCTGCAGACAGGTCTGACTAAAAGGCTTTTCGGTGTATTTTCCCATCAGTCTTCTCCTCAACCTGTCTGTGGTGAGTAAAACGTTCTGAGATAATTGCAGTAAAACAACACTTGTACTTCAGTTTACAAAGCAAGTTAGAAAGTGTAAATATATATAATCTTTCTATTGTGTACAATTTACCTAATATCTAATTTGGAATTTGAGTGAAGCTTTAATTAACTCATGTCTAGTGCCAGAGGGTTTAGAAAAGCTGCCGGGAGATATTCTACCTACTTCTCAGTTTGTCTGCTGCAACCAATACACTTTTATTTCTCCTGGATGTCCATGCAGCAGCCGTAACAAAGGCCAGGTAAATTTGAAGAGGAGGCAAGGACTCTTCTTTTATATTTCTAGTCCTGTTTTTATTGCCCATGCCAACATGACTTTAAGATTTTATTGTTGTAAAGCTATATGTTAACACCAGTCAAAACTTTGATAGGTAAATAACAAGCTGTCTACCTGCTAAGCAGCACATTCTTTACTCTTTCCTATTTCACTCTGCTGCATTAAGTACCAGTACACATTGATTCGTAATTTACAGGGTGCTTTTGTCAGGCAAGAGAAACAAGAGAAACCAAAATGCCTCTGTTTGACTTTGATTATTTTTCTGTATATTTTCTATATATATATTTTTTAAATCTACAAAGCTCAGATCATTTCAGCCCTAAAATTCTCTTACTTTCCCCTCTACCATATGGAGTGGCAATTTTTATGTGTTTGTTTTCAGAAGTCCTGGTAGACTTTCAGTTTGTTCCTCTGTAGTGGTCCAGGAGCATCTGAGTCTGAACTCAGACATGTTGATGTCTGAGATAACTTCTACAGCAGTTGGAGCAAGCTGCTGCATTTGCAATTTACCTGATACTTCAGATGAGATATTGTTTGACAAACATTAGTGGTGGCAATAGAATTATACATGCAACAAACATACGTGAACATCAGCGAGCACCAGTGAGTTATGAAGACTGCACTGCAAAATGTAGGGCTACTGCAATCATTGTATACCCAATCAGGTGGGCATGATACAGGAAAGCGTCAAGACCTGAGGTTATGTACGACATTTACAGTACTCTTCAAAACTCAACTCTTATATTCAGCAGTATAAATAAACCAAGTGGTACTCACAGTTCACTGCTCTTGTTAGATGGTAGCTGTTCTAGGTTTCTAAGAGCTTCTCAAAGAATTTCTCATTTCATGAGTGCTTCAGAGAAAAAGCTTAGAAAAAACAGGGCAAAAAGAGTTAAAATATAATAGATGAGTTCTTTTGTTCAAAATGTTAACAATTACATTGTAGAAAAAATGTAATTTCTGTCATACTTGCTCTGGAAACTAAATACCAAGAAATTGCCTTTCAGAGCATTGACTTGCATTAACACCTTTCCCCAGCCTCTTTGGAGACACTTCTAAGACACTATTTAGGTCATATGGTTTTATTATTTTAATCATTTGCATTATCTTCATTAGACCTTTATCAAGTTATGCCTAATTTAGTTCCGTCCCTAAAAATTAGTGAATGCAGAACAGTGTCCACAGGCCCCATTCCATTCTATTGACTATCAGTGTCCAATTTCTGTTTGTATGAAAGGAAGTCAGATCTATCTTGTAGCCAAAACTAATTTCTTAGTTGTGATTGGAGTAAGATTGGTCAGAGTTTTCTTGGTCTCAGCAGATACAGTTCAGAGGCAGACATACCTAACTGTATGTAAGCCATGAGACAGAGTTTCTAATTTTGTGTTTTATGATTTGAAATTATTGAAGGGAATGGAATTATTGAGAGACTCAAGAATCTGAACTTCTCCCATGGATTCTTCACTTTTAATTCACTTTCTAAATTCTTCCCCACTGCAATCTGAAAATAAATAAATAAATAAATAAAAGGAAAAAAGAATGCACAAACACTAAATTGGTTTTATGTTCTATCAAGTTTCATAACCACTATGAAATTTCAAACTTTCTTCAGAATGTTCTTTAATTCAACAACTGGATTTTTTTTTTTTTTCTGAACTAGAAAGATAGTTTTAAAACAGTCCTGAAAAAGTCCGACACATTCAGAAACAGTATTCAGTAGCAGGAAATCTTCAGTTATTTCAGTTTAGTTTTAGAAGGTAAGGTTGTAACATATTATTATTATTATTTTTAATCAAAAAAAGATACAAAACATACTTCATTTCTTTTCTCCGTCTTGTTAAATGAAAAGCAATCCCTACCCATACAGAAGGAATGTCAACTCTTGTAAATACTTAATGGCATTTTATGATGTTTTATGAAATGCTTCAAAAATTTAACTTAAAATGTGTACAATTTAGGTTCTTTTTCTTACTAGTGTATTGTTTTTTAAGTGTTACGGAAGCCTAATTTCTCTCTGTGTAGTCTCCCCTGCCCCAAGGGCTGAAGTTACACAGTGGCTTACACCAGCTTTAAGTGTAGTGCCAATCACCAGACCATTGAATAAAATCTCTCAGTTAAATATACCTGTAAGCAAGGGTGGATAACAGGTGGGAAAATATTCTGTTTTGTTCTCATGATGTTTTGCTAAGATGGCTTGTAATCACAAAATCTCTCTAAGAGTGCTGTTGCTGGTCAGAGTCGCATTAAACTTGAAACCTTAAAACAGTAGTTTGGCTTGTAGCACTCAGACTAGGAAAAGGCTGTATTTGTTGGTATCACCCAAGCCCAGATAACCTGGTGTTTGCTCTGGAGAAAGTACAGAATATCTGAATGCTAATGTAATGAGTAGGCAGCAGTGTAAGACTGTCTTTCTGGAGAAAAAAGCTGCTGAGAGGTGATGACCTCCAGAAATTAACATCCACGTTCTCCTTCCTTGGCAGGGCCACACTTTCCTCAGTTATTTTGAAGCAATCCAAGATCAAGAATGGGTTTGAGGAAAGAAAAAAGAGAGATGAGAGCTGGAAGGAATATAAAAAAGCAAACTAAAACACACTAGCAAGAAGCAGGAGGCAAAAGACCAACCTACAGATCAGCCTTTCCAACCTTCCTCCAGGGAGTCTCTGGGGACCAGGACTACATGTTGAAACAAGGTGATTTTTTCAATCTGTATTAATATCAGACACTAAATTAGAAAGTAAGGATCTATTGCATCCAAAGAGTTTCCACTTAAAATTCATACTGACCTCTCAACTAAACTTACTTTTTGCATCATGAAAGCAATCAGAAGTATCTGAAGCAGAATACAGATTTTTTGCTGATCAGTAAATTAATTTATTTTTTCTGCTGAAATCCCAGTTTTGCTATTCATGCTTTTATATATTTTAAAATCAAATAAGGTAAAAAATGAATTTTAAAATATTAATTGATTTTCTTTTTCCTGTTAGTAGCTTATGTCTATACAGAAAATCATTGTTTTAGTTCCATCCATTTTGGTGACCTAGCTATTTAGCTAGCTTTACTAAAATGAATTCTTTATTCTAAGAAGGCTCAAACCCTGTGTATTTCTTAGTTACTTCTCTTTTTGAGCAGGTATAATTAAGGGGAAACGTAACTCTTTTTTGCACTTCCATTCAGATGATGACTGAAACTGAAATCCTCAATGAAATAAATATATGAATATCAAACAGACATTTAGAAAAGATCTTGAGTGGGCTAAAAGATCTACAGTGGGTTACCTCCTATTTTTATGATGAAACTAAAATTGCTTTCAGCATAATCGCCTATAAAATTCATATCCTAAAATACACTGATTTTCAGATAAGTGAAAATATGCTCAAACACTGTCCAAACAGTAAGGCTAGAGATTTTCAAAGTGCCCAATGTTGGCCTAGTTTTCGAAGCAGATGAGAATAGTCACAGGCTTTTGAAAATACACATGCTAAAAAGACAGATTTGCTTTTTTTTTTTTTTTAATGTGAAAGCAGATATTTAAAGAGAATAAAAGAGTCTACAGATTGCTTACCCCTATTTTTGGCATGATCCATTTACAAGCCACCACAAGGCAAACGAGATAGTTACGTCAGATAACAAAAACAGTCTCCAAGAGCAGAAGTGAATATACATGCTCTCCTTTCATTAAAAAAGCTCTCTTACAAAGTTGTTAACACCACTTTAATTTGTGCAGTTAATTTTTTTTTTCCACTTCATAGGCTGGTCCCAGGAGAAGAAAATGTCCTCAGTTCAACCCCTTATATGAGGCAGACAGCTTTAGCAAGTCTTGATATGACAATATATTAACACAAATACTAATGATTAAAAGTGGTTGTGTTTTTCTGAATTAAAATATGTGTAAGGATGCTTGTTTTGCTACAATTTTGATGTTTTCCTGTACTGATTGATCTAAACCAGAAAATGATATTGTTTTGAATGTGCCTTTTATTTTATCTGTTTTGAGTAAGTTATTTATGATGTATACATATTTTTATGAAAGATGTATGTTAACTAATAAAAAATGTCTATTATCATATATTTTTTTATATAATATTCACTACAATAAGACAAAACTATTGCTGAGTCCAGGAGATATCTCCTAGGTATAGAGATACAAAATTGCTGAGTAACTCATATTTGGGGATAACGTGCAGAGTAAAACTCTCGTAAGATATATTTGGAAATAATAATTGTCAAATTCTTGGGATGTGTAATGTCGTCATGTATCATTTCAGCATAAAAGAAGACAATGCTTAATGTCTTTAGTATTCAATAGCTCAGTGAGTAGTAACTATCTCAGTATCTCTAGCATAACTGACTCATGGAGGTATAAGTGGAAGACAGACCAAGGATCAAAAATCTCTTTAAATCTCTGGTTTCCAGGATGGCAAGTTTTACCAGACACGCTGCAAATATTCTCTGCTGGTGTTTTACCCTTAAATCCTTAGAATAGGAAAATGTTTTAAAAGCCCACTAGGACACAGCGGAACATAAAGATGCCAGAGCAAGCTTTAAATGAATTATTTTGGGTACTGGCAACAGTCAAGCTGTGATAGAGAGTTAACTTTGTGTAAGAAGTTTATTTTGCTGCATGGGCAAGTTTAGCACCCTGTCCTGCACTATGTGTAGCTATTGTGAGATGACTGCAACATAACATTTTGCATAATACCTCTCATGCAAAATGTATCTAACAAAGTAGAGGCACTTGGCAAAAAAAAAGTTAGCTAGGTTAGACTTGCAGTGCACTGTAAAGTGCACATATTATTCTAATGATTTTTTATTCTTATTATTGCCCCTATGATTAAACATGCTATATCACTATTTATAAATGCACAAAACAAAAGTCAGTCTCCAAACATGTCCAGTCCAACAAGACTCTCACATGAAGCAAACTGCTTCCAGAATGCTGCTGCTAATAGGACATGCCAAAAATGTGAGGATCTCTCTTTGGTGTGAATGTCAGTCACAGGGAACAAGATCCCAGGCCCTCAAACTCATTTTAGTTTGCCACTGCATCTCAGTGAAGTGGCTCATGCATTAAAACACATTACATTTCTTTAAAACAAGGAACAACTTTCTAAAGAGGTATTAAGCCCATGATTAAGGAGTATGAAAACACAATAGTAATTTCAATTAACAGACAAAATATAGAATCAGTCAGAAACATTTAGATGATGTTCATTTAAGAACAGCAGGGATACAGATGAAAAGGACTCAATTTTCAATACAGTAAAATTAAGAATGGAAAGATAGGCTAAAACTCCATATTCACAAATGAGTGATTGTAATCTAAGATTAGAGGTCTATATGGAAACAGAAATGCACAAAGATCACTGTGTTGTTACCACACTAAAAAGAAAAAAAGAATACAATGTTCATATTCCTTATACCTTTCCAAAAATTTGTGATTTGTAAACGTCTTAGTCACAAAAAATTAAATAGAAAATTGCTTTAAAGTGGGACAGAAATTTGTGTTACTCCATACTATGCATAATTCTTAAGCTTTTATGGTAAAATGACTGTCTTACAAGAACAACAGGGTAGAGAGTAAACAGAAAGATAAATACCAATAGATACAGGCACACAGAGGAGAAAAGAAAAAGAGAAAAAATGAAAACACTGATAAATAAACCTATACTTTTACTGAAGAAATAGGACCTACAGGCACGTTCTGCTCTCCAAAAACCCTACCTGATATACTGTAATACTACATGTTGTTTTCTACAATATATTTTGCAATAACTACGTCCAGCACCGTACAACTACAGTGATCATTCCAAACATAGGAAACACTGAGGAGATGGAATGCTGCATAATGGTTCTTGCAAAACCGTATTGCAGAAGAATGTGCAAATACTACATAGGAACCTTCTCCCTTGAACAATGACGATACTGCTAGAGATTTTGAAGTTGTTGGTCACTAAGAAGAGAGAGTAAAAAGAAATCAGTGTTTGTTTCAGAGTAAGTTACAGAAAACTTTGCAATCTGTATTGGTACTGTCATGAAATGAGTTAGTCCAAAACAAGTCTTTGACAAATAGATTTTCAAAGGAAGAAGATGAAAATTTGTGATCTGGGAGAACCATCATATCAACCAACTGACAAAGCTATGATAGTTTCCTTACAAAAGGGAAGAGTTAGTGATAGAAGATGTTGGCACTAGGACGTCTATTTTCATTTTATTTATTTGCCTCAGAAGGCAAAGGAACAGTGAGAGAATAAAGAGGTGGAAAAAAAACTAATCCAAACAACAATTAAACTAACTACTTTCTCTCTATTCTACTGGCATGCATCACTTTGATTTTGGAACCTGTTTGTACAACAAAAAGTTGATCAGACTAGAAAACCTAAAGATCTGCAGTACTAATGTTCTGGGGTTTTTCTTTCATGCCAATATGTTAACAGGTTTTGGAAAAGATCTTAAAACTTGTTCTTTTGCCTTTGAAGAAGTCTATGAACAGTTGAGATTTAGACTTCTTTGTATCTAAAATGTAAGATGCTTAAAACTGTTGAAGAATAAACATTAGCTTTGACTATTACATGAAACAGTATAATAATTACTGTATTCCATAAAGATTGCTAGAATGAGCAAGTGTTATGCTTGTGCAAGTTTGTATGTGTGAACATAATTTTCAAAATCTTCATCCTTAGAAGAAAAGAGAAAGTACAATCTTAGGAAACTTTGGTAGGATATTAGTATGATCAAATAATTCTTACATGTTTTCATCCTGGTTTTAGATGGGACAGAGTTGATCTTCATAGTGCCTGGTATGATTGTAGAAATCTTTGGACTGCTGTGGTCAGTTTTTCTTTTTGATTGGAAAGATAATACAAAAAATGAGTAAAGTGTCAAAAATAAAATAATATCAAACAGTACCAAATCATTTCAAAATAACAGAAAAAATAAAGTAACTATAAGCAACCACAAGTATAATGGAAACATTATTCACATCAAAATTGTGAAAGGTTCCTTGAAAGCAATCAAAGCTGAAACAGGTTTACAGGTTTTTTTTTCCCTCCAAAACTCAAAACTCAAAAAAAATAAATAAATAAAAAAGAGAGAGAGACTACTAGTACTTTTATTTTAATAAATCTTGCTTCCTTTATGCAACAAGCTGTCTTTAAAATAGGAATAACGTTTAAATAAAATAAACTTTTTTCTCTGTGAAATATACAATAATCATATGAACTCCAAAGCAACCAACCAATCACCCTGCATGTATTTCCTCCTGTGGCAATCACTCTGCATGTGTCACATTTAGAAGAGCTCCTTGTGAACCACACCTTTCATTCCTCAGTATATCTGCCCAAGAGGAAGCCAAAGGCCAGGATTCACTTTCCATCTGAAACCGTTCGTTTTCAAAACAATCAAACATTGTTAAATATGGTTTTCCTAATGGAAATTGCAATCTTGTTGCACTAAGCCCACTCTCATTCTTCTATATTTTTTTACAACTATTGATCATAACTTTCTTGCCTGCAAAACTATGCCCCTGTCAGTTGACATTTAAATTATAAACTTCCATGAGGATCAATTTTCCTTTCCCCTAGTTCTACACGTAATTTCTGTAAACCACTAGAGAAGTATAGAAATGTCACAACAGGTACGCAGAGCTCAGCTTTATCTGTCCGTCAGTGTATCTTGGCCACCAACCTGGCCTTTTCTGCATGACAATCCATCCAGTATTTCCAGAAAAAATTACTTCCTTTGTGTACACTACAGCCATGAAGAACAGCTGGATTTGCAACCACTGATGATTAGGGAACTCCATCTAGCTCCGAACACTGTCACATATCCTTAGCAACAGAATTACCACAGACATAGGAGATCTTCCACTACTTTCCTATAGAATTTTTATTCAGATTCAAGGACTCTTTACTTATCTTTACAGTTGGGTTCCTAGGTACGTGGGAGACTGCTTAAAGCTCTGGAGTTGCATCTGGATTCTTCTGGCACGATGGAACTTTCTACAGTAAGGGTAAATTGTACAAGATAAAGACTTCTCAGAGGCTTCTTTGGTACTTGAAATTCATTTATATAGCAAAGAAGACCATCAAAAATTTTTGCTTCCAATGAAAAGTGTATTTAATTAATTGCACATTCAAAATTTTCTACTTTTGTATCTATATGACATTTAAAAAAAGAATCTCACACTCTGCACAGTTAAATACAATTTTGGTTACATACTTCTGCTAATTCTATATCATATGAAAAATAAAATGTTCCAAATGTGTAGTAAGTGTTGTGATATTGTGTATTTTAAAAGCACAGTTTTCTATATATATATTGTAAAATATCATTTGTAGTTACTATGCTGTGTTTGCACTTAGACTGTGATGTCATCAAGGAATACCTATGAAAAATAGTGATTATTTGATGACATGGAGTGCAAGAAAAACTAGTGGTGTTGTATGGTCAAGCTTCTAATTACAAGCACTAAGAAAACTGTTAAGTGAAGTATGTAATGAAGTTGTACTGCTTAATAGAGAAATATAGGAGCCACCAGTATGAGAGAAAACTACCTTTTCACCTTGTTGTGGTCTGAGGGTATATGCAAATATCATTCCAGGTTTTCTTCTAATACAGATATGATTTCCAATTAAGGCCAGAAATTCTACAGGTTTTCCACAGGAATTTGTTTGAGTTAAAGCATAATTTTTAAGCAAAACATCCGAGATTAATTTGAGATTTATCACTAATGGATTACTTACTATGTCCTCTTCCTAAAGCTGTCCTAACAACTTCTATTCATATTGTTAAAAATATAAGCAGCCGTCTCCAAAATATTACCATGTCAGTCTACTGGGGGTCTGTCTTTAAAACTTACTCCTTTCAGTGTTGTATTGCTTTCCTAGAGTAACTTGCTGGACATTCTACTCTAAAGAACAAGGTACAGTTGGCACAACATGGAGATCAGTCCTGATGGTTCTCACTCAGAGGGTCAGGTTTGTGGAGGGAGCTTTGTCCATGAGTCCTTGGAGCAAAGAAGGTGCAACAGCTCCAGTACCGGTTCAGTTGGCACATGATGGTTGCAGCAGCTTTTTCAATTCATAGACTAGTCTTAGCAACTGCAGCCTCAGCCAAGCGTACTGAGCCAAGTTCTGTTCTTAGTTACACTGATGTAATTCTGAATAGATGCTGGCCTGTTTTATTCATTCATAGCTCATACTAGTGTTAATGGATTTAGATATGAAAATAATGCTTATTCAAGCAACCTCCCACTCACATAATATTCCTGTTCTCACTGAAATTAATGAAAGGTTTGACTAAGTGTAGACTTCAGAATTTTGTAAATATTCAGTTAGTGTATAATTCGCTGCCAAATTCAAACTGAGTTAAAGGCAACTCTACTGAATTTATTGGAGCTGCATCTCATTTCAAACTGCCTCATAGTTTCATTTAAAGCAAAAGAGTCTGCATGCTTGCAAGAGGAATTTGAGATAACAAATGTTTCAGCGAGGCTGTGTAGCAAGTGTTGGTCTTTATTTCATTCACCCCAGCATAAATTTGGGTGGTTCAACTTTTACTCTCATGTATATTTGATGCAAGACGGTTAAGAATTGAGAATCCCACTGGGCTTTTTCCTGTTTTTGCTTTCCACATCTGAAAATAAAAATAAAAATAAAAAAAACCCACAATGTTTATCTCAATAAATAAATATTCCACCTAACGATGTTCTGAGTTGTATAAATGTGCTTAGAAAGTGCCAGTTCTGTATTTAAGCAAAAAATTCTGGGGAAAAAAAAAAAAAATCCATCTTTATTAACAAGTGATGAGTTTTGACTTAATGGCCTAAGGTAAAGCCAAGGGCAGATAACACTTTAGCAAACTGTCTGTTAACTTCATTAATGACCGATTTTCTCAGGATTATTACTATTATAAACTAAATTCAGTGGTTTAGAACAGAAGTTATACAATTCTGACTACCCTCCCTACCCCTGTTTTAAATTCACTATGACATGATTTGAGGCACATTTAGGAGAACAGCTATTTTTAATTTAGCTTTTCTGTCCTTATCATTATCCTGACTACCTTGGACACATATATTTTTAGCAGAAATCCAAACCCTATAAATTAGAAATGTATAATTCAGATAAAAATCTAAACATTTACATTTGGCAGAGAGGGCATTAAGGAAGAACGAGTATACTTCCGCTTTATGGACGGATAAAACTGATGCCAATTAAAATTCATCTGAAACCTAACCGGGTGAATTCTGCCTGCATCTGTTAGGAACTTGTCTCTCTGAGCATTTCTTTTAACACTGTTACAAAAGAGAAATGCAGTCGAATGGAAACTAGTGTAAACTTCATGCAAATGATTCACACTGTTTCTGTATTGCACAAATCCAACTTGCCGTATTTTACCTAAGCAATGCAAAGGGTCATAATACCAGCACAATGCTTAAAAAACAGCAGTAGGTTTTGAATAAAGAGCTCTGCATTCTGCTGGCAGCCAAGGAGTTCAAACAGAAAACATGCCAGCAGTATAGACCAATGCATTATCACCCCCTCCCTCTTGCTGCATAACTGTGCTTCATAATGTGCCATAACATTGGCAAGCACAGCTCAGAGCTTTTTAAGAACACAAGGAAGCTCATGAATAATGGTTGAATCAGGAAAGTGATAATTAAATGAGACAACCGAATGCCAGTGGAGTTCCCAGTGGAAAATACTCCTCAGTGAAGATCATCTCCACCCTTCATTTCACTTTTTTAGCATTCCACTGCTATATTAAAGAAAACATTCAACTTCCCAAAATCATTTGTGATATTTTCATACGTAACCCCTTTATTAAAAGGTAAAGTATTTGCTTTTCTCCAGAGAGAGATTAAAAATAAAGGCTTTCATTGGGGTATGAGTTCTTAATGAAATAACGTATTTTCTTTTTTTACAGAACAAACTGACACCATAACATTTGTATTAAAAAAAAAAAAACAAACCTGCAGAAACCATCAATATCTAATTTACAAACATCCTTACTTAAGTGATTGCTTCATGTTTCTCCTTTTATATGAGTTACAACTATTTTCTTTCTACCTCCTCTTCATCTATTCAGTAGTCAACCTGAGCAATTGTGATTAGTGGGGGAGAACTACTCTTCAGCTGCCCACCTCAGGGAAGACCGTTTTAAGCTTTCTACACCAAATCCATCTCTACTGACCTCATTCATATTCTCATTCATCACAGCATCACACTCCTGAACTTGTGATGTAAGGAAATATTGCCATGTTCTTTGCACATTATTCAAATTGTGCTGAGACTATGAGCCAGAAGTGGCAAGCTGAGGACCCAACTCCTTGTTGTTTGTACTTGCTAAATAAGTGCACATTCTTCTTCCACATTGCTGGAATTAAACTCTAAAGAAGGAAATGAGAAATGAGTCTCATTATGGAATGAAAAGTGATTTCCTGTTAAAGCACTAAAAATTCAAGTGATTCCAGTATGTGAACATGACAGTGAAATGTGATTGTGCCTGTTAGCAACACTTTCGTGATTTACACTGTGTGTAAAAAGCATTCATTCACTTGTTTTCATTTGAAATAAAATAGTCTTCCTTTTTTTTTTTTTTTTTAAATAACCTGCCTCTTCATTCTTAGAAGAGACAAAACTGACTCACAGTGAATCTCAATGTTCCTTTTCAAACAAACTCAGAACATTTTTTTTTAATCAGCAGTGCTTAATATATCTAACCTGACAGCTTTGCATTCAAGGTTGAGAGGATATTTTTAGCATCTGAAATATGTAAAAGATCTGGAGAAAATTGATTCAGGATAGTTTATGTAAAACATCATACAAACTATTGGCATTTAAAGTATATTTATGTGATTTTCAGAAAAATATCTGTATTACATGAGAAGGAAGATGTAGGAATCCTTTCACAAAAAACCATAGAAGGTCAAATGCTTCATAACACCTACATCACAAGATTGCAGAAATAGATTTCTCTCATACTTAGAGGGAAGTTGTGAAAGTCTATCCACATGATTTATTCACAGACCACTATAGTAGTCACTGAGCCTTAATCTACAGCAGAATGTTCTGTGTAGGGTATGCATAGAGGCATATACTGCTCTTAAACCACACAAGAATAACAGAAGAAATTTTTTATTCTTTTTCAATAAAGTATTTCCATACTTACAGTTCTCTCTTCTCTTGATTCTCCATATTGCCTAGATAAGCAGCTCAGATTTAACATCTAGTGAGTACACACAGATATTTTACCACTTTATGAATTGTTCCAGTTCCAGTTCTGTTTTCTGCTGTGAAATTAGTCATTTTTGTTTGTTTGTTTGTTTTTATGTTTTTCAACCACAGAATGAGTGTGACTGTGTAGGCTAGAACACTCCTCTGAAAGTTGGAAAACTCTGAATCACCTCTGTTTTTGTGCAAGTAGCATGATGGGGACTATTGATTTAAATTTTTCAGCCAGATTGTTCCCTGATCTAGTTCACTGTGCAGGTGTACAGACAGTGTAATGGATCAGTAGCTGAAAGTGCTTGCTTAGGTCTGGCATAACTACCAAAATGTAGGCCCCAAGTGAAATTCTTATACCACTTGATATCTTTTCCTAAGTGAAATTCTTAAATTCAAAATAAACCACTTAATTATTGTTGTTATTGTTATTATTGCTACTGTTGCAGGATAACAATGAATGTAAACTGTTTTTGTCTTTTTTTTCCCCCGCAAATCACATCTGTTAAGTGGACAAAGTAAAAAATTTGAGAGAATTAAGGTCTACTCTAAAGACACACACACATTCTATTCCGTATTTTTGCCTGTCGCTGGTATTAGAGAAGAAGATAGTGGAAATGAGTCTGTGCAGAATGATATTGCCAATTTCACATTAGAGATGATTCATATTATTTTTACATGACTTAAGAGTAATAATAAATGACTACAAGGAGATCCTTATAGATCCCTATACTCTAATATGTTTATTAAAAGTGTATAAAAAATAATAAAATGTTACATAGAAGAGAAATTTAAAGTTTCTGACTTGTTAATAAAGATGTAGGTGTTGATAGCCAAATACAAACCTTTACATTTTGAGAAATTGAACAGAGTGCTTTTGATGGTACAGGTTACCAGAATTGATTTCAGTGCTAATGTTTGTCTTTGTAATCTTTAGGGAGAATTTGTTTGTCGAATAAGACTATCATTATCCTCTTGAAAGGGTTAGATTATTGCCCACACTTGGACACAGATTTAGGTAAAGAATGTTTGCTTTTGTTTTGAATGTTAATGAGGAAGAGAAAGAAATATGTGAAAAAAGATAAACACTAAAAGTGTACGGACAGAAAGCTTCATCTTAATTAGCATTATTATTGTATATTTTGTTTAACAACCTATTTTAAATACAAAAAGGAGTGTGTCTTGTTGTATTCACTCACAGTAAAATTAAAGCTGCAGTATTACAAACTCATATTTGCACTTTTCTTTGAAAGAAATTTTCTCAAAAGCATCGTTCCCTAAAAACATCTTTTTATGAAAAAATATAGTCTTACATAATGTTCAAAAGCTCTTTGTTCATTGTGTGGTACATATTTAAAGGTGGTAGTGTATAATGTTTATTTAAATGACATTTCAAAACACCTTCTATATAATTTGTATTTGAGAGAATGAAGAAATCTTGAAGGTAACATAGTTTATTGAATTAAGAGTGTTCTGAAAACCACTCCTAAATTTGAGCTTTAAAATGATAACTTTTTTCTCTGCCAGTACCTTTTAGGATATCCTTGAACCTCCTTCACTAATTGCTGCTGTTAATGATATGATAGTATGTAAGTAATTTAGAAGTTTACTAGAAAAAAACAAAGTAAAATGTCAAGGCATCAAATCTGCAGTCCTGGCTCACACTGAAGCTGTGGGCAAAAGTAATCTAGAAAAACTCTGGATCACTATTAAAATGGGCACTTCAATCCCTTTCATTTGCTTGCATGTCATGTTGCTGCAGCTACACAGTGAGATGGATCAGGTAAACTGTCTGGATATCAACTGGCCTTGCAAAAACAGCACTGGAAAGGTTGAGGAGCTCTTCTTGGGAACAGAGGAGGTTCTGGAGCGAGATGCCTGTGAAAGCACGATCTGAGTGCAGCTAAGAACCTTCTACAGTGTGATCTAACCTCTCAGTGGAAGAAAGCTAGGGGGGAGTGAGACTCTGTGGAGAATGGCAAAATGTCCTTCTTTTTCCCAGTCATTTCCGTAGTTAGCCAATATATCCCGGAACGCTATTAGATAAACTGAAGAACACAAGCATTTCAAATATTATCTATTTTTGCCTTTGTCTTCTTTCTCCCCTATTTTATTTTCCTTTCCCTAGTTCATTCTTTTAAACAAGAAAAAAAATAAGAAAAAAATGGTGAAAGTGAATGGGTCAAAAATTTATTATCTCATCGCTGATTAACCACTTAATTAATTGTGATTTAACTTTTTTTTTAAATCAGTTTCCAAGAATAAATTTAATAAAGGAGAGATATTTTAATTATTTAAAGCACAAAGAAATCTCAGAATCGGGAAAAGCTGTTTTTGTCAGAATTTTGCACAATTTTCAACCTTTTTAATTTTTTGTTTCCATTTTACCTTTTCTTTTATCAAGCCCCTTTTTCTAAAACCACTGAAAATAAATTCCTGTGGTCCTTCAGGAGCAATGTTAAAGAGAAATCGTAGTTATAACCAAAAAGAGCATTATTTTTGAATGTAAATGGGAAGACTACAGTGGAAGTTGTAGGCAGCATAAAGATTTGTTATTAAAGCATGTTGCTATAGCCATAAAGATTTTAATGCAAGCATTACTTTGCACTTCTCTGCCCTTCCTGTTTAAATATCTCCAATTCTGTTCTGAATTTCAGACAAAGGATACCTGAGGATCATTATATTCTTACATGTAAAACTTCTGTATTTAGTCTGTGATGTGTTCTATAGTCTTTCAGGAAAACAACTGTCAGTAAATCATCTAAGACAACACAGTTTTAATCATGACTTATGAACAGATTGCTAAATTTACTGCTGTCTAAGTTTCTGCCAGGAATCACCAAACCATAATGGTCCCAAAGCGGAGTCTGTCATATATGCCTGGTGTTAGAAGGAACAGATTCAGCCTTCTTACCGCGGATTCCAAACCCCAGAGAAGATTTTGGTGGGGTCTGAAAAAGGTTCTTCTGTGAGTAGATTAAACAAATGCTGTCTTGTTTGTGTTTCTTAATAAGCATCTTCACTGTTCATTAAGAGCACGTACTTCACAATAAAGAGAGTAAAAATCATATGTACAGATGCAACCTGTTTGTTCAGAGTAGATACCAAGCTCAATGCTAGCATGAAGTCTGAGATCCTGAGGTCCTCAATGGAACGTGAATAACTGAACTACATGATAAAGAAATTATAGAAATGGTTGTACCTCCATTCTTCAGGAACTAGACTCATCATATTTTCTACCTAGACATGCAATTTCCAGTTGTATTAAACTCTGCCAAGCTTGACACTTTTTGATGGAAATTTCACAGGTCTGCTGTCCTGCCCAGATTGATTGTGCTTTAAAAATCACTATCAGTTCAGATACTTCTAAGAACAAAATACTTGTTTTTCAACATAAAATTTTACGGGTATTTTATTTGGAATATTTTAATGACCCCACACTACAGTACAACTATTAGCAATTGGGAAGGATTAAGTTTTAGCATCCTCATGAGACTCTCTGTCTTAGTTGGTGAAGTTAGAAAACTTATAGAAATCAAGCTTTGTACCTGACAGAGTAAATGTTTAGAGCAGCTTAATAGACAAAATCTCTCACATCTTCTCCCACTGGGATATGGTTTAGGTCTTTATCAGTCTTCATTAGACTTCACATTTGCTCCCTCCTCTGGGAATACTTCACTTCTTCTTTCTATTTTAGGAGGCCTATGTTAATCCACATTGATTTTAGGACCCAAGAATTTTTATATTACAACCCACATGGGGGTCATTTCTGTCATGGACCAGGCTGAAGATTTTAATTTAAATCCTTAATTGCTAACTGAGGTAGAAAATATAAATGAAATTAATTTTAACATGCTAACTCTTCTTTGTAAAGATCAGTAATTCAGGGGACTCTGATTCATACATTTAGAGATCTAAAAATCATACAATGTGCAATGCAATAATGACTTTTTCATCTTCTGCAACACACATGATCCACAGCCCTGTGAGACCCTGAATACCCTCTCAGTCCCTAATACTCTTGGTAGCTTTATATGATCTATTCAGGTTTTTTCTAGAAGAATGATTTTCTAAACACCTCAGATCCCCAGTGATTTTCCCAGTAGAACTGTGCTGTGCTATTCTGGCACTTGCTGGTGATGTCAGGACTGCAAAACCCAAGTATTAGGAGCCAAAATTTAGACACAGCTCCTTATCAAAGAATGGCTTGAGTCGGAAGGAACTCTAATGATCACCCAGTGCCAACCTCCCTGACATGAGCAGGGGCAACTTACACTGCCCATTTTGCTGAAAGTCCCATCCAGCTTGACCATCAGTGCCTCCTGGGATGGGAAGACTATGCCAGTGCTCAGCACTCTCTGAGTAAAGAGCTTTTTTCCTAATATTTAATCTAAATCACCCTTTCAGCTTGAAACCAAACCATTCCCCCTTACTCTAGCACTATTAGACAGTATAAAAAGTCAATCTCAGTCCTGATTATGTTTTCTATAAGTACTACAAGACAGCAATGATATCTCCTCAGAGCCTTATCTTCTTCAAATTAAACAGGCCCAGCTCCCCCAACCTTTCTTCTTAGGAGAGGTACTCTAGCCTTCTGATTTTCTTTTTGGCCCTCTTCTGGACCCATGCCAGCAACTCTGCATCTTTCCTGTTCTACAGGCCCTGGGCATAGACACAGTATGCCAGATTAGGCCTCACAGGGAAGTAGCAGAGGGGGATAATCCCCTCCCTCTCCCTGCTAGCGACCCTTTTGTTGATGCAGTCAAGGATACTGTTGGCTTTCCAGGCTGCTGACTCATGTCCAGCTTTTCATCCATCAGAACCCTCAAGTCTTTCTTGGCAGGGGTGCTCCTAATGAGTTATTTTTTTCCAGTCTTTACTTGAATTTGAGATTGTCCTGACCCAAGCACTGAACTTTGCACTTGGATTTTTATATTAACAGTACTTTTCTTACTTTCAAACAGTTTCTCATAACACCTGTGATAATAGTTTTGAATTGTTTCTGAACCCTTATCATCCAAATATACATATTTTTTTTCTCTGTAGAAATTGCAGAGGGTCAATTACACTAAAAGACATTCATCCCCTTTCTTACCTTCATTACCTTCCCAGTTCCAGAGAGATGTGATTTTCAATGTGTGTCACAGAGAGATACAGTCTAAGCTATGGGTTACTACAGTGCATATGACTGGATTCCTATAAAAGCAGAGCACTTAGTGCTCCCACCGCAATGATGTGGCACTACGTGATTGTCAGCATGTCTCTCCACAGAACAGTATTACAAAGAAGGTAGCTATGATAAAGATAGAGAACAACTGAGAGTAAGAAGTACATTTACATCAGATAACACTGAAAAATTCATGAAAACCACTAAGCTCAGTATTTCTGCTAATCAAAATCATCTCTGACGTCTGTTTTGAGAATGAAAATGTAAAAGAAAAATTTTAAAGCAGAGCAGAAGATAAAGGAATATTATGGATGTTCTCTAATATCTCAAAAACCTCTACTAATGAGCCCTACAACCTAAAACAGAAGCTTGAATTAAGTACCTCATATTTTTTCATACTGATTGTAGAGTCTTTATGTGGCTCTTGATGCTGGTTCAAGTGACACATTGAAGATCATCCAAGGTGACAATAAACCACAGACAAAGTTTTTTCTCAGTTTTCTTGAATTCCAGTGCAATAAATTAATTTCTGGGTGATACTGAAAATCTGTTTCAGATT
>VXAB01008612.1:55863-66427 GCA_013399175.1 Odontophorus gujanensis | reverse complement strand
GGGGGGAAAGAGTGACATGATGAGGAACCAACAATTTGTCATTTGGTATGTTTTATTAGTCAGTTTGACAAATTTCCTGCTGGATAACTGATTAGAATTTCCCTATTTTTAATCTTTAATTTATTTCATACTCAAATATGATCGTTAGTCATTAATCAATAGGGTTTAAAGTGTTCATGATTAATGGGCAATGCCTTCGGTATAAATAAGAGTTTCTGAGATGTTGGGATTTGTCTGGCTCTAAAGCTTGCAGGGTTGCTCCAAGTGTTCATTCCCTAGATTCAATAAAACAGAACCAGGAGAATTGATGAGATTCTGTGCCAGAGGGATGATTAGATAAAACAGAAGCAGCTATTAAGGACCTGCAGAAAATAATGATGAAAAAGAGATCCAAGGGGTTAACAGGAGTCTGCTTTTCATATAAGTACTGTCAGAGATTAACGAGTCTCTGTGTTACAGATAAATAAGATTCACAACATCTCTATAGTAAAAAGAAACAAGGAAGATTAATGAAATTACCACCTTCTGCTCCACCAGGATGTAAAAAGTCAAGGCTACAGAAGTGCAGTGGAGCTGCCAAAGGGTTAACGAGAGCCCAGCTTGCACAGCAAGCAGAGGGAACGGGGCAGGTACTGGAGTTGCAGATGAGTAGCAATGAAGGGGTTAACAAAAAGCCAACTCGCATTGAGATGCTAATTGTCAAGATAGCGTATTACTGGAGGAAAGTAATTTGACTATTTGAAACTCCCACGAAGGATGCCAGCCTGTGTCCACTCCATCTGTCAGGCTCCGTGAAACACGACGAATTGAACTCCAAATCCAAATTCACGTGTGATGAAGTCACTTTAATTTCCCAGCCAGCCGAGCACTGCTGCCATGCCCACTGCGCAGAGGGTAGCACTGCATTTCAACTTTTTCTCTGAAACCCAGGAGGCACAGTAACCTGTTACTTGCTGCTGCTTTCTTTTTTCTTTTTTTTTTCCTCCTCTTTCTCTCACCATTTTCTGCCTCAGTGCTACAACTGAGTCATTCTGTTGCCCATGGCTCGTGGGTATACACAGTACTCCTGCAGCGTGCTGCATTATTCCTGAGTTAATCTCTCAATGTTATTTTCGGCTAATGCAGATGTGGGGTTTGCTTACCGTCGCTTTGTAGACACTTGTCGAAAACCATTTGGAAAGCTTAACTATGCATAAATCTGCAGAGTGAATGTTTTCTTTCATTCACTTGCTCCTATTATTTGATTTCTTGTAGGCCTCTGCGGCAGAGATGGAGAAAATAAGGTAAGTGAGACAGTTTATTTACATCTCATTATAGACAAGAAATGTTCTGCTGCACAGAGGACAATACAGGCTCTTTGAAAATATTTTGCTTAATACAACCGGAGTAAAATACTGGATTGCATGATGATGTAAGGGAAGCTGTGTTTTAGAGACAAAAGAAAAGGAGTGTGGTTATAGTAGTAAATCTGTTTTGCAGACATGTCAATTCCGAAGGGGTGTTTTATACACAAACATGTTTTATTGCCAGATGCAGAGGATATATGATTATATAAATGTTGTAGTCACTTGTCCATTTACTGCAAGAGCTTACTATCCATTTAATGAGGAAAGTGGATCAATAATTCATGAAAAAAAAAAAAAGAAGAAGAAAATATAGGCTTGACTTCAAAGCATCTAATTACTGTGGTTTGTTTCAGCATAATGTTGTAAGATTGGTGTTCGATTTTTGTTTTATATTGTATACCAGGCAGACAAATCTCATCTCTGTGTTTAAAATGTTGTCATACTGTACCAGTTTCTCAGCACATCTCACTGCTTTAAGCAAAAAGAAATGGCTTTTTATAAATACAAGTTTTCCATCTCATGTCCAAATGCAAGTCTGCTTTGGGGGATACTGCTTTCATGTATGCTATTAAGAAAGGAAAAAAAAAAAAAAAAGAAAGCATTCCAGCACCATTAAATATAATTTCAAAATTTCAAATCAAGTTATTTCTATTGATTAAATTAAGTATTATGAAAATTATATTATTATCAATATAAAAAGTTAAACCTTGTATTTAGATATATTATGAAGCTCTTTTTGATAACCCAAAATACTGGCCTTGATCTGACTTTTTTTTTTTTTTGGACAAGTCCGAATTCCTATCCTGAACCCAGTGACTCAGTTTGGCTAGTGGCAACTATTGTCCAAGCATAACTTTTTAGATCCCTTGAGTTTACAATGACTACCCTGAGTTTTCAGAAATGCAGAAAAGTTCTAGAATTCTGATATAACTAAAATACAGAGAGGCAGTCATGAAAAAACAGATGGTTAATGAATTCTGGGCTGGAAACAAAATTCTGTTTTTCTTTTGAGAAGAAAAAGGAGGTTATCTCTCACAATGGACTTGAAGATGTGCATCCAAAAGTTTCTAATGTCAATACATACTTCAGTTGTACATTTTTGTACTTTTCCATGTCACTGAAAGAATAACTTCTAAACTGAAAGAAAAAATCCTGTGCACCGTATTGTGGTTTTGCATGCAAATTGGAACTATATACTACAGCTGTGAGTTGTTTGTTGGTTTTGTTTTGAATTTTTTCCTGAGTAAGGACTGAGAAAACACCTCAGTGTGTGGTTCTGCATTTACTATAATTTCTAAATGGGATCTCATATGGTATACGTACATTCATGTCATGAATTACTCTGCTAGCAGATGCAAGCAAACACATAGGTACGTGTTCACTTGACAAGCGTGTGTGCTCAAACACGCTACAGTACTTCTAATACTTTTCTGAGCATGTTTTGGCTTCTGTTCTTGCCACATTCACAATAACAGGCAGCAGAGCCCAGGAGGATAACCTCAGGAATGTAATGAAAAAGAGAGAATTTTCTATGAGAAGAGTAAATAGTCATAAAGCGTCAGCTTCCTAGCACCCTAGTTTTACAGCTGTCAGACATGAAACATTCCTTATCTCAGTACTTCCTGAGCACTTGTACAGATGGAAATCTCACAGTGCTTCACTGAAGGAGGTGGGAGTTAATAGCTACACTCAAACAGGAGAGGGGTCAGGCTGTGTCAGCAGTTTGTTAATGAAGTTTTCTGCTTGGTCTTCTTGTGTGTAAAAAATTGCTTCTGATTTATGTTGATCCCCATCACCCAAGCTGCTGACCAAGGAGAGCGGCAAGATGAGAAAGGGAAGTTCCAGCAGGACCTGCTCTTGAACATATGGTCTGATTTCTGGGTGGTCCTGTACAGAACCAAGAGGTAGACTCAATGATCCTTATGGGTCCCTATCAACTCAGGATTTTCTGTGATCCTTTGACTGCAGAAGTTGTGCTCTTCCAATCCAAACGTTGATGGGCGCCTGTCCACAGTTATTGTCCTGAGTGCAAACTGACAGGGCAACAGAAACAAAATCTGGAGTCATTATTTTAAATGTCTGCTAAACTCATGGACCTGAGATAACTCAACTTTTACTAAGCCTCTCCAAGCCTGACACTCAGGTTAAAGCAGACTGCCTCATCTCTTTGGCACAGTGGTCTCAGAGAGGCCATGAGGAGAAAGAGCCTGAAATCAGGGAAGGAAAAGAATTATAATGAGGGAGGAGGACAGGCCAGGAGGAAAGAGGCAGTGGTGTGTTATTTTTTGTTATAGGTAAGACGTAGAAACAATGCAGGAAGAGCCATCGACACAGAGTACTTGAAGATGTCCTACTAGACCTATCTCTTTGCCTGCTCTCTCACTGCACCATCCTGCAGCATCCTGGCACAGAATGTGCAGAAGGTACAAGTGGAAATGGGTCTGGAATAGGGTCCTGGAATCAGAGAAAAAAGGAGGAAAAAACAAACAAAAAAAACCTATACCTGCAAGACTCATACAGGGTGAAAATTCCCAGAATTCAGGGTCAGAGATAGCTGGGTTTGCAGTCCATAGCACACTTCAAGAGAAGGAAGGCTTTTAAACAAATAGAATAGGTGTAGAGAATCGCACTTCTCAGGGGAGCTACTTCATGCTAGCAGCCCTTGGGAGCCCACAGACCCAGACATTTATGAAGGCGGCAGCTCTGAGTTGCCAGGCAAGCTGTGCTCCTTCTCCTGCCCAGAGTATCTGGGACACTCCAAGGACTGGAGGTGGTCGGGCCCACGAGAAACAGAGACAGACACAGAAGACTGCAGAACTGATCTATTGATCATTAACAGTGAATTTCCTGAGCAATAATGATTTTGTGAGTTCAGACACACACCTCAGCATTACGTTCCTTCCCACAGAATCTGGTTGGAAAGATGGAATTCATCTCACGTTAAACAGTGGTTATTTCCCTTGCAGGCCAAGGGACCCCTGCAACATACATCGTGTCCTATGTTTTTCAGCCAGGTGGATAAATCCAACAGCATGACAGGTGGAAGGAGTAGTAGGAAGCAGAAAGGGGAATTACCAATATCTAGCCTGATATGGGAATGACATCCTCTAGATGTGAAAACATGCTTTTTTATACACAAATGTCAACCAGAAGGATAAGCTGCTGCAGAAGTATTCACATGCAACAATTCTTAGAATTACATAGTGTTTATAAGATCTCAACATACCGATATACTACGCAGAAAGTAAAACTAACTACTAAGCACAAACCCCTTGGAGATCTGTACTTATGTATTTTGGTTGTGTATGGTTAAGTGGCCATTTTAAACATTAATTAATTCTGACTACAACCTTTTACAAACAGTTTTGTAGACATGGTTCTTTATTACATTTGCAAACAAGGAGCATAAATTTTGGTTTAAGCACATTTCAAGTGCAGTTATACTAACTTATTTTGACTCAGCACTGTGCTGTTTCAGGTGTGTCTCTCCAAGGGGAGCACATACCTTCCAAGCCTTGGCCATTCAGATGACCATGGGTGGTGGGCACACTCAATTATGAATGCTCAGGAAATTACTCCTTCATGTCAAATTTAACCACCAGCATGGCTACACATGCAAAAGGAAAATGTCTGCCAGTTCCACCAAAATACCAGTACAAACTCACACAGTAACTCTTTCACTATTCCCATTTAATCCTGCTTGAAATTACACTTAACCTTTCAAGTTATAGGTTGTGAGGTTTAATGTAAGAGACTTCCTGACATGTTCATACACAATTTTTGATCAGATTCACAGTGTTTCTTGCACTGAAGGGTATCTCATTCCACTGGAGATACCAGTTAAAGTTAAGGAGATACCACTTAAACTAAAGGTACATAGAACAGTACACATCACCACCACGAACTGCTAGACTCACATAATTGGTGCCTACAAGAATACAGACTTTATGCTTCCCAGACCACAGTGTAGCTGTGTTTTCCTCCAGCTGAGGATTACTTCAGCAGCACCAGTACTGGCACTTCACTCCCCATCCATAGATCTCTGATCAAAGTGATCCAAACCTCATGAGGTTCTGTGAGATAACATCTTTATTTCATTACAGCACTTGTTTCAGCACGTGTAAGAGTGATTTGTTTTGCACACACAGCTGGTAGTAAGTCAGGAGCTCAATCCAAGTCGCTTGAATTTCTCAGACTTAAGACTTTTCTCAAGCATGTTTGAGTTCATCTTCGGTAGGAAAGGAAAAGTCACTCTTTAAAAGGAACATCAAAGGCTTGTGCAGCCGTGGGGAAAAGTTCCTATGGTAGTTGAGTGGATAAGTGAATACCTCCTTTAATGCCCACTAGATCATACTGCCACTTGGTATAAATGAAACCCTCTTCATATGCTAATGAACACATTGCAATTTCCTGCAATTCCCACCTTGTCCTCCCTTCTCTCAGCCTGTATCAACGTTAATTTTATCATAGTTACTTAAGCACAAGGAAGGGGATTTTTTTCTTCCAGGCTTACACATTTCACTTTATACAAGGTCTTGCGTGCAGAGCCACCAGTTCTAGGAGTTTTATTAATGCTGTCACGGGCACAATTTGCTTGTGTAGTTTATATCCGAGTCCAATCCATTTTCACAACTACTGTTATATGTACTAGTCAGTAAAACCAGTACAGCTTCAACTCAGACAATGGAGTTTCTGTTGGCCTACATCCCCATGCCCTAAACCTCTATTTTGTTGCTTAGAAAAATGACCTAAAAGGAAGGAGCTTTGGTACAGAAGGAATAATCACCAGTCACATGCTGTAACAAGTGTTGTATCTTTTACCTCTAGGTAAATATTCAGTAGAGTGGAAGTGTCCAGCAAGCAAGAAACATGACAGGAAAAGATAACAGAATAGATTCAAACTGAAGGAAACCAGGTACAGCAGAGGAAAGTGGCCTGCAGGGACAAGTGGGAGCTGAGCAAACATCAGAAGAGACTGAGGAAGTAGGTAGGAGGAGATGAGCCATGCCATCACTGGGAGCTGCAGTGAGTCATGGGGGAGAGGCTGGACCTAGGAGATACCAGGCTTACAAATAATGCTCTGCCTACCCCTTTCTTGTAAGACAAAGTGCAGCACTGAGCAATACTATGAGTATGAGGGGAAAAAAAAAAAAAAAGAGGATAATCTGACAATACTTACAAAAAATTAAAAAGTCTATTTATTATAGTGTTCATGATTAGTTCAAATTTTGTGACACATGGATTAGAGCTTCCAGAACAAATTTTCTCAAAAGTACAATGATCCTTGATTGTCAAAATAAATAAATAAATAGATAACCAAAGGTGGGGAAATTGGATGCTCTCCACATTCTCTTTATTGCTAATAGCAGCTGGAGTTCACTTTATGTAAGCACTCGGACCAAAGCTACCAGGGAAGTGTGCTAAATAGCAAGAGCAGGAACTTGGACAGCTGAGACGATGACTGCAGCAGTAACAAAACAATTTTAGAAGCTGAAGAGCATAAAGGCTTCTAAGCTGCAAACCAAAAAGTGCTCAAAAGCAGCATACTTTGTGAACTGCACCCAAGTGTGGTGAAATCAAGTACTATTTGAATGCTTGCTGCTGCCACAGGCTGATGACAGCGAGGAGATAACTGGTCTGCCACACTTCTCTACAGGCTTTTGCAACTGCTGTTGATGCTGGCATGGCTCAGGCTATTTAATTTACTGATCAGTTTTATTTTATCTTTTAAACACACAAGTGATTTGCAAATACTTTCAAATAAAAACTATCAGTGGATTTAATTCAATATTCTTAAAGACAAAAATCAAAATAATATAAAGTATATGAAAAAATATTGACCTTATCACATTAAAAAAGTTGAAGTAAAAACCTAAGGGTCCAAGTTGCCTTAGCGATGACCTTAGCTAGAATTACAGTGTGCTTAAACATAGCCAGCAAGCAGTAACTGTACTTTTAGGAATTAATGAATAAGAGGGTTGTATAGTTTAGAGAATTCTCAAGTGGGGTAGGTGGATTACTGCCTGTAGGTCCTTGCTAGGTTCTCTCGTGTGACCATCCTGCTACTTGTGTGAACCACACCATTCTGTTGTTCAGCTCTTCCAGGAACAAAATCTACCTCACTGAAAAGTGCACAGTCTCCGCTTCCTGGTTCATTTTATTCAAGTTTATATATAGTCAGAAACATTGCATACATGTATATTGTCTCTCAGCATAACTTTCTTCCTGTGAGCATTCACAAAACTGAGGAGCAAAGAGCTATCTGTTCACTTCCTAAAGTTGCCCAACCATCACCATATCAGCAAAACTCTAACTTGCAAGAGTACATACACACACCTCACACAGCAGACTTGCAACTGGAAGTGCAAATATAATTACAGAGTAGCACAGAGGAATGTTGCAGTAGCTAATTGAGTTGTATGACATACCAGGACATCATTACTACACACATTACATTTAAGTAAAGTAGAGCAAAATGCAAGTATTGAATACCTCATGTCAATTTCACATATCTTTAAAAGAGAGAGGAGGCAGAGAAGGAAGTCTGTCTCCAAGAAGAGAAGAGGAGCTTCAAACATTTTCTGGAAGTCACTGAGCTCCTCATCATGCAGAGAAGACCCTCACATTCGCAAGAGGCTTTCATGATTCCAAAAAGTTGCCCTCTTAGGCAAGACTAAGTTTCCCATCCTTAATCCTGAAGTGTTCATCCCAATCAAGTCAAAGAGATGCTCTCATTTTATGTGTTTCTGTTAGCTTTAACTGCCATTTAGACAGGGAGATCAGTTTAAGGAACTGCTCTATTATTAAAGCCTTCTGAGAGCTATTCTGGAATTTCCAGCAGTGAATGGCAACTTAATTTTTTTTTCCCAGCCATCTCCCTGCAGCTCATTCTTACAGTAGGCAATTTGAAGAGATAAGTAAACAGCAGTCTCCTTTTCTTTTAAGAAGTGCTAAATCTTTACGTTGCCATTCACTCCAAGATTCTGCCTTAGTCAAGGTACTGCACAAAGTGACGTGGATTTCAATGGTCTGCCTGTAGAGACTAGTCTACAAATAGAAAAAAAACAAAAACAAAAAAAATTGTCTATATGGCTATATAATTGGTCTTACTGTCAAGTCCTACAGATACAGGTGCTTGAAATGACATTTATGTAGCAGCAAATGCATGACAAATGACTTCACGCTCATATATTTAACTGAATTTGTATTTGCTGTGTCACCTGTCCTTTCCTCTTGGTATGAATCCTATCTGTATCCTGTAATGAGGAAGTAATGTTACCAAGGAGTTAATCAGGGGCAGTTCAGGCCAATTGTACCAAATAGGTTCCAAGATTTAATACAGATCCATGAGCATCGAAATACATGTTTTGCATTCTGGCCCACTATTCTTAGCAGCTCAACAGGGAGCTAGTAACAAAGTATATTCACAGATAGAGTCATATTCTTTATGAAGGTGAAAGTGCTGTTTTCTGAAGAGAAACACAGCTTTTAGACTGCAGACATGCAATCTGTAGCAATGCAATAGTTATATTTGAATTCAGAATAAATTGTATGCTTAGTTTTGATTCTCAGCTTGTAAATAGCAAGAGCACATCTACATTTAGATTCCTATTGGTGTGAGAGCAATAATTAACTTGTAAAAGATCACATGAGAGTTAGATACTCTGAATGAATAACAGACATCCAGAAAAAAAGTCTAAAGCAAGACAAGTAAAGTGGAGAAAATCAGAGCAGAAATGATATTTGAGCAAGCTTCTTGGAGAGGAGTAGCATAACTTAACACATGAAAATATAATCACCCCAGTCAAGAGGAAAAATAAATTCAGATCCTGTTTTATTTATTCACAAGGTGCAGTCAGTTTGTCCCTCATGTCCATTCTGTTAAATTTTTACTGCTGGAGGAACCAATGGCAAGAAATGTCTAGCTATTTTAGAAGACATGCAGTCCTCCCCAGTCCCATGCAAAGTAATGGCCAAAGTCGACAGTCTTGGTTTTTTCAAGAGAAAAGTTAATTAGTCCTTTGTACTGAAGAGGTAGCTCTGTCAGCAGAGCATATGGGCAGGAAAGGGAGGAAATGAGTCACAGATAGAACAGAGTGGCAAGAGTTTCTTTGGGCCAAATTTAGCTGACCTATAGAGTTTGGTAACAAAGTAATCCCCCTTTCCCATTCCTTCCTCAGCCTACAAGAGAAAACCACAACCAAAACTTGTGAGAAGTTTCTTCCTGAGAAATTAAAAGTTTATACAATTATAGCACTAAGCAGGCAATCTGCTAAAATATGTCACTTCAGGAGAGAAAACTGTCTTGTCTGTTGCATATGATGGTAGTTTTCTAGATAACAGATGACGGTTTTTTCCACCTAGACAAAGTTGCTGATGCAGATTTTTACAGCAGCTGCAGTCTTGAACTTGCTTTACATTAGTTGTGATACTCTTTATAATTTCACACAGCCTCAGTAGAAACAGTTGTAAGAACTGATGAATTTCACAGGCTGTGAGCTAGTGGAAGTTTTCCTTTACAAACCAGGACTGAATACCATCTAGATTAAAAAATAAAAATTAAAAAAAAATCACAAGCTTTCAGATGTCCTGTTAATTCCATGGTACCCTTGTAGCGATTTGAGAGAAACTGTGCTAACATAGATGTTTTTTCCTGATATGTTTTGATTTGAAGACATGTATTACTTATTATTATATTTGAAGGCATTTTTATAAAAACAGCTCATATCATTCACTCCGAAAGTAGTACCTCCTATTTATTTCTAAGGAAACTACAATAAATAGCACAATAACACTTCTTAATAGAGAAAAGTCTAAGCTACAATACACTTTTTTCAATACAGTCACTACCATTAACTTCACATTTCCACCAGTGATGAACAGAAGCCTGCAAATTACAGTCTAAGTGGTCAATCAACAACTAAGTGGTTTGTCTTTCACATCACTGGCACCATTGCTGAAACTCACCATTCATCACCTCACTGTGCTACATCCACTGTTTGGTCTCCTTAAATGTTCAGCAAACACCAAAGAATGTCCAATATAGTCATTTTTCTGCATGGAAGAACTCAGTGACACACCTTTGCTTAACATACTCTTCCACATCAGATGTCATTTTGTCAGTCTGCCCTTCTGATGCCATCTGATGCACAGTGACAAAATGTAATGGGATACTGACAGGAAGATTCAATACTGCCATACCTACAGCAAAGTTCACT
>VXAB01008612.1:10528-54987 GCA_013399175.1 Odontophorus gujanensis | reverse complement strand
CAATTATAGCACTAAGCAGGCAATCTGCTAAAATATGTCACTTCAGGAGAGAAAACTGTCTTGTCTGTTGCATATGATGGTAGTTTTCTAGATAACAGATGACGGTTTTTTCCACCTAGACAAAGTTGCTGATGCAGATTTTTACAGCAGCTGCAGTCTTGAACTTGCTTTACATTAGTTGTGATACTCTTTATAATTTCACACAGCCTCAGTAGAAACAGTTGTAAGAACTGATGAATTTCACAGGCTGTGAGCTAGTGGAAGTTTTCCTTTACAAACCAGGACTGAATACCATCTAGATTAAAAAATAAAAATTAAAAAAAAATCACAAGCTTTCAGATGTCCTGTTAATTCCATGGTACCCTTGTAGCGATTTGAGAGAAACTGTGCTAACATAGATGTTTTTTCCTGATATGTTTTGATTTGAAGACATGTATTACTTATTATTATATTTGAAGGCATTTTTATAAAAACAGCTCATATCATTCACTCCGAAAGTAGTACCTCCTATTTATTTCTAAGGAAACTACAATAAATAGCACAATAACACTTCTTAATAGAGAAAAGTCTAAGCTACAATACACTTTTTTCAATACAGTCACTACCATTAACTTCACATTTCCACCAGTGATGAACAGAAGCCTGCAAATTACAGTCTAAGTGGTCAATCAACAACTAAGTGGTTTGTCTTTCACATCACTGGCACCATTGCTGAAACTCACCATTCATCACCTCACTGTGCTACATCCACTGTTTGGTCTCCTTAAATGTTCAGCAAACACCAAAGAATGTCCAATATAGTCATTTTTCTGCATGGAAGAACTCAGTGACACACCTTTGCTTAACATACTCTTCCACATCAGATGTCATTTTGTCAGTCTGCCCTTCTGATGCCATCTGATGCACAGTGACAAAATGTAATGGGATACTGACAGGAAGATTCAATACTGCCATACCTACAGCAAAGTTCACTGTTCACCTCTGGCACTTGAGCCAACATCTTAAAATAGGAGGCATTACCTTCAGAACAGCCCTCTTGTTTGCTATGTGTTCCTAGGTTATAATAATAAACACCAGCTGCATATCACTTGGATTGTAGGATATGGAAGGTTCTAGTTATAGTTTCAACAGTAAAATTCTAATTAATGCTTTACTGGTAATGCCGTGCAGATTGGGCTGCTCTCCTGACACTTTGCTGTTGCTTTGCATTCTTATCTACATCCCCTGAAGAGCTCTCCAATTTTTATTGCACAGTAAATATGAAGTTTACCACGATTTTCATCTTAAGGTTCCTATAGCACTGAACTCCTAATTATCATGGCATACAGAGTTGACAGTTCTGCTTAAATTGCCTGCCTGGATTTGTAGACTATCCCATCTCCTTATTCATCATCTCTATATACACATACAACACTGGGAAAGCATCTTAAGATATAAATAGACATGGAGATGGTTGCATGCTGAATTCTAAGTAACGGGATGAATCCATTACTGCATCCTTGGAGGACTCCAATTTTTCCCAGAACTACAACTCCTTTTTGAGTGTTATCTACTCATTATGCGTAGATTAGTTACATTATGTTATTGGTTTGCACAGACCACACAGTAGCCAAAAACTACAGCTTTGCAGAGAGATTAATGAAAGAAACTCCTGAAAGGAACATATTCTCTCATCAAAAAGCTGTTTTATCTGTACGTTTTCCACGTTCACATGAAGAACAAAGCACTCACGTGATACTCCTGTCATTCATCTCTAGGATGCTGTCTGATAGAAGTCTGCATGATTCAGAACAACCATTGGCATACACTTGCAGCACAGGTTCATTGTGCAGAGCAATTAAACTATTTAACATCTTCCAAACCCAAACAGAAATTGTTTCCTTACCTTATTATGAGCCACTAAACTGTAGACTAACTGTAACTTCCACAAAACATTAAGAGCAGAATCAGGAAAATCAAGAAAAGCCCTTATCTCTTTTCAAGGGGCAGTTCTTTCATGGGAAGCTATTAGCTGCATTTTCTATTCTTACCCTGATTATTTTTTTAGCATTAGAAATTAGGGCATTGGCTTGCAGTGTCGTGCCCTGCTTGCTGAAACTGCCCCTACTCCGTTGAAAACATGGAACAAGGTCTAAAGTGCTGAATTATCTGACACTTTCATTCTGTGGACACACGTAACAGCCACAGCCATTAGGATTCTTTCTGGAGCACTGTCAGTGTTGCAAGGATTTTTATTTATTGATTTTCAAAAACTCCACGTAAATCACAAAACTTTCATCTCCCCGGGGAACGCTTAGGATCTTTTCTAGAGTAATGAAGAGTTCCAGCAGGAAACTGGCAATCCTTCACAGGCAATGAGCCAAACTGTATTTTTTTATTCCTAATTTAGAGCTTAAACATGTTGGTAGACAACATTCAAGATGCTGTGGATCCCAAATCTACAAGGCCAGATCCTGTTCTGACCTTAGACTTACGGAAATCCACCAATGTCTGCAAACCTCTGGGAGTGCCTTAGAAGTAAAGTTTTATAAATGCAGACTGCTGCTTTTCCCTTCACCCTCCAAGTCTTTCTTTACTCTTTCTGCATCATTTGACATTTTACCATACTTCCATAATAACCACCAAAAATCCGATTTGTGAGTATGACTTCAAAATTGTATTTACAAGAGTAAAGATACAGTGACATATGGACCACCAGCTGGTGAGAAGTAGGAATGGTACTTTGTGAAGTTTGAGTCACTAAGTAAATTAAAGAAAAAAAGTCCATCTTTGTTACAGTCATAATCCTGCTGAGAAAAGCTCGTCTTCTCAAAACTGAAGCTGTTATAAAGGATGATAGCAACAAGGCCACTATCCAGGAAACTTGAAATCTGGATGTATTAAACTAGAAGGTAAACTATTATAAGAAGTATATGCAAGCAAAGCATATTTCCCACTAACTCTGTGAGGAATAGTACCACAAAGGCAGTAGTGGGAGACAGAAAGAAAAAAAAAAAAGAAAGAAAGAAATGGATAACAGTTTGTTCTTTCTAAATAGGACTAAGAATCACTTTGAGCTTGAAGGTGACACTAGGAAGAGTTTATTTTTATTGAGGTCATGACTACCTACACATGCTTAAAAGCTTCCAGCTTTTCGCCCCCATACCACTCCCTGGCCTTGCGCCTTTTCCACAGGCATTTGCCACCCCTTCACCTTCTGGAGTAATCCTCCTGGTCTTCCATCAGGAGAGGAGGACCACCCCTCCTCCTCCCCAAATGGTGGATTAGATATGCAGACTGTCAGCTAAATACATTTCCCACCCCAGCAACTGTCAGGAGATTAATATCTTATTTAACTACCCAGTGTCAAGTCCTCCCAGGAAGTAGTTCATTCTTCTTCATCCTAATTTCTACCCTCAAACCGTTGTTTCTCACCACCATTACTTCAGAAACAGGTGAAAACCTCACACCTACGTTTATGAAGTTATAACAAAAAAATCATTTTCAAACTTAAGAGACCATTCTGTTCAATCCCAGCCCATTTAACCAATCTTCTCACTTTGCCCGTTTCCCTAAAAGGGTCAAAAAGAAAAAAATCTAGCACTTAAAGGACAGTTCTGTGGTCCCAGCCTACAGTGCAGCTGTTAAAACAGAAGCTGTCTTTTGGTAACTGGGACTTTTTTTAGTGAAAGTAGTACACGAGGAAGATAAAAATATTTGACAAAGGGAAAGAGTCAATTTTTGGTTTGGTTTTCGTTTTTTTAAACAGGGAACAGTGGTATTGAAAGAAAGGCTTTTTCCTTCAAAAAACAGAACATTGTCTAGGGACTATTAAATAACAATGTAACTAATTACCAAGACAATTATCTTCATGCTGGAGCACCAAACAGCTGAAACACAGAAGCTGCTGAGAGCACTTACTACAGTAAATTACTGAAATACTTCTCATGGCTTATTTTGCTGAATTAGAGCACTAGAAGAAGTGTGCTCCAATATTTCTCTATTGACTTTTGCACACGTGATTATTTATTATTAGATTTATAAGTACAAATCAGGCGGGAAGATTAAGCTGCTGATGATTATTCCGGAGCCCCATCAGCTGTATAGAGTTATCTGTACTGTATAGGTAGGGACATTGTTTACCTACACAACAAGGTATGTAGATGATCAATGATGTATTTAAACATCCATCCAAAACAAAACAAAAAATAGCAACACTGGGTCAGCATACAAAGCACTGAACATATAAATAGGGGAAAAATAGATGTAAGACACAACTGTTCCATGTTGTACTGGAGTTATAATGCAGAAGAAACATGAAGCTTCCCTTCCTTGCCTTCCCCTCACTGAACACAGAACAGAAGCATTAGGGAAATTTCAGAGAAATGTGAAATCATTACTTTCTCCCTCCGCACTGTGTAGGTTTGTTTGTCCAGCAAGAAAACATTTTGAATTTCTAGTTGTCAACTAAACCCTGCTCAACCCTCCACAGTGCCTGCGAGCACTATTCTTTAAGACAAAACTGACAGTGGTTTAGTGATTTCTGTATGATCTTTGAGGGTTTCTTGACAAAGCCAAGAGACTGCATGCAAATTAAGTGCCTTAAGACAGAGAGGGCAGAGAACAAAATCTTTGCCTCAGGAGCAAAATACCTGTTTCTGAAATGAATTGTATCATCTGCTCGAGAAGGGTCAAGTTCTGAAGTAAAACAACCCTCAGCCAAATCAAGTCTCTCACAGCACTGCTTATTTCTTCACTGCTTGGCAAAAGATTTCAAAAATGGGTCTGTGACAGAGTATTTCTGCTTACCACTGTTTCTTCTCAACAGCATGAGAAGGAATACAGATAAGCAGGCCTGTCTTTAATGTGGCCAAGTACAAATAAACCCCACAAAAATCAGTGCTACTTACTAAGGGCTCTTAATATCATTCAGTATATGTTCTTGCTAGCAAAGAATGACCTGTAGTTTCACAGAGCTAGATCTACCAGCATGAGCAGGCTCCACCACATTCAGACCAAAACAGTTACTGCAGCTTATGGAGGTAATGTCTTCAATTTATTCTGATGTTTTCCTATTTATTAAAAATTAAAAACTAATAAAAAATAATCACTAAGGAATATAAAACAGCATGAGATAAAGGGAATTAACATGATTCCAGCTTCAACAGTAGCATTCCCCTTCTCTGGCAGTTTTACAGAGAGAAGCACAAATCTCAGTACCATTTCTATGCTCTTTTCAGTTTATAGTAATTGTTGTTTAGTAGAATCAGAGCATTAGGGTCTATGCCCTAAAACTCTCCATCTTGTACGGACAAGAGCAGGTGAATTTTCTTTTGATCTGTTCTTCTAATAGCCCCAGATATTAGAGCTACTCATTACCTGAGGGCTGTGCAAATTCACATTAAATGAAAAATGTAACTTTTAAGTCATTAATACACTGAAAGAAGTTGTAGTTAAAGGAGAAAATGGATTGCTTGGAAGCCTATCCATTACATTTAGAAGCAAACTATCAGTGACAGAAGGTAGGTGAAACAGGCAGCAAAAGAAATAATAAAAAAAAAAGCTTGAGATATCAATTTCATATTTTTTTTCTTTTCTCATGGTACCAACCACTAAATGAGAGATACAGAGGGATGTAACAAAGGAAAAAAAAATAAAAAAAAGATTCCTACAATGAGGGAAGATCTAGGGCATTTCTCTTGCCCAATGATGACAGGGAGATGTGCTGTACCCGGGAAACAGGAGTGCAGCAAAGGGTGTTGGATGATGCTGTAGGGCGCAACATCCCTACTCCTTGCAGATCAGAATGACAAAGGTTAAAGAAACCAAGAAGGCTGTTTAGTAAAAAGGAACTTTGTTCACAGACTGGAAACACATTTAAAAGAAAACCCTCATAAACTTGCAAGTTTTAGAAATGGACAGCACCACTCAAAATCACAGAAATGCAAATAGATCCTGCACAAAGAGGGGATTCTAGGTTAGAATGACTCTATGTATCTAACCTTTAACAGTTTTGAGGCTCTGACCTATCTGATAAAAAAAAAAAAAAGACAAATCACTTTCCCCAATTTAAAAGGCAACATGAATTAAGCATAAAGAGATCTGTCCAGCTTCTCCATATAGTGGTTATATAACTCAGCAGGTAAAGGTGGGACCCTGGAGTTTATTGACTAGATCTATACCAGATGAAAACTCAGATGTGCAGAGCAGTCATTGAATAATGAGTTAATACTTGCTGTCCAGTGCTACATCATTAAAAGCTCGCAAGTTTTTTTTAGAACAGTATGGTATTACATTATTTTCTGTGATTCAGAAAGAAACAGTGTGTTTACTTTGACTTCTTTTGATCTCTGTATCTTTTGTCCCCATTCTCAGGAGTATTGTTTGAGCTTTAATTTCTACATTATATGCTGCATTCTCAATATGGAATTCCCATATTTAGGTACTATGATTGTTCAAAAGACTCTCCAGCTGGGTAGCAAGACTATTTGAGTGATAATACAGTGATTGTAAAGAATGGGACATCAGTTCCCATTTTAGAACATAAATCTTGGCAAGTTTGAATGGAGTATATTCAAGTGGGAACAAATGGACATTTTAAGCGTGTAATTTAAAACAAAACATTCAGCGCTTACATGAATAAGCTCAGCAACTGCAGCTCCCCTAGCCCAGGATTGAAGAGCCTATGGAGGACAATTCCAAGCTCCTAGTTACCAGGCAGCCCACAGGCGTACCAGATCTGGAGTTCAGCAGCAGGAATCCTGTGTCCCTGGTACCCTTTCTTCATTTTTAGATTTATAAGGTACCCACATTCCTCTCTAGATTCTTGTGGTTTCTGTGAAGGAAACAGTCCTAATGCTGCATCTACTCAGCACTGGGCTCAGGCACATTATAAATGTGCACATAAAGTTATACAGACTGCCATTTCCAACCACCAGTGGAGTCTAAAATGCACTTCTAAAACTTCTTCCTAAAAATGATGTTAAGCCAGGAAGCCTTATTTTTTTCACTTCAGGAAAATGAAAAGAAACAATCCAAAATCAAAACAAATAGGAAAAAACACCATACTTTATGTGGGGTTAAAGAAAGTAATCTGCGGATCAGGCTGCTTTTTCCTCACAGGCAAGCACCTTGTTTGTGGCATTTTGCTTTAGTTGAGAAGCTGTCACACATCCAATTAAAAAGACATTGAAGATGATGAGATTGGAATGAGAATGAGTACATGCTGCAGCTGCCCTGAGATGAGTTAGCTAAAAAGCACACAGCTAGGAGATATGCTGCTGTCTTGACCATTTCTGAAGCCGTAGCCATTCCAATACTGTAACAGCATAAGTCAAGTTATTACTCCTGGGTCTGGAGAACAAGTCTTATAAGGAAGGGCTGAGGGAACTGCAATTGTTCAGTTTATAGAAGAGGAGGTTCAGGGATTACCTTATCACTCTCTACAATTCCCTGAAAAGATGTTGTGGTGAGGTGGGAGTTGGCATCTTCTCCTGTGTAACAAGTGATGAGACTAGAGGGAATGGCCTGAAGTTGCTCCAGAGGAGATTCAGGTTGGATATTTGGAAACATTTCTTCTCCAAGAGAGCAGTCGGCAATTGGAATGGGTTGTCCAGGGATGATGGAGTCATCATCCCTGGAAGTGTTCAAAGAACATTTAGATGTTGTACTAAGGGACATGGCTTAGCGAGCAAATGTTGGTGGACAGTTGCCAAGGTTAGATAAGACCTCCAAGATCATCCAGTCCAATGCTATGGCTCTATGATGCACTTTCTCCTTATCAACGTGTTTATTTTTAAGTCTATGAATAAATTTTCCGTTAACCTGAAAAATGGGAATGGTCAGCCTTTTACTACGTATCAGCCAAAGTCTCTTCAAGACACATGCAAGAATTTCTTTTCAGTTCCCTTTGCAATGACGCTCTCTCATCAGTGCTTGAGCTGCTGTATCCTAGCAGTTCTACCTCTGCCACAAAATGGGACCATGTGCGCAGTCTGATGGTAGAAAATCTGCCATTCAAACCTCAGCAGATGAAAGAAGCTTCAGGCCTGGTAGAAAATAATCACACTGACAAAGGAAGAAAGCAAGAAGCAAGCTAAAAGCCACATAAGTTATTCTATAAGGCTGAGTCTACTCAGTGAGTTATTGGGTGGGCACATCTATCTCTCAAGGTTAATCAAGAACTGAAGCTTGATGAAACTTTCCACTAGAAATTGCAGAAGAGTCCTGAAAGTTTGTCATTCTGTAACATGTTCTGTGTTTCACTGTCATCCTGTCCTCCCTATACTTGTTCAGAATAGCACAAGTGAAAACTTATATTATCATTCATTTTTTGTGGGGGCTTATTTTTATTTATTTTAAACCCCATTTTTTTTGTTTTAAGTCCCATCTTCAAAAGATGTCATCTAGTAGCATAGTTTCTGATAAACTTCAAGCTCAAAGAGTTAGTTGCAAAAACGTGCAATTAGATTTCATTTAAAGAAAAGAGTTTGACAAAAAGAAACCGCACTTCTACCAGGAAATAACTGCTGCAAGCTCCCTTTTCCTCTTTATAAAGTTTAAGCTGCGGACAGAAGTGAAGATGAACTTTTTAATACATAAATACACTTCACTGTATCTGTGCTAGATCAGGTTGGTGACTATTCCATATCTGCTCATACCAGCGTTAGGTTTTTGTGTAAGGATTTAGCTAAGAACCAGTGTATGAACCTGATAAATAAATATCAAAACATTATTAAAAATTTATCTTTCCTGAAAATATCAGAATACAGGTTGCTTTTACAAAAAGCAATGATATTGAGCTAGAACACAATGGTCCACAGTCAGTTTTGAGTGTACTTTTGCTGAACATCCAGCATTTAAATTACTGTGGTGTTAAGTGAGGAACACCATAGAAGCAAACAATTCTTGGCCAGTTTTCTCCCTCCCCACTTGATTAGAGCAAGAAGGAGTAGGAAGGTCTGATGGACTTTGGGCAGCATCCTCTCACAGTCGGGGAGGCTCAGCAAAAGAATTTGCTGATCCCAAGAGAACGTTCGTATCTATGACATTCAATGATGAAGTGTCATCAGAAGTCTCAGAAAAGTCTTTTTCAGCACTGTAGGAAACCAGGCTGAGGGAAGGAAATGCATGTAAATACTATTTTGTTTAGTCTGTCTTATGTTGGTGATGAGTTTAGAAATATTTTGAACATCTTTATGAATCTTTTCTTGATGTTACCAGTTCACTAGACAAAAACTGCAAAGGGACAACACTTAAGGAAAGAAAGTGCTTAGGACTACTAGATGGATTACAGGTCTGATTACAAATGCTGATTTGTCCAGTGTAATGGAGTAAATTATCTGACCCAAAACAAGGACCACTGTCTAAGTTCCCCTTACTCCTGCTCATCAGCAGACCCCATCTCATCCCTGATGCCACCATCTGTCCAAGTACATTCTCAGCAGACCCTCCCATCCTTAGAACATTCATTTTCTTAGGATATGGTCACCTGGGAGAGAAAGAAATCCTGTTTGAGAGATATTTCCTAGGGGTAAGGATTTTCCTAGGCACCAGAAAGATGCTGCACATTTTTGTATCACTGTTCTAAAGAGCTAGGCCCTGCATTTACCATGAACACACTCCTTCTCAGTCAGCAAATAGAACAGACTTGTTGAAGTTGCTTGTATACCCTGATTTATTTTATACATTTCAATCCATTACATGCCATTAAATACTAACTGAAATGCTAGCTTGTACTGAATTGCATGGAATGATTTTTATTGGATATAATTACTCAACAAGAAGCAGAGAGCATAATTAATCTTTGTGCAAAACTCCATTTTAACTTGGTTGATCTAGTACTTCAGGATGCAGTTACTTCTCGATTAATTTCTGCCCTTTCATTCATGGAAGTGGATAGCCTGTATTTTCTTCAATTAATTAAACAAACATTAAACACTTCTAAGCATCAAATATGAAATTGTCTAAATGTTGCTGTAATAGATATGTTGCAAGTGCATAGATTAGCTACAGCTCAAAGCTAGGGAGAAAATTAATTGAAGTCTGGCTTGTGGTTGTATAAAATTGTTTTTTGCTTGGAACCAAGCTTTGACATTCTTCATTCTAACACAGGCAGCTTTTCCAATCACTTCTGCTAGCACTGCTAAGGCACTGCCATTACTAATAATAGAGAGAAGACTGTCATGTTTTACAACAGTCATGCAAATAGTATGGTTCATGGTACAGTTTTTAAGTACCTAATGCTGCAAAACAAAATGGCTTAGAAGAAACAAACTACCAAGGTGTATACCCAGAAGCTTATTAACAGTAGTATATGATGTTTCTTTGAGTCAAGAATTTTTCAGAGTGTTCCGTTTTTATTTTGTTGTCCACATGCACAATAAAGTAACATGTCAAGGCTATAAAGCAGTTGGCACAAAATGGAAAGACTCCTGTTCACTCTACCCTCACAAAATCCAAAAACACCACTTCCCGTATGCACAAAGTACAGGGTTTCTGTCTGTACACCTCCGTACTGCATTCATACTACAAGAGGAAAAAAAAGTTACTTGGTTGTAGCGCCATACACCTGGAAGAGTTCTGAGCATGCTGCTGAAAACAAGCGAGCAGCCTGAAAATAACTGGCACTGAAGGGAAGCACTGAAATTATAGAACTGTTTTAAAGTAAAAAAACAAACATCCAGAGTTAAAACAGACGAAATCAATATTCAAGGTAGTAACAGAGCAAAAGTGCTCTTCACCTCATGTATCTCCTGGACAGATCTCCCTCACAACAGTCAAGATATGCTCGTGCACCTCCAACCTGATGCCGAGAAATCCGACTTAGTAACTTGACACACCAATGAAATATGTCAAGCTGGTATTCCCTTTATTACAGCGCTGGGTGCGTGGGGGATCTCTCCACCAAACATGCACACCAAAGAGAGAAACAACTACACATTCAAAGGCATAACACATTAATATTCATCACATTCCAAAGATGGACAGAAATTCCAAAGTGAGTGACATCTCCGATGGTCAGAGGATTAAAGCTAAAAGTAAATTCCCAGACGTTAAGTGGATTACATTATGTCGCCAGCAAATCTGCCTCCTTATCTTCACAGACTTCCCCACTGAGCTGCAAACAGCAATTTCACTTATCTTCTCCGGACCATCCATTGTGTTGTAAACAACCACCCTACACACCATTGTGTTGTCCTTATCTTCATGGGACCACCCCCGTACTTAGTTGCAAACAGCAGCTCTCCTCAGCAATACCTGTATTTCTATGGTCCCTGAGTTTCTTCCTAAAGTTTCCTGTTTGCTCAAGCTATGATGCCTGATTTAGATTCAATCCAATTGAATTCCTTGATCCAAACCCGTGCTAGGTTTTAGGGTACTCTTACATTCTCCTCAGCTGGACATTTGCCATTCCTAGAACCAAAGCTCATGAATCAGTAGATACAAATGACTTAAACCAGTACTGTTAGCATAAGAACAAAGATGAAGTCAGACTCCGAAGCCTCCAAAAACCTCTACTGCCTGGAGATTTCTTGTTAGATCTCATTTATTCCCATCCTGTTTTTCTGCTTGCCTTCTCTCATGCTCCTCTGTCTTGCCACCAGTAAGTAGGTGAGAAATTATGGATGAAGAGAAGCAGAGATAAGCACTTGAAACTAAGGGACAGCACAGGCATAAAAAGAAGCAAGCATGAACTGAGAAGACGTATGTTTAGTCAACCAATTGTGATCACAGAAGTGGGGCTCAAGACCAAAATGAAATTAATCTTAGGAAAAATCCCAGATTATATAACGTGACAGCATAGAACAAGTTACTGGGGCCCAGAGTACTTATTTCAGTCATTCATTTCTGTAAAATTTGTGAAAACTTGTTTAATTATTTCTTTGTGCCTTGTTTTCTGTTTAGATTTTAATAAGTTTAGATTTTAAGGATAGTTGAGAAGCTAAAGGAAGAGAAAAAGATATATATATATATATATATATATATATGAAGGTATAGGAGGGCAGAGATTCTACTATAGAAGAAGTCTATTCACATTGCACATTAAAAGGCAGATCCAGTACACCTCCATGCATGATGTTTCCTTACCATTAAACAGTAGGAAAGAAGGAAGTCAGGGCAATAATCCATTAACCTTTTGACTAGCAACAGAACCCATGCTATTTCATACTGAGTGTCCATTACAGTTTTGTTGCCATGCCTCATCCATGCACAACAATGAGTCAGAAGATGCCCATAGTTTAGAAACCTGAAATCTGCCTTCTTACATGGTTCTGTATTCTACAGTCTTATATTCACTGAAATACCAGCGACTAGAAAAATCAAATGTCTCTCTTGTATTCTGCAAATACTGTCTGTGATCTCATGTCTGTCTCCTGGACTACAAGAACAAAACCACTTTTCCATGTTATAATGCAAAAATGCCCATAACCTGCTGCTTAGTGGTTACAAAACAATTCTTAGTTTGGAAAAAAAAACAAACAAAAAAAAACAAAAAAACAAACAGGAAACACACCATGCAGAATTCATTTTAATAGCAGCAATGTATCCATCCTCTGGCCAAAGCACCAGTGGTGATTTCACCCGAAGAATGTATACAAAGAATTCACCACATCACGTCTGAAAGCGTTCCAGTTTGCTTATTTAGCATTTACATATACACAAAGTACTTCAGGGTCACAACAGAAAAACACTACTACTCCTTCTCATTAAACAGAACAATTTCTTGCCATGTAACATGAAAAGAGCTCCAATAAAGGGTAAGGAAAAGCACGTCAACTGAAAAATAATGTTCCAAAGCATATTACTTGTTCAAAGCCTTCATGGTTGTCATTTACCAAAACAAAAGTATTTTTCATCTGACAATACAGCTTTTATCCAAGATTCTACACATATTCTTAATCTTAAGGACCCAAATTTAACCAAAGCATTTCATTTAATGTAGCATATATTCCACACAAATGATGCCTCACTCTATTTTTCCAAGAATGCAGGTGGAAAAATATGAGCTTGAAATAGCTTAACAGTTACACACAGTAACACTAAACAAACAGGATGAGGAACAATACCCCAGGCCATAACAAAACCCTTATTTTTAAGGTAGCATGAAATAACATTAGGCAAAAGCTTACCTAGTACAATTGCCATAGGTTCAACAAAGTTAATCCCATGAGTTGAGGATTCCGCCTGAAGTCTGTCTGTAGAGAATTTTGATTTTAAATTTTACTGGTTCTACTAGGCTCTGTAGGGAAATTGATTTCTTCCTTAGGAGGGAGGGAGTGATTAACGGAGCTCACTCAGCTGCTGGTTTCACATGGTGTGGAGGGCAAACGTGCTCCAGCTGGAGTCTGTGTCTGCCCAGGACAACAAACATCTCAGCTATAGTGTATGAGGTAGCTGAACTGCCTAGAAAACTGATGAACAGATGTGCTCTTCTGTCTCCACATTGCATCAGACATTATTTAACCTTTCTGTTCCAGTCCAGGCTCTTTAATTGTAAATTCTTCAGAATCTTCTCCATCACATTTCATCTGGAGTAGCACGTGCTCTATATTGCCAATTATCTTCTGTGGAGTTATATCAGGCACCTCTTACTCCATCCTCCCAATGCCTGTGGTGTCTCTGATGCATAATTTAGATAGAACTCACCAAATACTTGTGGGGAAGTCCAGTTCCTGTAGCCCATCTGCACAGACTAACCTGCAGGTCCTAGTGTACCAGCAAGACCTTCCTAAAACCCATTGCTGACTTCAGTGTGGGCCAGGCACATAACTGGCTGTGGGCATTTCTGGGAGCATACTCCATTGTGCTTTGGTGCTTGTGCTTCCTCCCCAACACTGATGGTGATTCAACTTCCTGATCCTCATTTGCTTTTAGTTGGGATACTCTTGCATTTCTACCTTCTGAATCAATGGGACTGTCCATTTCAACTAAGAGCTGTCATATTTCATGTGTATTTAAATTCAATTTCCAGAGAATAGGACCAGTTGTTTGGTATATATATTTCTGTGCCATGGTAGACAAGTTAATTTTAGAGTATATCATTTCCATGAACGCACAAGATTTGCTTTTTTATTCACTTATGTGGTGTTTGTCATATACTAGAAAATCTGAACAGAATGAATGGCTATAAAAAATAAGCAAAAAATATTTCAAGTAGGCTCAATAAATACAGTAACTGCATTTTCTTTGTATTCTAACTTTCCTATTTCATTTTTAGTATTCATTTACTTTGTGAGGTCAAATGAACAAAGAAGTGTTGAGATGCATACCAAAAAATTGCTGTTGACCATCACAAAATAAACCTCATATTTGTAGAAATGCAAAGATACCTCTGGTTGTTTAAAATCTTTTTTTCCAATTTGTAGTGCAATAATTCAAATTCATAACCCATAAGTATTTAACATATGTTGAAATGGTCACACTACTTTTGACAAGAAGTATAAAAACTACCTTTGTTTTAACAAGTTATTCCCATGCTTACTACTGACACTCAGTGTACTACTTCTTTTTAACTCATGCTATAAACCAGAAAAGTACACAGTTAATTGAACTCAACACTCAACAGTTTTAAAGTTTTCCTTTTTCTCTCTCTGTCCTCATTGCTATAGCCTCATGTCAGTTTAATTCCCCAAAATAAATGGTTTGGGGGAAGAGCTAATGAGTGAAAAAAGCAAAGAAAAAGAGTTAAATATCAGAGCACTCTAACTGGTTTTGATTAGTTTGTTGGGTTTATTTTGTTGATTTTTATTTATTTATTTATTTTGCTAACTCAGGTCTGATTACTGTGAAACAATAGAGATCATTATTAGTTACCTGGGATAGCCTTCAGGCATCAGAAAGTATTAGTTCATGCCTACCAGGGCATAAATATGTAACTTGTTGGCAGCAAGTCTACCTAAAATCATAAAGCTCTTGTCATACTGTAAGATAGGATTGTAAAGTGTTAGCTTTGTCTATAGAGTTGGCTCACAGTTCAAAAAAATCACAGTAAGTCAGAAGAAACACATACCAAAATTCCTACTGGCTAAATTCACCATAGCAGGAGTTCATCCTAAATTTTAATCATCCAAAGTCTCCCCATGGAACTTTCCTAGATGTTGATCAGCACTACAAGCAAATGTTAGATCTGGACTCATGCCCTTCTTGCTGTTCAGTTTAGCGTGTCTGTTCCCAGGAGTACAGGAACTGCTGTTCTTTTTGCACTTGATCACAGTCAGGGTGAAGAAGAGAAAGATTTTGCATTCCCTTTCTACATTGTTCACTCAAAGGTCCATAGAGAGCGAAGGATCTCTCAGTCTTATCAGAAAGAGGCCAAGAAATACAGACAGTGAGCATGTTCTGGTCCTCCTGCCAAGATGCCTGGAGCTGTTAAACATACAAAAACAAGACAGGAACAAGGCACTGGGTGTTAGACCGTGAAAGGATGTCACTTCTAGCAAGGAGGGAGTTGCCAGTAGGAAGTTTTGAAACGATGCTAAAATACACTTTGTAAAAGAGGAAGAGAGTCAGGAGGAAAACGGTCTGTTAGAACAACCTAGAAAGACCTAAGCTGGATACTACTGTGAATAGTTAAGATAGGTCCTCTGAAGGATCTGAGGGTGTAGAACAGTTGCCAAGACCTAGCCTCACCCTTTCAGAAGCAATGGAAGAGTGCAGTTTCTTCCCCAAGGAAGACTGATAGATTGAAGGAAAGTGAATAGCGGCTGCTGAGATATTTAACAAGATGTGCTGTATAACTACACACAGAGCCAGAATAATAGAAAAATATATCAGAAAAAGATTTGAATTCTAATACCAAGCTCAGATGTTACCAGTTGTAACAGTGCCGTGGTTAGCTGTGAGTCAAAGTAGTCTCTGGTGATAGTCAAAGTTGCAACCCTTCAGAATTGCTACTACATAGGCAGAACACAAATTTCAGTCCTTTCTGTGATCTTGGGCTGTATTTAAGAAATAAAAAAAGCACAAGAAAGTTAAACCTTTCTTGATTTTGTACTGACAACTCAAATTATGCAGTGGAGATCACAGGGATGTTAGGATGAATAAACAATATACGAGTAACACTAATGAAGCTCAGAAGAGGTAAACCTTTAGCTCTAGAAATCCTCTTTGTTGAAAGCAAAAAGAACACGACCCAATACAAAGAAAACAACCCAAACTGGCGTGGATTACATATCTCGTAATATAGGACTCACTGTTTTCATAACTGAGCTACCTTAATCATGTCCATAAAATCGTTCTCTTTAGTGATTCTTTCTCTCCCTCTCTCATCTCACATTCCCAGAGGTCCCTTGCAGACAGTAATAACATTAATAAATAGTCACCAGCTTCTGCAAACACCACATAGGATTTTGCCAGGTAACTGGAGAAGAAATGCCTACCTGCTGACCAAGTACTGACGTGTCCCTGCCATTTTCACAGAATCACAGAATTGTAGGGGTTGGAAGGGACCTCTAAAGACCATCTAGTCCAAGCGCCTGCCTAAGCAGACTCCCTAGACCAGGTTTTATCTGCTGAGCTGTGATGTCTGTTTATCAGATAAGATGCCTCTCCCAGATAAAAACTCAAGCAAAGCAGTTCCTTTAGCTATATACAAGACTTTGATCAACCTTGTTTTAAACCAATACTTTCTATGCTAGTTGGAGCCAAGAGGATATGGCTTTGGTCTAGAACAGGCAGTAGCCTGGGACTTTGCAAAGAGACAAAAAACAGTACTCAGCTGTTAAGTAGGAGCACATTTCTGGCAAAAAAAAAAAAAAAGATACCTTTTAGCAGGGTTTGTCAGAAAGTTAAACTGTCTGTAATAAAGTGAGACTGAATGGAGTGCATGCAGCCTTATATTCACAGGTTCATCTTTTAGTAGCTCACCCCAACACTTGACCTCTGCATCCCTAGAAGATTTGATTATATGGGCTGCATGATACTTTCCAACTCCTTCAGTCCTTCAGGACTGGCACATAGCCTCAGTCTACACTGGGGAGTATTACAGTACTAACTTTGTCTGAGATGGGAATTTGATTCTAATCACTTAGCACCATTAAAGCTTGCAAATGTAAGAACCAGATTTCCAGATGTCTTGGCCCTTCTATCTTACTGTAATTTTTGCCTTCCTGGCTTCCTGTAAGTATTACCGTTTCATTCAAGGGGATCAGCTGCCATATCAGACCTTTTGGTTTCTATGGTTGTACTGTGAGAAGTTAATAGTGTTACAAACCTGGGGCCCAACTAGCTATCAGTTACTTTTGCAGCCAAATCCAAAACAATAGAATAAAATGTCAATTATTTTTACGGCATGAGCTTACCGCACCTAAAGTTGCACATTCTTGCTCTTCTAATATTTGACCCAAATCTTATTCTGGTCACAAAATGCAGTTACTCCATTGCCTCAAGAATCACAGAATCATAAAATTGAGCTGGAAGGGACATTTGAAGGCTATCTAGCCCAACTCCCTTGCAATGAACAGGGACATCTACTGTTAGATCAGGGTGTTCAGAGCCTTGTTCAGACTAACCTTAATTGTCTTCTAAGGACATGGTATCCATCACCTCTCTGGCAACCTGTGCCAGTGTCTTGCTACCCAGTATCCTTAACCAAACACTGAGCCATTGATCACCACTCTCAGTACAGTCTTGCAACAAGCAGAAGTCTCTGGGTACAACTTTACCAGGCAGCTCTGCCCCTGTCCAGCCTTCCATTGAGTTCCAAAGTCCCAAATGTAGGAAATTGTGGGATTGGTTAGAGAAAACAACCTTTCTATATTCCTCCATTGAAGACAGGGACCTGAACTTCAGCCAAGCACTACTTCAGAGCCTGCCTCAGCTTTAAAGCTCAGTGCTCTCAGTATGAGAGGTTTTTTCTGTATCTTCGGATTCTCAGTGTTGCATAGTCTGCATTTATATCTCTGCAGCTTTAAAAGTATACATTAGTTTGTTGTCATCTCACTTTGACATTGTCAGTACTGAATAAAACAGTCTTGTGCCTATGACTCACTGATATGCATCTGGATAAAGGCTGAGACTGTTCTTTTTCAGCAGATTCAGTTCTGGCATTCAAAAGGAAGTGTGAAAAGCATGGCAGGAGTTAGCCAAATAGTGAGAAGACTCACCTGAGCATATACATTTTTAATTGCTAAATTAAACGTGTTCCATAACACTTAATATATTTTTTAAGGAGAAAATTCATTCAATTCATAATAGATATAATTGTGCTCTGATTGCTCACACCTGGCAATGTTGCATTGCTACTTTTTCTCCCCAAAGCACATTCAAAGCATAGAATGGGCCTTGCTCCAGGTGTAGTATATGTTTCATGTTCTGAAATAAATAGAATGGGATTTGCAGAGCAAGCTCTAGACATAGACAAAGTATACAGTTGCAGGGGCATCTGTCTGCTTTGCCTCTGCCAGAAACCTGCTAAAGCTGTTGCCAAGGGAAGGGCTGCTAGAAGTAGGGTGAAAACTATTGTTCATCTCCTTGCAGAAGCAGCAGTTGTTGCCCCTGGCCCTGGCACCATTCCTGCTTCTCCATCCCAGCACTGCCCCTTCTCCTGGCAGCACTTATCCATGGGGAGGTGAAAATCTGCATGGCCTTTAGTTCTGAGCCAAATCTGGCTCTTGTTTATTCCAGATTCAACATTTTAATTGACATTTTTGTGGCTTCGAGTGGTATTCAGTATAATAAAACAATTTTCAAGTCTTCCAATTAGTTAGTCTGAAATTCAGCCCTAGACAAATCCAAAAATATTGGGTTGTTTTCAACATATCTCAAATTCTGCATCCTTCAGATACTGTCTTTTCTTTTTCTTGATTTTGCAAAAAATCCTCAACTCTAGTGACCTCCCTAGAATCTCTCTCAAATTTTCTCTGGACTGTCATCACTTAGAGTCCCATACTGAGTTAAGGAGTCATTACACTATGAGCTGTTTCACCCAAATCCTACAAGACTGCACCTTCCTCGATGAACTAATACTTTAAATAGATGAGAAAAGGAATGCGTAGGAGACCTGTTCAAATGATATAAATGTTTTTCTCTACATAGGGAGCCAAATTGTTTATTTGACATACCCAAGAGTCCAATGTAGCAGGGCATGGCACAGATAAGGGCCTTTAAATTGAATGTAGTATACCTAAGACAAAAGAAAATCTGTTTTTTATAATGGAAGACACATAAAACTAGAAAGAAACAATTGCAAATAACCCCACTGAGTGCAAGATGGATTGAAATAACCACTATGGATATATAAGAGATAAACTCCATGCCAACTGACCCTGGAAATTATACTGAATTATTTCATCAGAGGTACAATCAGAGATGAATAACTTCTTCTCTAATAACTGAGTTCAGCAAAAAGAATCTAAAACTCTGGTGGCAGACAAGGGAGGAGGACCTGACTGGTTTCTAAGCAGTCAGAAAAAGAATAACATTTTCTGAAGTGAAATCTAGTCTCTCTATTTATTTATTTTTTTTTTAATTCTTTCTTCTAACCTCTGAAGTACAACACAAAAATATTTCAGATATTTTAGGGCTCTTGTTTACATGTGTATTTACCAATTCTCCAGAGAGCAGATTTCTGAAGTAGATCACTCAGCGCTTAATTTTCTCAGCAAAAAGGGTATTGAAATGTAGCCACAGGGAAAACACCCATTCTCTTCAGGGGTAAGAGATAAGGTTATGTAGACACAGCAGAAACAAAATCTGAAGAGGTGTAGAATACTCACAATTCCTATTGATTTTAAGCTGCCTGGAAGCATCCTCGGAATGTTTCTCTAGATACTATCTTTGTAATCATAGTACTCTCAATTCAAAATACAACTGCTCTGTTTCAGTGCATTTCTATTGTATACAAGTGAAAGTGTTGGACTGATAAATGGGTTGCTAGTTGAGATCAAATGACTAATTAATTAGCTGCATCAGGTTCTGAAATGTGCCTTCTCCATGAGGTTTCCTCTCTTCCTCAATTCTGAGAAAGAAATTCACCAGCTCTGAGCTGGTGCTTGGTTCTGATCTCCCACAAGTACCAATTTACATGACTGAAGGGAGTGAGATCTGGAAGGGGTGAGATCCATTATCAGAACAAATCTATTGACAATAACCATTTTGTGAAAAAAGTAATTTAGGAAAAAAGGCATTTAGGAACATGGACATTTTGGAACAGTTATCTGCAGTTACAAAGAACAGCATAGTCCATCTTCTAAGTGTTGTTTTGTTTTTTTTTTCTCTACTCTTGTTGCAAAACTGTTCCAGAATCACGTTGTTCCATCATTTGACATGTACTAATTTCCAAAAGAAAATGTAATCATGGACAATTCTGCTCACTTGTTCTTAAACCAACACTTTTCTTTAGAAGAAGTAATTATTTCTCCTCCTTGTTTTCTTTGAGAGTGTGGCCACATCCTCTCTGTTTTCTTTTTGTGAACTGACCTAGAATACCTATGGTTTTGAGTTTTATTACTGATAGCTATAAAGTCTCCTACACATGCTTTTTTTTTTCATGTCTCTTCCAGAATGAATTCCTGTCTTTTATGTGACTGTAACAATTTTCCCAGAGCACTTCCCTCTCTTGCTGAAACACCTCACCCAGTAGTTTATTGGAGCCGCTCAGAATACAGAACTTTAGCCTGTGTATTCAATGTGAAAATGAAAGTTATTGATTTGTCAGATTTAATTTAGGACATCCAAGGTGAAAGGATTAAAATATTCTAGTCTGAAATGTTGGCTTTATTGTACTTATCACATAAGGCAAGTACTATTTTAAAAAGATGTCTTAGAATTATTAGTTCTTTCAATTTCTCTGGAGGCATCAGTCATGGACTGCTGGATCTGTGCAAGTGCAGAACAAAGTCTTTGCACAAAAGAGCTGCTATTCTCAGTAAAGTTAATCCTGTTCCTTATTCAGTATGATTTTATTCACACATTCCTTTGCCTACTTAAAAATGTCATCTTGGATTTGGATAGGTATGGAATATACATACAAGCACAGCTGATGTCTGCAGTAAATACTTTCATATATTTAGAAAAGACTTCTTATGTAGTCCATTTTCTGGAGTACAAAATGAGTCAGTGATTATCCGAAACTTCCAAACTTAGAGTCTCCAAGTAATACTGAAAAAAATAAATACATCAAAAGAGAGAGAGAGAAGAAAACAGAAAAAAGAAAAAAAAAAACAAAAAAAAAAAAACAAGGAAAAGGGAGAGAGAAACTGATAATAAAAGGCTTTTAAGGTAGCTTTTCATGTGCTACGATTTTATCCAACCGATGTTCTCAGCATCTGTAGTCTTTACATATTAGAAAACCAAACCATTTTCTCCAAATTTTTCTTATTAAGACATAAAAATTACAGACAGAAAGAGTCCTGTCCAGACGCCTACTCGCCTACTTTCAGCAACCCCCAAATGTTTTCCATGTTGAAACAACTTGGCTTTGTTAAGGGCCCTCAGGGAGGGCTACTGAAGCAATGTTTTTGCCTGAAGTTAAACCGTCAAAAGGAGTTAGATGTGGAGCTGCTGCTGGGATGCTGGAGGAAAACATTTATGATAGGAATAAATTAGGATAAAGTGGTTAATGGTGGCCTAATTACGTGAAAAGTATATATTCAACCAGACAACGGAAAAATCAAATTGGAAATGTAAGGAAGAACAACCCTTAGCTCGGTCTGATACTTGCTTTTGTACACATGGAAAAACATTGCTCATGAAAACCAGATTCTGTCATCACACGAAAACTCACCCTCAAAATAAATGCCTCACTGAAGTCGTTGGCTGTTATCGCTGACAGCATTGGAGAGCCATTACTAAAACTAAAACTTCATGGAACATATAAAACACGTAAGCAAGTACAGTTCTGATGATAAATATCTACAAATAACAGGAATATTTTGGCATCTGTACAGTATATTTATGGTTATTGATTCTTTTAGGAAATAACAGAATGCATTTAAGCAGAGTACAAACTATCAGCTGCCACTGAATTGCACTGCAAAGATGATCTATAACTTTAAAAAGTATGACTGCTTTTCTTCTGTAGCAATATTTTCTAAGCTGCAAGACAGTCAAGCTAGCTTATGCTTTTCACAGTAAGAAAATGATCAGCTCCTCGAATAGGAAATTCAAAGTGAAATATTAACAATTTATGATTATTTCCATGCAGATGCTGAATGACTAATTCCTATCATATTTTTTCTTAGTTGCAGGAGGGAGTGTTTCTGCACCTGTTTCTCTTCCCCCAAATCTAATCATCAGTAAAATTACACTCTGCCAGCTGTTGCATCTCAGTTCTGTTAGTACATTTCAAATATTTAAAGAGTGACAAAATATGAAGTCATATAGCTTCAATAAAATGCACCATTTGTACCAAGAGAAGTTATTGCCCACCTTAAAAAGATTCATATAATCTTTGATTTTGCTGTAATGCCCAACTAGATTGAATACAATGATGGATATTCATATGCAAACTAAATTAACAGTTTCTAAAATCAGTAAAAGTTTGGAAATAGTGAGGACTGTTTCCAGGGATTCTTCTGAGAGCTTAAACCAGTTTCTAATTATAAGAAATTTATGTAAAACCGATTAACTTATGTCTTCTCCTGTGGAACTGTTCACAAAGGGTATGAAATGTTCACATTTTGAGAACACAATACTCACTAATTCATTTAGTCATAAATCCTTGCATCTTTTTGGGACACCTGCACTGAATGTACTGGTGTTTGAATAGAACATAATTTGTGTTTTTAGTTACACATGTACCTGAAGGCATCAACAAAGAAAATCAAACACTGCAGATAGCTTCAAGCATACCACAACCATTCCATCAACGTGCCCAATATGAAGATTATTGTTCATTCAGGTTTTTATAGTCCGAGCATGAGCATTTAACTCTAACGGCTTTATGTATTACTTTACAACATGTATTTTCCAAAGATAGTCAATTTAATGTGTATACATAGATACACATCTGTGTGCACATGTACACATTTCACAAAAGAATACCCATATGGTTTAGTAAATATAGATAAATAGGTAGATACATAAGTTATGAAAAGCTGGTATCATCACTGATAGCAGAGTTCACTCACAATTTTCCATTAAGAGAATGCTTAACACTTTGCAAAATTTCACTCTGTTAATTGGATTGCTGTATGCCATATTTGTGTGTTAAAATGGCTTAATTATTTGCAAAAATATAAGTATTGGAAAAAAAAAGTTTTTTTTAACTCATAGATACAAAATTCATCATTTTCTCCATTAAAAAGTCCTCATATCTGCTTGATCCGAATTAAGGATCTAAAATATACCAAGAAAGCCTTTCAGGGTGCTAGGAATACTATTTCTACCAATGCTCAGAATTGCACATTTTAGAAGTATCTGAAAGAAAAGTAAGTTGTTAACAAAGATATGTAAGTTTGGTAACTAACTTTTGTGTCGATCAAGCGCAGCTAAGCATGCTCCAGCTAAGAGTTCCTGAGATTGAGAAAAATTTCCTCCCTGATTATTGCTGGCAGTTGAACTTCACTATAATGTCTGGCTTCTCAAAAGTAGATACTGAGATGGACTTTTCACCTCAGCAGCTGATGTTGAGGCATCGAGAGGAGCCAGTGGCCATACCAGAAGTGTATTGAGCAGGGACTGTAGTAACTGGGGAGAAAGGGAAACAAAAGTGGATGAAGCTGGAGATGAAGAAAAGTCATGGTAGTAGCTTGTTGGAAGGGTGGGGTAGAAAGAAAGATAAGGATGAGGGAAAAATACCATTTTTGTACCAGATCATAAACTCAGCTAGGGGGATATGTGATTCCATAGCAGCCTGTTTTTCAATTAGAAAACTGAATTTAAAATATCCATGAAGATATATTGTTACAGTCCCTGCAGCACTTTTACATTATTTAATGCTGTGGTCATAGATAGTTCTGGGTAACTCCAGAAATAGAACTGCCACCCCCTCACAGAAAATGGATTGTTTGACATTTTTATCAGCTCTAGCCTTTGTTCCATGAAGATGACAGCCAGTTACCTACTTTGGTAAGACTGGTAGGAAAGTAGGTAGCAAGTGCAGCTGACAGCATCTCACAAGTCTGATGCTAAATCAGCACCACTACCACGTGCTCCTTCAGTGAGGACAGGATGTGGAGGTAGAGTCATGACAGTACGTTCCAAGGTGTCCCCACAGCTCTTCCAGCTTGTTCAGTCAGCGTTTCATCCATGGTTATTAGTGTTTATAAAAGCATGGCCCTAAAATAACTGCATGGTGTTAATAGAAGCAAAAATAGCAGTTCTTCTTCTTAGGTTCTTTCATACTGGGGCAAAATTGAACTAAATTGGTCAAGTACAGGAATCATAATAGCACAACCCAGTTTAAGAGTGGCATTTAAAACTCTCAGGTCACACACTGAGTTTAAACTAAAATCAGATTAGGATATGTTCTTTCTCATCCACAGAAAATCCTTCTGGATTTTCACAGGGGAAAGGTTTGGGGTCAGTTTTGCTCAGAGAATGCTAAAATCTATTCAGTAAGTTCTCTATGCACAAATGGAGAGAGAAGCAGCCAAGAAATTCTCCGATTTTCAAAAAATGCAATATTTCCGATAAATCATTTAGATTTTCATTGGCATTTGTAAAACAGTCATGCATATTCATACATAGAAAGAGCAGTATTTTTGAAGTGTGTGAAATAATCATCTTTATACATATTAGATGCATCAAATTTTACTCATTTGTGAAATTTGGAGACAAAAGTATAAGGTTAGTTGTGTTTACTCATAATATTATTTTTTAAATAGACAAAGTAGTCTCTATGTGTCCACTATAGACACTATAGCCTACTATAGACAGTTACCTTTTGCCACCAAACCCGATGAACTGATAGTTGCACCTCTCCTGGTAGTGAAATAGAATGTTGACCATATTTCACTGAGAAATCCAATTTTTTATTTTTCTAAAGCAGTTATATGTATGCAGCTGTCATCTGTGATTACTGTCAGATGAACCACAGACAATATGTGAAGTAACACACTGCATCTTCTAGGACAAGACAAGAAAACACAAACTATTTTAACAGTATGTTTAAGTTCAAACCACACTTGTCACAGGAGTCTGTCTTAATCATATCAGTGAAAGATAAAGGAAGCCCTACAGAAAGGGAAGGAAAATTAATTACTTTACTATGTTACAGTGCAATAAAAAGTTATTTTAATGTTTGGTTATCTGAAATGCTTTATCGTCATTTTGTTGGGACTGAAATTTTTCCCTTATTGAACTCCTGCTTATCTACTGTGACTATAAAAATCACACAAAATAAATAATTTTTTTTTATTTTTCAGTAGTTACAAGTTTCTTACAACTGTTGTTTGAGTGACAGTGACAGATGTGGGAATTTTTTCATTTAATTTTCCTTTTAAAATTCACAGTTTAAAATAGACAAATATATATGTATGCATATTTTGATGATTTCTAATTTGCCAGTGGTAGAACAATATCCCATGAAAATTGCAAAAGCTGAGAAATCAAGTTTTGTATTTGAATATCTGGAAAATAAATAAAACCTTACAGCTACTAATTATTTTTAAACCTTGCACATGAAAATGTGATTACGCTCAGTACTGCTGACACTGATTATTTAAGACAGGATGTTATTAAATCACTTTGGAGAGCTTCTGTAAGACCCACCACATTTCAAGCAGAGTTTTTCTTAACTGCATTAGCTCATTTATGGAGCAATTACACAGGACTTGGTACTGGAAAATGTCAAGAAAAACACTGAGCAAACAACTGAAGTGGAATTTACACTCCTCCGCTCTCTATCAAATCATCTCACAATTTTACAGACTTAAAATATTCTATCAGGATTTCCTACATCAAAACTATGTATGAGTAAATGCTGTGTATGAGAAAAAGGTTTGAGAGAGGTTAGTTTAACAAACGCTACGTGGAATAGAGTACAAAATGGATGTGAAGACTGCAGAAATGTCCCCCTGCTGAGATAATGTTTTTGTTTCAAGAATGCCACTTAAATTAATTCTGGGAGCTTGAAATCCAGGCAAAAATGTTTCAATATTTGGAAGTTAACAAACTAGTATGGAGGATTTCTCAGTAAGAGAGGGAGAAATGTGCAAAGTGTAACAGTTTCAAAAATCTCCAGTGATTCTGGAAAACCCTGTGTCTGAATTCCCCATTGTTAAAAATTAAGATTTGATTTTTAGGAGTAGTTTACAATTCCATATGCAGATACTAAATAGATAGCCAGATGGAGACAATTTTCAAATCTGCATCCCTACTATGGACAGTTTTCCTACCACTCATAGTTGAGAATGAATGTATAGGAAGAAGTACTACAGGACTGTAATGTATTAAGTAAGTCCACACCTACTGATTATGAGATTTAAAGTTTGTTAAAAAACATTAGGAAAGCTGACAGAGATACATAATGGAATGTAACAGTGGCAACTCACTGGAGAATAAATGATGCTGAAATATTGCAGATTTCAGACATTCATCCCCAGTTTCACTTTGAATTTAAAGCTAGTATCACTGTATGTTCACGTGATGACAGCATCTAAACTTCAAGCCACCGCTTATTTCTAGGTATTTTCTTTGATTCTTCATGTATTTAATCCAAGTCTGGTACAAAAGAAGTTGAAAGATATTTTATATAGTATAATATTTCTCAATGAATAACAGGGGTACAGCTAGAATGATGTCCTGGAACTCACACAGTTCTTTTCCTCTGAGTACCCTACAAATCTTGCTGCTGGTAGTTTTTAAAGTGAAGCCATTCTCACGTAGGCTTACAGAAGTAGCAAGAGACTCAGTAGAGTTCTCTCCATTCATAACTGTGTAGACTTTTTGCTGCTCTCTGTTGCACAGCTATTGGTCCTGAAACTTGTCCCTGTCTGTAAAGATGTGTTCATAGAAACATCCAAAAGGTCACCACTTCGCAATATCCACTGCTAATTGACTGCAAGGTAGGATTTTCTGCATGTACAGTGATCACTGACCACAAGGAAAATTAATGCACAAATTCTGTTTCATAAATATGAACGTGCTTGAGTTAGGAATATCTTACCTTTTAATTTGTTTATCCTTCAAGGCATTTAATGTGAATTTCTAATATTGCAAAGCAATAGAACAATCCTGTTTGGCACATTCTATGTGGGCTAATACTGCTCTTACTCAGATTTTACTCAGGAAAAACCATCTTTGACTTGTGTGACAATTTGCTCAACTGAGGACTGAACAGAGCATTTTGAATCTTACCAGCCTTGCTTGATGTTAATATTGGGCAACAGATCTCATTGCTAACTTGCTTGTCTTGTTGGCCTTTTCTTGGGCTCCAGATCTGCTTTTGCTGTGTGTTATTCGTGGCTTATATTGTTTGTTCAGATTGCTTCCTTTAGTGCTTTTCATTTCCAGCAAATATCTTGCAGCTATTGTTTCTGCTACTGGTAGATGTGCATGGAACCTGGTATGTGGAACTTGAACCTCAGCCCAGATTTAATTAAAACTATTAAACATATTCTCACTGTGGTGCTCAGAAGGAATTTTGGTGACCCTCTTTCGATGAAGCATAAATTTGCTTAATCTGAGTTTTTACAATGTGAAAATAAAAGGGCTTTATTCACAAATCTTAAGAGCAAATGCTCCTCCAGCAAAGTAGGTGGAGTAGCATCCATTTACAGCCATGATAAAGTCAATCCTAAATGCCTATTCTGACCTACAATGTACATTGTACCAGAAAATCAATCAGCGTGTGCACTGGAATACCATCTTGTTATGTAGACTTAATACTGCTTTAAAGAAAGATATTACCAAATTTTTCCATAGCCGACTGATACGCAGCAAATCTAGCTAGGTTATCACTCGTATGTCTTATGAGCCATACCTAGCCATGGTTTATCCTCTATTCATGCTGCAGGGTACGAAATTCCTGGGTGCCAACCTGCCTATGGCAACCTAGAATTCTCCAGGGCAGGCTCGCAAAATCTTCACCTACTCTCTGGGACAGGTAACGAACAAGTGATGTTTTGTGAAGTTATGCTTTCTTTCTAACTTTCTGATGTCCGTAAAAATGTTTCATTTCTTCACGTCAGTCTCCAGTCTGCCATTGTTCAGTTGTGCTGTATTCTCTGAACTAGAGGAATGACAGCTGTTTATTATAGTACACTAGATGCTTGCCTCAGCCAAGCCTGTAATAATTATTATTAGTATGCATAAAAACTGAAGTTTTAAGATCCACGGTTAATAGCTTTTCTGATGGAGTTCTTATAATAAAGGTACACTGTATTCTCCTGTTGATACCATAATAATATGGGCAGTTTACCTTCCTATTTTAGTTGCCAGTGCTTAAATGTTATCTTTGCTTTGTTAGATTTACATTAATCTCGAGTCTCCTGAAATAATTTTTTTTCAGTGTTCTAGTGGATGTGAAAAGTTGAAGGAGTTATGACTGATTCTAGTTTACATTCCTGTGCAGCACATAAGTTTAAATAATGACTCATTTAGCCATATTTTGCTTAGATTTTCTTCTACTTCTCTCATAAATTCACACTTTGTTCTTTGCTTCTTGACATTATTACAAGTGGCAGGTATGCAGTAGAAATGTTATTCACTAATCCTATAGTTTACAATGAAATCTGAAATCTTGAAATTGAGACCAGAAATCAATTAAATAAAAAATAAAGACAGGCTGAACTTTATACTCCCTTCTTGCATTCTAATGAATACGTTTGAGTAATGGTCATGACTTTTCATGTTAAGAGTGCTGCTAACATAGGAAAGATAAGTAGGATCCTTTTGGTATATTTTGGCACAACGTACACTCTGTGAAGTAAAAATCAACAATCCTAGAACAGTGTTTTTAATTCCTATTTTTCATCCCCCTGGGGCTTCACACATATGCTCTATTCTTACCTGGATTTAGATGAGTTTGTTGAAAGAATAGCTTTGTTGTGCTTCACGTCCTTGTTAAAATCAGGGGATGATGAGTGAAGTGAAATAGAATCAGGACATGCAACATTTTCAGAACTTTGATTCTGATTTTAATTTGATTTCATATTTGGAAATAATTTAAAATAAAAAAGAAGTTTACAGAGCCACACAGTGAACAATGACTTTGATCTTACGTGGCTTTCTACAGTGGATGTCCATAAGAAATTCCAGAGTCTTAAGATGGCTTTTAGTGGCTTTTCTGAAAAGTTGTTGGAAGAAAAGCTTGGTTTCCTGCTGTCTCTGCCCATTTATAATTCTTACTTTCAGATGAATGTAAGTTTTGCATTCTAGAAGACAAAATAAAATTTTGTTTTTTTTTCCCCAAGTATTTCGAAGTTTTAAGTGCTCAAATCCAACATTATATCTCAGGCTAATTAGACATGTCATGGGATATATAAACACTGAAAGACAAATTGCATTTTTTCCTCCACTTTTTGAAAAGCTCAAAAAGATCTAATTTTACTGGAAGATTTTAATAATTTCCTGAATCTCTTCTTGTTTCTTTCATGATTATTAATCCAAATCTTAATCATACTGTTTTAATAAACCTAGACTTCAAATTATCTGGAAACTTGTTATCCAATTGTATTGAAATCACCAGTCTGTTGGAGAAACCAAAGACTTTTTTGCGTGTGTGTGTGTGTGTGTGTGAAAATAAAAGATCATGAATATGACAACTTCAGCACTTACAGAATGAGGATATATTCAATTTTATCTATCCTGATGCACCTTAATCTTCAAAATATAATTAGGAAGTGACAAAAATTTCAAACAGAATACAAAAGTAGTTCAGATATAAAGCAAAATATTGCAGCTGGGTTTAGATAATCTCTGAATGAAAAAAAAAAAACAAAATTCGAGCTTCTCTTTGAGGGTTGTTCCCAAGATGAAGCTACTTCATCAATATGTGTAGTTTTTTGGGATGCTATGTCTGAGGGTAGGTTGAAGGTCTTGGGTTACCCCAAAGAAGCACACTGTGTACTCCTTTTCATGTGAATAGTGCAAGCATTTTTTCAGATGAATGCCTGCTGTCTCATTTGAAATTTCAGCAACTGCAGAGATCTTCACTTACTGCCTCACTACAAAAACTGCAGGATAGCTCATGACAAAAGTAGAGAGATAGAACTGTTCATAGAATCATTAAGGATAGAAAAGACCACTAAGATCATCTAGGTCAATCATCAACCCACTTCCACCATGCCCACTAACCATGTCCTTCAGTGCCACATGTTTCTGTTAAGAGGAGTGAAGTCCTATTCCCTATCCTTCAACATACACTCAACAAAAAAAGACCACAGAACAACATCTTACAATGACAAGCCAGTTCAGCTGAGGAGGAACCAGGGTAAAATAGATTTAACTGAAATAATAAATCATGACATTATGTTGGAAAGATGATTGTATGAAGTGACAGCTCAACATGCTGAGCAGTGGTGAACTTGGTAGAGGTGAACTGATATATACTCTTGTGGAACAGAATACTTCTCAGTTAACAAGTCCTAAAATAGTGGGCTGCAATGCATAAAACAAGGTAGGGCACGAAATAACCAGCCAAAGATGACAGATGGTAATTTTTTTCTCCTTTCTTCTCTTCTTTTATTCCTGTAGTATCAAGTTGATCAAAGTGCTGAGGATCATTTATTATTGTAGGAAAACTAAAAATATCTCGGAACACTCACACAAAATAGATAACATGTAACAACCAGTAGTTTTCTTTTTTACCCATTTAAACTTTATGCATGAGTTCATGTATAGTAACAGTTGCCCTCAGAATCTAACTAAATGTGCCCTGCAGAGAATTTGGGTCTGACCAGGTTAAGGTGCATTATTTAATCACCTCTGTTGTTTGTTTTTGTCAGCCAACCAATTTTCTATTCTACTCCCAGAGAAAAACCTTCCCACAAATCCCTAAATCTCACCTCTGTGGTTTGTCACTGCTCTATTGTGATACAGCCATGTGTGACATGGGAACTAAATGATAAGGAACATAGAGTGCAGCAAAACTGCACCAGTGGCTGAAAGCGTCTACTATGTCAGCACTCCGTCTCACTCTAAGCACTAGCAGTGTTATCACAGAATGTCAGGGATTGGAAGGGACCTCGAAAGATCATCAAGTCCAATCCCCCTGCTGGAGCAATTATCTCCTATACTCTTCGGTAACGATAACATTAACATTTTTTAAAGGTGAACACATATGGATTTAAGTTAGATATACAACTTGAACTCTTTGTATGAATTTTATCACAAAACAGGATCAGAAGGCAGCTGTGACCAAGTATAATAAAAAGATAATTCAGAAATTTACTCAGAGCAGATAATAATAGTGCTAATGAAAAAAAAAAAAAGAAAGAAAGAAAAAAGGAAAAACTAAAACAAAGTAGCACATGCAGTTTCTCTTTCCCCCAGACTCAGTAGTAATTGTGTCTGACTTCTGGAGTCAAAAGAGCTTATTTATTTTTTTCCAAATACTCAGTATAACCTTTCCCATGGGAAAGGCTAAGATAGTCCACCAATGAGTCCTTTGAGACAGGTGTAGATGAATTTCAAATCAGGAGAAGATTGTGAATGGAAGAAAAGAACCAATTTAGAGAACCAGAGATTATAATTTCTGCCCACCAGTTTATGTCTGGGTGTCTGATGCAAAATGAAACAGGTTGACATTCTTTCCCTACTACTAAAAAACACTTATACCATCCTCACCTGCTCACATTCCAGCCTCAATTATTTAGAAGAAATAAAAATATAAATTTCAACTTGCTTCTCGGTGGTGGGTTTCACTCATTCTTATTACACATCCAATTACAAACAAACAGCACAATTCAAGAGAAATCACTTTTCTGTTTCAGCACAGTGTGATCCAGATGAATCAGGAAGGTAAACAGATAAAAACAATAATTAGAAAAATTAATAACATAATTAAAATATAGCTTTATAAGCTTGTGAGATTACGTAGCATGCTGCTTTCAGTAATTTCCAGAGGGAGTGCTTACTCTTGACCATAAACCAAAGCAATCTAGAAAACAGCCACTCAGAGCTGCAAGGAGAGCTGCTGCAAGCAGATGCAGCATGCTTAGTCACCTGGAGAGTTTTCTTTGAAGTTTGCCTTTAATTGTTCTGCCTCCATTTCTCAATTCCTTTTATTTTTTTCCCTCTCTCCTTCTTATCACTGCTTAGTACTCTGGATTCCCCAGTGAGATGCAGTGCAGACTGCAAGGACCAAACATTAAGAAGCAGGCAATGGCTGTTCAGCAGCTTCAAGATGCTTTCTATGTATGGATGCACACCATGTATCTTCTTTTACAGCAAAAAGAATTTGTTGGAGTCATCTCTTTCTCCTGCTTTTCTCAGTATTTCCTATCTTGCAGATCTACAAAACTCAACATTTCCTCTATCCAAATATTCTTTGCAAACCAATTGGTCTCTGAAAAAAAAATAAAAATAAAAAAAAAAACACAAATAGCAGCACTTACCAAAATGAACCTTCTCCCACGGTCATGTCAAAAGCAGTGTCTGGTCAGCAAGAAGTGTGAAGATCCCTTCAGCTGTGGGAACAGAGTTATTTTCATTCTTAGGTGAATGTTGACTGAAATTTGCCACCCCAGAATGCAACTCCTGTCTCTCCCATCTTCACATACTGTCTTCATTTTAGATGAAATGTAATCTAACACAAAGCTATTTTTGGACAAGTGTAACCTGGAGTAAGGCATGAACATCAGTAAAATCATCCATTCACAAGAGCAAACAAACGTATTCTTTTTACCACTCAGAAAACACTTATTCCTCTTTGAATTGTATAGGGTTTTTTGTCTCTTGCTATGTGTCTCTTTTTCCCTCACTAGTTCGTCCTTTCATTTTCTAGCAACAAGGATCACTTATCCAACACAACAGCTTGCTTGTAAAAGCTGCTGACTAAAAGAATTCAAAGTTGAAATCAGTCAGTTCTCACAGGCTTTATGAAGAGCCTAACAGAAGCACATTAAAGAGCCTGGAAGAAGACAAAGTTCATAACTATTTCTGGTGTATCTGCTGTGTCACTGTTTTAGTCACCTTTGTATTTGGGCACAAGGCTCCCTCTTTGCATTGCACCACATTCATTTCTTATATTCAGCCACTTTGACCACTCTGGGTTTTATACTTGCAATGGTCTCATAATCAAAACTAGCCATCTTGTTAATAGGAAATGGAATGTGTTCTGAAGATTCCACATCCAAATCACGTTAACAAATGTATTAAATCAGTCCTCTGAGAGGTAGCACAGTTACTCAATCTCCTTGCATTGAAGAACAGTGCTGGGCAATCCCAATCTTAAATTCACATTCTTTCCTCATCACTCCTCAGTGTTGTTCACAATAACGTGCCCCATGGATGCAGGTCTGGTTCTCACTGCTCATTTTCATTTGCCCTTTAGAATTTTCATCATGCTGGGAGAATGGCAATTGCCTGCTGAGGAACTTTCCTTTAGAATAAACAAAACACCTTTAGTGTCTATTTCTGAAAGCTGTAATTTTATTCATGGCGTTCCTATTCAATCCCTTCAGAGCCTTAGGTTGTAGATAGTAACTTTAAATAAAGGACAATTTGGATGTCTTTATTATGAGTGTACATCAAAAATCTAACAACATTCCACTGACAATAGTGGCATTCACTTAAGACAGCTCAGTGCTGACAGTTGGCCCTCTAAGGGTTTTCTAAATATCAACATGTAACTGAATTTTCATAACTTAATCACTTCATATTACAGTTAATACTGAATGCTTCTGTTGGATACATATGTCAGCAGGCTTCATATAATTGATACAGAAGTCGCCTGTTCCACAACGAGACTGTCAAGTCAATATAACCAAAATGAAGATCCATTTTGTTTTTTGAAAGATGAATCTTTCCTACCTCTTACCTGTAAGTCTAGCACAGTTTAGTCATACATGCCATATAATACCTTTTTTCAGGTCTGAGTTTTAAACTGTGCAAATTATTCAGCAGGTAGATTCTCACATCCTAAATTAAAAACAAAAACAAACAAAACCTGCCAAAATACAGCAATACCATATCAGCTCTCTCCCACAGTACTTTGGACTTCAGCTGCTAAACATCTTTTTTCTCCCCACTTCCTTTCTTTAAGTTTCTGATAAACCATCCCTCTTTTCTGGTTTGCATTCTTCCTGGGACCTAAGAAATGTAATATTACTTGTTTTACATGTTCATCTGTCATCTGGAAAATATCTGATCTCCACATTTGGTTCATCCACCCTTTTGTTCTGAAACATATGTGCAGGCCTTCCTTCTCAGAGTTGAAACACAGCTTCAGATTACTTGTTTTGAAAATGAGTATTGGAAGGAAAATTCAAATGTTTTTATACATGCAAAAAACTCTACAAGCTGTCTATATACGTGTATGTACATATGAAGACAAGATCTGCCTGCAGTCTGACACACAAGGAGTTCATACTCCTTGTATGTCTCCTAAGTTTCAAATATTAAACAAACCACTTTGGAAGTAATAGAGAAATTTGGTGAGTATATTGTAGTGGAAAAAATAATAATACAAAATAAAACCCTACCTGACAGACTTCTGTGTAAATCTGCAAAAACTAGGTGAGCTGAACAAAGTATATGCACACCTGAATTTGTAGGAAAATGACTTCTGTAGAATTATCTGATGTATTTGTCAGGGTCCAAATAAAGCTGCTGAACTAAAAGCACCAGAGAGTTGCCTTTTGTGGACAGAGATCTGAGACCAAGGAGTAACAGTGTAGTCTGTAATCCCAACAAAATGAATTTCAAGTCTACATCTGGATTCTCAGGGTAACTACATATCTGGATTTAGACTTGGTGATCTGATTCCATTCCTCTAATCAGATGGTACAAAAGCCAAGTTAGCCACAAGAAAAAAACAGACAAGGAATAATGCTTTAACAGTACTCTTTCAAATCTGTGACCCTGAGCATGTCACACATAATCAAAGCCTGATTAACATAGAAATGCTATTACTGCTTCATTAAATATCTTTCATTCATCTAGAAAACAATAGTTAAATGCTTGGACTTGATCTCCCATTTACAAATGTGAAAACCATTGCTGGTGACACAGATTCAATAACGCAACTATCATCTCAGAGCTATTCCTTCTAGGCTAAGTTTTCAGTGCCTCTATTGCAGTGTGTCCAGCCCAGGCCACATGCAGATCCAGCGTGACTCACAACCAGTAGCAGAGCTGTTCTGAAAGGAAGAATCCTAGGCAATACAGACCACCAGATGTGGATCAGCAGCAGCTGCTGCTGGAGCCTGATAACTCCTAAATCAAGTTGCCTATGCAGCCCAGATCCAGTCAGTAGGAACAGAGTGGAACGGAGGATCCACTAGCATCTCTGCTAGCTGTGAACTCCCTGCCACCAGCTTGCTCCTCCCTAGGACCCCCTGGGTCCTGCCCAGCTAACTGCCCTCGTATCTCTATTGATAGAATCATAGAAATGTTTGAGTTGGAAGAGACCTTTAAAGGTCATGCAGCCCAACTCCCCTGCAGTGATCAGGACACCTACAGCTTAACCAGGTGCTCAGAACGTGGTTCAGCCTGACCTTGACGGTCTCCAAGGTATATAGACTCATATCAGACTTGTATAATAACTCTATTCAATAAAGATCAGAAATGAAAACAGGAATGTGGCCATTGACTCTCCTTGAGCCAAAGGGGGTATCCCTTTTCATAATTCCCCTGAAGCCTCATGCTATTAAGAAAGCATTTCCACAAGAGCAAGCACACAAAACTGAGCCCAGGCTTTCTGGCTGCCCACCACATCACTGCTCTTAGGTTCCGTTAGTTGTAAAAATCAGCGCAGCGCAGCTGGGCTCACAGATGGCCCTTGGGCCCTTCCCAGTACCTTGTCTGTCCTGTTACATATTTCTTTTCAGAGCAAGCACTTAAGTAGAACTGATGAATTTTGATGTTTCTTAAACAAAATAAAATTTTATAAAATAAAAAGGAGAAAGAAAAAGTGCTTTTTGCAATCCTTTTCCAAAATATATTTTTAAAATTTCTGTCAGTGCTCACAAATTTCTGATCGTATGATATCCTTTTTTAGAATGTGACACATCACTGACATGAAATAGATGTGATAAACACTTTTAAACTGTTTAGTCTCCTTCTTTTGTGGGCCTCCATGCACTCTGAGCAGATAAGAAAGGAAATACTGTTACCTCACTTCATACACAGAGTACTGAGTCAGGAAGAGAGGGAGTTATCTGACAACACGTGGTTATCTTCGTCTGAGCTCCTTGACTAGATTCCCTTTGTAATTAATAGAAAGGAATGGGTACCTCCAGATTTGCATCACCTCCACTAAAAGAAGGCTTCTAAAATAGGTCAGATTACTCTCATCCTGTCTGTTCAGGACTACAAATTGAAAACGAGAGCCACAGCTGAATAGAGACATTAACATTTGCCTAAGGTCAGACCCATATTACCTTGACTCACTTATCCAATATAGCTCACTTATCCAACACCAGCCATGTGTCCAAGGTAATGTACAAGATGGAGAGCCCCAAGGAATTCAGATTCCTTGGTTGTTTTTTTTCCAGTATATTTTGCACTGGTTGCTACTTTGTTCACATTTTGTATTATTTCACTGTTGCTTTTTTAAACCTAAAACTGATAACCAAATTTTGTTTTAGCTATTACTAGAGCTGTGTGAAAGAATGTCATCCATTGATTCAAGGAAAATTTCAATATTTGAAAATCTGATTTTGCACCAGTTTAAAATAACATTGCAGAACCATCTACAAGGCAAAGCCCTGAGATGGCAGGAAACATGAAAGCGCTGCCAACATACACTGACTTTTCAGGTGGGATTTCCAGGAAACTCTAATGATGGGGCTGACCCACAAAAAACAGCTCTCAGGGAGAAAAAGCCTAGGAACCACCATCTTTGTGGTCTGTTTGAGGGTAAAAAAAAATCAAGAAATCCTCTGTCCTCCACACAGCTGATCAGCCACAACTTTACATGTTAGCACTCCTTCTGCCAGGCAGATGAGTTGGCAGGAGATCAGACAGGTACAGTGAAAACCCGTTCCAACTACACCTTTCTCAGAATAGAACTATCACCACATGGCATCTTGACCTGTACTGAAATGCTCTAGTGAAATAAATACAGCTCATCTGGACAGCACTACAGATGAATACCAACCAAGTGCAAGCTGAGATGGGCATGTTTTCTGTCATCATTGGGCTGTGCCATTGTCCCAGTGCTCAGCTTGAGGCAGAGGCTTTGGGGAAACTTCTAGGAAAAAAGAAAATTGTTTTAACCACTCACCACCTCTTGTGGACAAAAATAATAAAAACATAAGGAAGGTGAGAAGTGACATCAGAGATGCAAAAACCCTCTTTATTTTTCTCTTGATCAGTCAGGGATGGTAAAGTTCACACCAGTAAACTTCACACACACAGTCAAGTATTTGTATTTTGGTAGTACTTGAATTTGTCTGCATAACCTTTAAATCTTTCTCGTGTACAACAGACCTCTTTCCACTAAATGCAGTCTGAGTAGCACTACTTCCCATACAATAAGATTTACCCTGCACTTTTTGCTGAAGACCAGATCCAGCAATCACATTCAACAGTGTCTCCTTGTAGGAGCTCTGCCCAAGGGAAGGAGACCACAAATTCCTTTTCAGGCAAAAATTCCAGAACAAAGCCTGGCAATTACTGGGTATTTTATGATATTTCTGGACAAAAAATCACTTTGCCAATATGCTTTCTAACTTATCGTATATATTTTTTATAAGAATAGCATAGCTAATTGTTAAAAAAATATTCCTTTGGAGACACTGAAGACCCATTTTTAATAACCTTTTAAGTAGCCTCCCTTGAGAGGTTTACTTTCACCATTCAAGTACAATATTTAATATTGTACTTACTGTCCTTGTTTTCAGATAAATACTTAAATGAACTAAAATGGGCAATGACTTGCAAACTACTTGTTGAAATAGTAGCAGAGCTTTAGAGATCAGTAGAAGACATAGGGAACCAGTCATACAAAGGGTCCTACCGTATGGGTATTTGGAACCTGTCCTGTAATTCCTAATTCTCCCGACTGCCTGAGTTTCAGTAAATCCATGGAATATATGATCAGAGTTCCCTAAGGCATAGCACCACCATATTACCACAGTTCATTCTTTGAAAACAAATTCTCTATTCTCCTGGTAGTATTTTTCTGATTGAATTATTTTCTTTTTAACTAAGGAACATATATGCAAATATTTATTTAGAATGCATTTTCTGAATATATATGCATTCTTTATTATATCTATAATTTTAAAAAGGGCTGACTAGCCACAGAAGATAATTGCTCATCAAAATATATTGATTTACCAGCATCAAATAAATTGTGCAGTGAACTTTTCTAATTAATTCTTGTATGAGGAAGAGAATCAAAACACAGCTAGTTTGTGGATTACATTGTCTTAGAGGAACAACAAAAGTGATTAACTTATTAATCCATGTTTTGACTTCTTAATTTTTTCCTCTTTTCAAAGATGTCTAAATTACCACTACAAAAATTTACAATGGTACTCAACTAAATTAATTATTGATTGTGAAAAGCCAAGTCTTCTAGAACAACACAGCACAAAGAAAAGTGATTCAAGAATTGCATTAATTGGTAACACTGGAAGTTAACAGCGAGGAGGAGGAAGGAATAAGACATTCAGAGAAAGTGTGTTTCATAACAAATGGGGGGGGGCAGCAGGGGGGAGAGAAAACCCTCATGAAATATCTTAGATTTTTATAAATTAAAAATTGAGACTTGGGCTCTGATTCTGCTATTAGAGGTAAATTTGAAACATTGTATGTTCTTCCTCTTTCTACAATACACATTACACAGCGACTTTTTTTGTAAAGGCACGTAGCAACAGGACAAGGGGAAGCAGCTTTAAACTAGGAGAGGGTAGTTTTAGACTAGATAATAGAAAGAAATTCTTTACTGTGAGGGTGGTGAGATACTAGAACAGGTTGCCCAGTGGGGTCATGAATGCCCCCTCTCTGGAAGCATTCAAGCTCAGACTGGAAGAGGCTGTGAACAACACGGTCTAGAAGGAAGTTTCCCTGCCTATAGAAGTTAAATATCTTTTCAGAAATTGCTTGGTTCAGGAAGTCTCTAAAGGAAAAAAGAAAAAAAAAATGTTTAGAAGCTTTCACAATTCAAGGATCTTCCTACTTTTTTTTCCACTTCTCTCCCTGTTTCTTTCTTTTTATTCTATAAAAGCAACTCTAAGTTTCATCGGTACACAAACACATTATGTGAAGAGTGCATCTATGTAAACTGCTTCCCTAGATCATAAGAATATATTTGATTGTTACTGACTTACATACTCCTGGCATTCCCTTTACACCTTCTATATGCTCAAAGAAGAAACTATGCAGTAGCTAAAATTCCCTACTACAGCAGTTGTAGCTACCCCTGCACATTCAAAACCATAGTCTGAGAAGCTCCTCTTCTTGTTTTGTACAAATCTTAGTCACTAGATTTTTACAGAAACAGAAGACTTGAGATTGAATCTCTTTTCACTCTAGTTTGAATCAGAATGTATTATTTTAAAAGAAAATAACTGCAACCACACAATGTCAGTAATTGAAGTAGAACACTGTGCTGATAAAACATCAGATTGTTTCCCAGGCATACATTGCATGGATCAAGTAAGTATCAATTGTAAAGCTTTTGCATTAACTTGCTGAAGATCCTATTGCAGCTGATAGAGGAGAACACCAACCCACTGAAGCCAGTTCAGATAAATTTTCCATGAAGAATGGCACATTGTTCTAATCAGAGGTGTCTAGTTAAAGGTCCAAAATACTATTTAATTGACGCTGATGGCAGTACTGACTTGCCATCAAAGGGAAACAAGATTTGCCATTCTTTTATGAAGAATTATTTTTATCATGTTTAGAAAAAAAGCAGAGGGAATTAACAACACGTCAAGTGTTAGCCCTTTTATTTCTAGGTGGTGGAAAACTACAGTTCTGTGGTGCCTCAGAGCTCCTACCCAAAGCTGAGAGATCAGCTCACTATTAGCAGAGGTAGCAGTAATCTGAAACATGGTACAATCACACCTAGAGACACCAGCTCCCTGTTCACTTGGGAAATGTATTAGAAGATTGAAGAACTTGCAGACCAAGTAGACCAGGATGAAATAGCTCCATCGTGCAGATAAGAACTGAGGCAAGAAAAGACTGGCTCACTTGAAAACACACAGCTGGGGAAAATATCACCAGGCTCATCACTGCAAATTCAGGTAGTAGTTTGGGCAGATGGCATTTGACCTTCAGAATAAAAGTGCTTTTATCTCCTAGCTCTACACTATCCTAAATTGTCTCTAAAACAAAATGAAAAAGTGAAAAATCTCTGCGAAGAATTTCTCTGCTTTCTTGAGATAGCTTACTAGCAGGACATGCATTCTTTCTTAGTGAAAGTACTGTGAAAAATTAGGGGTCACAATTGTGAGTAGGAATGACAGGCAGGAACATAGAGAAACACAGTAATAATTGGTTATTAGGACTACAGTTCTCATAACAAAATTCTAAATATAGCATCATTAGCAACTCCATGGGATTACAGTGCAGATTGAATGAAAGGAGAAAAAGTTGTCTTTCTCTAGAAAATGTTACAACCTGGGCTATTGGCAAGTTTTGCATAGAGCACTATAGTTTATTTAGATTTGTTGCTCTATAAATATCTGCTACTTGAGTCATTATATTTTAGGATAACTGAATGGAAGTTCTTGTATGAAAGCAAACTCTAGACTGTGGGTTTTTTGTTTTTTTTTTTTTTTAATGAGGGCTCTTCCACAAAGTGTTCCATTGTGGCTAATGAGATATTAACAATGAACACACTACGACAGATGGGAAGATAATCAGCTGTCTAAATCAGAAGATTTTCAAAGTGCAGTAAACAGATTATTAAGCACAATTCTCTGGCTCAGTGCCATCACATACTGTAGAGAACTGGTCAAAGAGTGCATCATGAAAAGCTGTTCAGGAGCAGCTAAATTCTACAGCTGTGGTCTTTGTTTTTCTAGTACTTTGCAAGAACAGAAGGGGGAATTACGAAAACGTCTATCATACACTACCCATAAGCTGGAAATGCTTGAAACGGAATTTGATTCTACACGTCAGTATCTTGAAATAGAACTGAGACGTGCTCAGGAGGAACTTGAGAAAGTAACTGAAAAACTGAGAAGGTTAGTAAATAATGTTTTGAAAACAGCAGATCTGAGGAATTTACAAGAGGCTGTATTAAAGACATGTAAGCAAAAGTATAAACATATATTCTCAAATATTTGTTGGTTGAACATTGTATTTTCATGCTGAATATATATTTCACATATATCAATATGAATTACATATCAAATATGAAATTATGTGTATATTATGCATTGCATATTTTGTATTGAAAGCAAATATGCAAACAGAAACATATATAGGTAGGTATATGATATTGTTTATGTGTAATCATATGTGTTGGTTAGTACTTTTTTGAAGTACACACATGAAGGTACCATAAATATATACACATATATTTCATATAAACATATGTTTATATATATATAATTATATTTTTAATTCTCCTTTGCATGATTCTATGATTAATGAATTTGGCTTTTTTCAGCTTTATTTTCAGTTGTTACTCTTCACTGTATTGATACAAGAAAAGAGTTTCAGCTTTGAGCCAAATACTAAGATCAACATAAACAGTATTACGACATTTCACATCATACTATAGCAAATCACTTACTTTCCAGTCCCAGATAGAACTGAGTGATACCAAAAACCTATTACTTAAAATCACTGAAGCTTTGTTACAGTGCTATTGCAAATCAAGGGCCCAGTTAATGTTAATGAGTAATTATCATAAGCGTGCACTCCTGGCATTTCTGGTACCAATTAAAATGGTCTGTAATCTGGTATTAAACTTAACAGTGATTCTTAGTATCAATTCTTTCATGTGTTTATAATTTGGAACCTACAACTGTCTGCTTATGTAGGAATGTATCTGCATTTTTTGTGAAGACTTTGCTAAGAAGTATGTGGATAATTGAACTATTTGATTTAATTCACTAGATAGCCAAAACAAAATTCAGAACAAATCATTCCAAGGCTATACCCAAAGAAATTCGTTTTCATTCTTTGCAGAATTAAAAAACTAAACCACAACAAAGCCAAAAAAATTAGAAGACTCAAACCCTGAGTCAACCAAATAATTCTAATATAATTTAAACAATAATTAGTCTCTAGATCTCAAATTAAGAAACATCCTAGTGTGTTCTTATAGTTTAGATTCTTTCCTATCTCAGGGGCTTCTTAAAATAGGACAAAAATGAGCAGGTGGATTATAGGTGTCATGACCATGAAATCTGAACTTATCTATCAAGACCACTGTAGAGGTTTACCATATTGTTCGCTCACAATTAATAATTTTTTTTCCATCATTCCATTTAGAGAAGACGCACTGAAAATAACATTGCTCTTGATGTAGTTTTGTTCTGCTGTATTACAGCTCTAAGGGAAGGGAACATTGCTAACCTTTTCTCCCAAAAATAGTATTTCAGACATAACTGACATAATTCCTGAATGATACTTATCTGAAGGACTGACCACCCCTCTTTTGCTAAAACAAAGGGACAAAATACAGTCTTTCCTAAGTGAGAAACTCCATATCAACTTCACCAGACACTGATGATTTAAGTACTCTTCAAAAATCAGGCCAGACAGTCTTGATTTTGCTCACAGCAAAGTCTAGCAACAGTAACCAAACATCAGATTAGTAGAACTGACTTTCCTGTACTCTTAACTGAACACTGTACTATATTATGAAGAAAATTTATATTAAAAAATTATGTTTCAGGCAGGTGAAGACATTGGAGGCCCAAAATATTTTATGAGGTGAGCTTTAAAGATGTTTCTATTGAGAATAGCAAGGCATACCACAAGTTAAACAAACAGATTCCCCCGCCTGGAAAAGGAAACTTGGAAATCAAACTGCCATCCAAAAGTGTGTCAGCAGAATGTCTTCAGCATCAGAAAACCAGCATGAGAAAAACAAGGAACCAGAATTAATTTCAGTAATATGTTTCTTGCTTTATTCACAGCACAGGGAGAAAAATTCAGCCCCTTCTAATAAATAAGCCCTGTGTAAGATGATCCCACTTGCATACTAGAGAACATTTCTGTTATTAAACTTTCATTACCACTGAGTGCAGAATTTTTCTGTGAAAGTGAACAGCTGTCTTTTTCCACTCCTTTTGAAAGCCTTTGCTCTCTTAATTTGTTCACAATTAACTTCTGCTGCACCTCTCCCTCTCTAACCTAAGCAGGAAGGTCATTTACGTGGCACTGTGGTCGAGTTTTTTGACCTCCATTATTCTTTTTTGACCCAGTGGGAGCAGCGCTGAGAGTGTTTCAAAATATCAACTGTGAAGTATAGTTTTGACTTTGAAAAGTGACTGAAAAGACATTCGGGATTTTGTATGCCTCACAGTGATCCCCCTATCTAGAAGAAACAGCATGGCTTTTTAAAGTTAATATTTTAATAATACTCCAATATTAATATGGAAACTCAAACCTTTCTCCTAAGGTCACACTGGTTTTCCTGCTGGAGACTGCACCTTGGGAATCAGACATTCAAGGTCTTCCAAGCACTCATGAGGGAGCAGAGATATTTTAAGACACAAGGAATAAACCCATACAGAAATATTTTTAGAGCTAATATTAACCCCCATGCTTAATTATTTCACCAAAAGCTGGACGCCTCATGGGCTAAAGGGATTTTAAGATCAGAAATCCTGTAACAGTGTTAGCTTTAGAATAAACAGAGGAAAAAATACACTGGTTTTCTCACCGAAACAAAATAACTTGTGTTAACAGAAAAGGATTTTTGAACAAGGTTACTATTTTAAGCCGCTTCTCAAAGCTAAGCTTTGAAAAGAACTCAGGGTGAAATTCTCTTCTTTGCAGAAAGCCAACCCAAGCCTGTGTTTTACTTCATATATATTTCAGAGTCATATGAGCACTTTGAAATAGAAACTTGCAACCTTTGTCTTTGGTGAAGATCAGTAGTCTTTGAGAAAAATGTGTTGTCTGCTTGGTTAGAGTTCTGATACAAAACATTCAGTGTGGTCAGAATACTTCTCATTATTGTCTAATTTAATGAGGAATCTAAACATGCATTTTTTGCATACACATGTATGTATCTGGGTATCATAATTCCATGAATTTAATGACAAAAAGCCATCAAAATGATAATAATTCATCAATTCACATGCAAAGGTTTTCTCCTTAAATTCATTTCAGAGATTAGTGAAAACGACCCACTCTTTATTTATAATATATTGTTATGTAAATATTATAAATATATTTATATTATAAATATATATATTATAAATTATTATTTATAACAAAAATATTTCACACTTCACAAGACTCAGACTATCTAGGTGTCTACTTTTTTCTACACACTGGATTAA
>VXAB01008612.1:0-10117 GCA_013399175.1 Odontophorus gujanensis | reverse complement strand
AAATATATATATTATAAATTATTATTTATAACAAAAATATTTCACACTTCACAAGACTCAGACTATCTAGGTGTATACTTTTTTCTACACACTGGATTAAGCTACCATTTACTCATCTGATCATTTCAAATGTGAATAATTTTCCCTTCTTTATTTCACAGTGATTGCTATGTTCCTCTTTTATCCTTTTAACATTCTTTCATTTTTTGCTGACTCCTTTTCTCCCTGTTCCATCTACATTTGCTGTCACTTCTTTTGGAACAGTGGATTTAAATTTGGGTTTTATCTGTATATCTACGTGTGTCTGTGCACATCTATGCTTATTTTGACTATATTTACATACTGTTCTCAATAGAAACACTTTTTGAATCTCTGCTCACTACATACTGAGTGTTTTTGGTTTATATTTATTGTTTGGATTTGATTTGCTGGCAGTGGTCAGTTTTTTCAGTGAAGGATCTGGGTCTGTAGAATACTAACCACTAAATATACAACATACAAAAATTTGATAGACAAAGACAAGATACAAACCGAGAAACATACTACGATAAGCTATTTCAAAAACCCAGAACTCACTACCATCTACTGCACGGAAGCACTGACATTTGAAATCTATTGTATTAATGGTAACTGATCTTGCAGTGATACTTACTAAGAGAAAAATAGTGTCTGTAGAAGCTGAGGACTAAAACCACTGATGCATTGCCAATGTAATAAGACAGATATCTAGGTTATCTGGCAACAATTGCTGTTAGTTTTGTTTATGTTCTTAAAGATTTGGGAAAGGAAACTTCAGTGTGTACCTTGAGCTCTCCACATAACTCTGTGCAGCTAAAGCTGCACAAATAAATGTGGCTTGGTACTAAATACTGCACCTAACAGGAACATGGACAACGTAGAGATCCATGAACTTCAGTCAACCCTTTAAGTCACCGGGTCATTTACAAAACCACACTGTGAGAACTAGTGAGCAATAACCAAATCATCAGTTAGTACCAGTCTCACAGATTCCTAGCCTTTGGGTTACCACCATTGCAAACACCACCGACCACCTACTCCCACTTACTCTCATTACAGAGTGAGAATCTTCCCTGTTGAGTAGCTCTATGAAACACGCAGAATGCCAGTGTTTTCCCAATGCTCACAATACATATTTGGAATAGCTGCTCCAATACTCATTACCCTGTGGAGCTTCATCCTTGGATATGTCATTCCTTATGCTCTCAGAGCATCCATCCTCAGCTCAGAGCTCTTCTCTCAGTACCATGGGGCAGAAATTTTGGTGTGACTGGAAGCCCTATGTGGGGTATCACCGGCCCTTGATCTGTCACCAGATAGAGATTTCTTTTTAATGTAATGGGGAAAAAAATCTCCACAGTTACAGAAGCGTAGGGTGAATACCCCAAAAGAATAGTACCCACACAAAATAATGAAGGAGGATGGTAACAAACGGTATAAAGACAACCAGTAAATAAGGAAAGGCTCACCTGTCACAGATAGTCAAGGTTCACCTGGAACTCCACAGGGAAGGAACCTCCAACAAGAGACCCTTCCCCACTGGTGGTCAGCCCTTAAATGGGGTCTGAGAGACGTGGAGCCAGACTCCACCCCTTCCAGTCTCACAGTTGAATTGCTTTCACCTGTGCTCCTGCAGCTGACTCAGTGCTCGCCTCAGTGATCAATCAGTGGTTCAGGCCATGATTCAACAGTTCCCATACAAGAAGCATGGAGAGAGCTGAGTTGTCACTACAGGGAAGGAATGGGCCGGACCCCTCCCTTCAGCACTATGGCATGGGTTGACTGCAGGTCTCAGTTCTGGCTTTGGCATCTAGCCCTAAACACAAAATAAATCAGAATTCTTTAATCCTAACCCCTTCTTGATCACTACGCCCAGGCTCAGACTTCTCAGATGAAGTAACTTTCTGCTGAATGAATTTGTATTACATCTAAGTTCACTTTTAAGCAATAACAAAAATAAACTTGTCACTGCAAATACGTTGTCCTATTGACCGAAGGTTCTCAGTTCAAACATTTAGATGTATTCAGACAAACTTTTCACAGTAAAACTTCGACCATTTGCTTTATTTTTTTTATACACCCTTTTGAGATGATATCTCCCCCTTATCTTCTGTGAAGAGAAAGGCATGGCTACTACTGAAATAGGGATTCTTTTCCCACATGCTAAGCAGCTTCCTCACTGCAATACCAAGGTTACATTCCATGGAACATAAAGGTATACAGAATGAAACTTTCTTTGGTGTATTGCTCTGGAATAAGCAGGGAAGACTTGTTTTCTAAGTCCGTTAAATTCCTCAGTTCTAATAAAAAGAAACACCCACCTTTTCAGGCCGAGATACCTGGATTTATTTGCCAAATAGAGAAAATGTTTTCCTGTGGTTCAAGGATGTGCAGTTCCCTGAACTTCTGTCAAAAGGAGAGTATTTCCTTCTAAGTAATTTGCTCCTACTGCAGTCATCAGGTTTCTGCTGCAAGACTTCACATTAAGAGAGTCTGGCAAATCTCTCTCAGTAGTGTCAAGGCAGAAAGCTCAAGCATCCTCCCTGACACACAATTTGTGAGCTTGATGCACAGCTACAATCCCCTTGTGCAAGTTCTCACGCTGCGAAGCATATCTGCACGTAAGTGCAGAACAGCAAACATGTTTTCACTTCCTGACAGAATTGGTGCTAAATATAGTAAGCAAATACGACATAGAAGTTTGCTTAAGAAGTAGGCAGTAATTGCATTTCAAAGGAAACCACTGACTGGTAGCAGGAGTGGTAAGAAAACAGATTTCATGTAATGCAAGCCAAGGTGTTGTACTGATGTGAAATTACAGGTAAAAATAACACAGAAAATACATTCAATTACATTATATCATCTTTATTTTAGGATACAAAACAATTACCTAGCCTTACAAAGAATTAATCAGGATCTGGAAGATAAACTTTACAGAATGGTAAGTTATCATAAGTGAACTTCTTTTTTTAATATTAAATGTGTTCTTATGGTTCTTAAGTCTTATAAATAACATATTCGCTCCAAGTGCAGTGTACTTGAAAAAGATATATGGGTTTATCACTATCATGATCTAAAGCCCAAGCTGTGTAAAATGGCGTATCTCCATTAATTTAAATAAAGATTGCATTTGCTGATGATCTGACCGAGTAAATTGTAACTTTAAGATAATTCTCACTAATTTAGTTAATAACTTCATGGGTTTCAAATACTTGTGTTTTCATTAAGTCATAAATTTAAATTGAATAACCTAAGATTTTCTCATGCTTTTTAGATACTTTCACTCAACTTTTACTAGTTAATTTTATAGAGCTTGAATGGCCTGATTTTTGTACACTGTTTTAACTATAAATCTCAGCATACTAATTTATGATCTGCATGTATCTGCAACCACAATGTCAAAGTCACTGTCACAGGTCAATTGGTAACTGAGTAAGGGAATCACTGCACCACTTACGGTCTCTACCCAGGACAAATATTACAAGACACAGAATCACTCATTCAAAAAGGTTAGAAGATGTTAAAATGAAATGGCAACATCCTTAGCGTGCTGGTTCATTGCTAACGCCACTTGGGCGTCATACTCACTGCTAGGAGAAAAGGTAGAGAGAAATCTAAGGGTAATGTTTAAAGAGAAGAAAAACAAAACAAAACAACAACAACAAAAAAAAAAACAACAACTGTTTTGATCTTCAAAAGATCTTCAGGTCTTGTGCACAACCTGCTCTTCCTTCTCTCCCAGTTCTGTGTGACTGGTCATTTCTTGTTCTCTTCCCTGCCTGGCCCCATACCCAGCAAGTCCCAAGCAAGCAACAGTGTACACACCAGATACTTGTCCAGGCATAGGCCTGACGTATCGCTGTAAGGATGCCAGCATAAGCCAACATTTTTCACAGGTCTCATAAATAGCATTTCCATGGGTGGGGTGCTTAGAGTGAAAAGAAAGGTTTATTTTTCTTTGAAAATAAGTAGGGACTGTGGCAACATACTTGAGAGACATCATCTTTCACAAAGAAGCTGGAGACAAATTTCAGAAAATGACTTTGTTCTTATGATTCCATTTAAATGGATGACAATGAAAGAAGTACTGACACATTTTTAACAGGCTAGAAACAGGGCAAAGTTACAGCTGGTTTATACACTGGCATAAAATACATTTGATCTCAGGGTTTTGGGTTTTTTCTCCATTTTTCCTTTGCTAAATTCTTTTCCCTTTTATCTGAATCACTTCAGGATTTTATCTCCATCTTTAGTCTAATATTTATTACATACATGCTACAAAACAGAAATAACTTTGAGGCATTATGAATGATAAAAGTTCAAAATATGTATATAAAAAGGACTCCAGAAAACTCACACTTTTCCAGCAACTATTTCAGATCAAAGAAAAGAATTTTTGAGCTGATATTTCTCTTAAAACACAGAGCAAAGATTTCAGAGCATAGCCCAGAAAGAAGGAAGACTGCGTCCATGGAGCACTGTACCTCTTTATATCCCAGTGGTATGACAATCATTGAAGGCAGCTTCAGACACTCAAGGAAGATCAGCTAGGCTTTGTACGTTGCTTAAATCCAGACTGATTGGACTGCTGAAACACTGAAGCTAGAGACACAAATCAAAATCAAACAAAACAAAAACAAACAAAAAAATCTGATGGAAATTCTATTAAAAAAAAAAAAAAAGAGGAAAATAGTGGCATATTGAAAAAAAAAACTATCAAAACACTCAGTACTTCATAGAAACTTTAATTAAATAACAGCTGGTCTGCTTAGACAACAATTTATGGTGGACTGGGCTCTTGGACACCTATCCCTCCTTTCCTGTTTAGGAGGAACAGCTGTGTTTATTTTTTGGTCTAACTAATTCAGTTTGCCATTCTAAAAATAAAAAGCCTTTGATTTCTCTACCTTTATCCAAATATATACGCTATATGTTTACGTTCTCCCTCTCTCTCCTTCCCTTTTTCTCTATTCTTACATATATGTGCATATATGCACACATACATATACACTCTGATTCTTACACAATTTTTGACCATTTAATCCATCCAAACGTACCAAGGATGGAAATGATACACTCCCAGCTATTCCTTCCTGGGTGACCAGGGCTGCCTCCAGGAAAACCTTTCTCCCTGTCTTTGCAGGCTACCCATAATTCTCCCTCTCCCATTGAGCAGTCCCAGCTCATCACAACTGATCTGGGACTTCACTCTGGCCTCCTTTTTCTATTTAGATTTGAGTGTTCTGAATGTTAAAGTCTTTCAGTATTTGTATAAAGGATGTAAAAAATAATCATTAATTCATTAGCAGTCACAGGAAAGAAGCTGAAGTAGCAGTTATTTTCCTTCTAGGCTCTGCTTCCTTTTGAGTGCTAACCTATAAAATATTTAAAACTGCTTGAAAGCACACTCCTGATCACAGCAAATGATATCCAATTGAAACCTCTGTTACATGAGAACTCCAAATAAAAGTATAAAACAGAGTGTCTGTGATGGCTAAGGACTGAAACCTGAAATCAGTGGAGAGTTTTGTATATTAAAATGGACAAGATTAAATACATGATACTGTAGCAGGAGATGCAGCTAATATCCTGCTGTCATTACTTAAATAAAGTTCTGTTCCTTCCATAGCCATGGTCTTCAAGTGGAGATTTATTTGCTACTTTAAGCACTGGTAAAGCAAGGGAATATGCAAACTGTCTTCTTAAATAATTAAGCCTTATAACTAATATTTTTTCCATTAAGCTGTGGGAAAGAACTAAGCAGAGTCCTTAAAGTTTTTACTATGAGTCCATCACCGGGCTATCAAATCAAAAAATGTATTTTCCTATCTAATTTCTGTTGTTACCAACATACTTCACTTGCAATGACACTGGTCTGTGCTTCTTGCAGATTCTTGGCCACAGTCCTGCTGGTCACAAACAGCAGTTGCCAGTTGGTTATAAAAATCTTCCCAACCATGTGTTAATTTATCCTTTTTACTATCTCAATTCAATTGTATTTTGCATACAATCCTCACTAATTTTAAGAAGTTTCTGGAGTATGAAGGCTTTCTGCTGCAGCTAGATCTGCATTTTCCTTTAAAGATATAAAACAGATTATTAATAGTATCTACAGTTGTGAAGAACCGACAGATACCCAGTAATAGCTCTTAATAAATCTAAATGATAATGAAAATTGTACCCATTTCTCTCCTGGATTTTGAATGTTCTTGAAAATGATTTCATACCTTACTTCCCAGAAAGACTCTAGAGTATCTATTTTATAACTAGAAAGTAACCTTGGCATCCTGTGTGATATAAGCTTACTTCTCATGCAAAGTCCTTTAAAAAGGCAGAATTTAAACTCCTGTCTCATCTAAAACTCATGCCATCTGCTTCTCTTATGAATATTCACAGATAGCTTTGGAGATGAAAAGGGAAGGTGGCAGTCCTGTGAGGAGGGGGAGAGCCCTCTGGTGACCTGAGAGCAGGCTGATAAATCGGTGTACGTGCTTCGTAAACCATTACACCCCATACATCTTGGTCTGCCAGTCCATTTGTCAGAAGCCTTCTACCAAAGTGAACCCTGGCACTTTGCGTCAGAGAATATCAGCGGATTCTCCCCCAGTCTGTTGGGTTTGGTTGACATTTTTAAGGAAATAAAACATTGGTTACTTCTCTCTCAATGCTGTTTCAGGACCTCTCAGCCCTGTAGGCAATACTCAGTGCTGTCAGACATCAGGAACATGATGAGACTCCTATGTTTAGCTGTGTAGGAATTGCTAGGCACCGGCTTCACCAGCCTCAGCCACCAGGACATCAGTTTCTCCCTGTGCAAAGCCAGTATTATCCTGTACACATGCATTATGTATTTTATCATTTGTCAAGATGAAAACTGTTGCAACAAATTAATGCCTGATTTTTCATTCACAATAAGGCAGGCTGGGAGATGTGACTCAGCCATAACTCTGGAAGAAACTATTATATAAACTAGCAGTGCAGAGGACTTTGTGTTAAGGACTGTCAGGTCTGAAATGCTATATTATCTGAGCTCTGCAATGATTTTTATCCTGTTTCTTCTCTCTACCTATGATTTAGAGGACTAAGGTGTACAGCAAATATTCTGTGCTATATTTTATTAACAATTATTTATCCAACCCTTGAATATCTAGGGATTTCCAGTCTGCTGGCCATAATATATACCAAAGCTTCTCCAGCTACAGAGATCCAAAGATGAATTAAATAAAAGCTGAGAAATTTTCAGATATGGTTAGAAGATTTGCATCATGGGATTGTCATTTTAAAGGAAACATATTTCTAGACTTCCAGGCCAGGAAGGTAGAGAATATGGAATGCTGTGAGGATTTTGATGAAAAAAATCTAATCAGGCATTAAAATCACCTGGCTACCAGGGTGAGTTCAGCCTTGGAATTTAAGGTCACCACTAGCCTGCATCTGAATGCCCCATGAAAGCTATTGGTTACCTTCCAGAATGGTTCAAATCATAACTGAAAGACAAGAACTAGAGATGACCTAAATATACTTAAAAGGATTTGCATCTCAAAGACAAAAAAAGTTTAGAGTCAGCTCAACCTGACAGGCTCATTTGCTCACATTCAGCGAAGACAGCTGTGAATTTCAAGAGAAATTTATATTAGTTAGTTATCCAAGGCAGAATCAAGAGAAAGTCTATGCCTCGTGGACTAAAGCAACTACAAAACATTTCTGAGGAAGGAAATGACCGTGCATGGCACAGAAACATATAATTATAAAAATACTGATTAAAAAATGCATTTATAAGAGGCTTTAAGGTTTCATTTTTATATGCTGATTGGCATTTTATATTAAAGATCCACTTTCACTTTTCCACTTCTGACTGATCCTTTTCATATTAATTTCCAAGGTAAGAAAATGTATTACCAAAAGGATATAGGAGCAACCTTTTAAAATCTCACACTTTAACGCCTGTTACATCTACACAGGCTCAGACTAAGTAGATCGAAAAGTTTTTTAGCCCTACATAAGCTGGGGGGCACAACACTGCCTCACAGGAGTGCTTTCTTCTTCAGTCCTTTCATATTCGTTCTCTGAATGGAGATTCACTTCCTGTGAGACAGCCCGGCCTCATCCTAGTTAATGTACTTTTCCGGAGCCATAGGGTTATTCCTCTGCTCTGTCTTTCCCATTTAGAAGGGCTTCTTCCACAAGTACTAGCAACCTTGGGAAGTCATAAAGAGAGAACATTCCTCACCTCCAGTGTCTTCTCTGCTGAATGATGACAGAGCTCCACAGCTCTTTGCTTCCCATCCTTCCATATGCACAATTGTCTGCCAGATCAACACAAGGAAAAGGAAAGAGAACAAATAAGCCTGAAAAGGTTTTATGTGCCAGGCATTCCACATCTCAAAGTCTTTCACAAAAGCAAGAATGTGGAAGACAAGGTACAGAAGAGTGAAAGGTCTTGGCCAAAGTCATCAGCAGGGAAAATTGTTCAACAAAGAGGTAATTTCCAAAAAACTCTCAGACCTTCTCTATCCAAATCCAGTATGTACAGAATGATCAAAACATGTCTTAGGTTCTCTTCAATCTAATTCCTGATACCAGTGACTTATATCCTGTTTACAACTTATGTAGGAAAAAGCAATAGTTTTTAAAAAGCAAACAAACAAAAAATAAAATAAATGAACAGACTTCCTTAAAAAAATATTGTCCCATTTAGTCCAGATTCACATAGGAGGTTTCTGTCATTTGCTTCCATAATCTAGTTATTTCTAAATAAAATCAGTTACCTTTTGGAAATAGTATAGCAGCTACAGAGTTTAAGAACACGACACATTGACTGTACAGGAGGAAATGTGGAATTAACTCAGATAAGAAAATAATTACTTTTTGTGAGAGAAAATAAAAAGGAGGGAGAAATTCTGATTTAGATATTGTCTTGTTCTATTTGAATCCCTCATGCTCACAGAACAGTATACTGAGCACGTAGGATCATCAGTACTCCAGGATCTATGAATTTTGTTTTCACTCATGGCTCTGTCGCCAACAGTTCCCTTTGCTCAATAGAGATGTAAGCTTTGTTTTTCTGCAGAAACACACATCTCTTCTTTCAATCTACTTTCACGAACACAGCATCATAAGGAACAATTATGTTTGCTTCATCAGTGCCATCTCTTGTCCCTCCAACTGTGATTTATTTAGCATTTTCCTATCCAACAAGGCTCCACCCTAGCAAGACTTGCCACTGATGTGAAATGTGGGAGACACACAGAGAGACTACAAGCACTTTGTGTCAGCTCCATCTGAATTGCTAGCAGTAAGAGCAAAAAACTGAGTAGTCAGCTTAGAAAGGCTCAAACCATAAACAAATGGATATATTTTTTCAAGTGTAACTACACTGCTGGCAAAAACAACAGCAAATAAAACCTCACCTCTGTCTTCCAACAGGCTGGCCACATTATCAGCAAGGTCAGGCAATGCACTAATTGCGTTTGATTATAACCAGGTGACCCTGAGTATCATTGGTTCCCTAAATAACTGCTGCTCTGTCAGCAGATCCAACAGCTATAAATAGAAAAGGACCTTTTAACCACAGATAACATCTAGTGTCCAGAGCAAAGTCATGAAAAAGATGCAGTGGGATGTCAGGGCTACAGGATACAGGTGTGATGCTTTTAATTTCAGCTCCTTGTGCAGAGACTTTCACCTAGCATAGTAGTTGTAAAACAGATACCACTGAGCAGTCTACTGGTTCATGAGTGGGGGAGCAATCAACAAGTGCATCATAGATCCATATTTTATATATACCTAAGCAGAACCCAGGAAGAGAATAACAGACTTTTACCCAGATTAGGTTTTTATACATTCATTTAATTTAGATAAACAAAGTATCCTTGTTTATAAAGACTTCTCTGTTTATATTCCATTCCAAATGACCTGTGCAACAAGAAACAAGTGCTTTTACCCTGATCTCAAGTTAAACATTGAATCACAGAATTGCTCAGGTTGGAAAAGACCTTCAAGTTTGTCAAGTCCAACCTCAATCCAACCATGCTACCCTAACAACCCACTGCTAAATCATGTCCCCGAGCACAATTTCCAGGCAGTTTTTAAACATATT
>VXAB01008611.1:52721-81353 GCA_013399175.1 Odontophorus gujanensis | reverse complement strand
GGGGGAGGGGGGAGGAAAGCACCGCCGCCGTGAGGGAACGCGGCCCAGGGGGGACCGCCACAGGGCCGCCCCCCACCGAACAATGCCGTCGTCGTTCCCCCACGGGCGGATGGGGAACGGAACGGCGGTGCGAAAGACGAGAAGGGCCCGCCGAGCCCCCGCCGGGTAACAATGGGGCCGACACACGGCCGGGCGCCGAGCGGGAGAGCCGGGCGCAGCGCCCCGCTGCCGCCGCTCGCTTCGGGCCGCCCTTCCGCCGCTCCGCCCGCTCCCCCCGTCAATATGGCCCCACCGGCGGCTCCGCAGGAGTGCGCGGCGCGGCGGGGGCCCGTTCCGGTGCCGATACTCACGGGCGGAGCGGTAGGATGAAGCTGGATCTCGGCCCCCCCCAAGGCCGCTCGCCGCCTGCCTCTCCCCCTGCCTTTCACTCCGACAACATGGCGGCACACTGGGGACGGGCGGCGCGCTGCATGCCGGGAAGGCGAGGCGGCCCGGCCGCGGCCCGGGGTAGGCCCCGCTCGGCCTGGGGGCGGCTCCGCGCCGTTGTTGGTGTTTCCCGAGCCCGGCGGTCCCCGGTCGCTGCTCCCCGGTCATCGTTTTTCCTCACAAATGTGTCCCACACCTCACCACCGGTATCTGACTGGAGATGTGAAGAAGCCTTCACCCTGAGGGGCTGTGTGCGGGGCGCCCCTCACCGCTTCCAGCTCGTTATGGACATCTGCGTGCATTTTACTGCAGTATAACGCGTTCCGTGGCACAGACTCCCACACAGAAACACTACAGTGTGGGGTTCTCACTCCTACCTACCCCAAAAAGGGACCTGGTGACAGTGATGAGCGGAGCCTTAATGGGATAAATGTGTGAAATGATCAAGTGCTTTCCAGTTCAACTTGACAGGGCTGAGTGGGGGATCTGCCAGGTTATTGCATAGTTGTTGTGTTCACGACATTCACTGTCCCTTATTCAACCTGCCCGGCAGCCTTTGGAGGAGCTGGATGTGTGACAGAACCGTAGAATTATGGTTGGAAAAGGCCCCTAAAGATCACCCAGTCCAATCACTGACCCTCCCCCACCATGCCCACTGACCACGACCCTCAGTGCCACATCTCTATGGCTCTGAAACAATCCCAGGGTTGGTGACCTCACCACTCCCTGATCAGCCTGTGCCAATGCATCACCGCTCATTAGGAGAAGAAATTTTTCCTTATGTCCAACTTGAACCCAACATCAGAGCTCAGTGTTTGTTAACAGCACTGCCAGGCCCCCACAATTTGCCCCCAAGCTCTTAATTTAACACTGAGAGCCCTAAGGCCCCAGCCACCTCACGGCTTCTACAACCACAGCACGACCAAGCTGTGTTAGCGTGGCTGTTTTTCAGTGCTGGGAAAAACCATTTGTGAGGGTCCCCCGCGTACAGAGCCCAAGCAGAGGCAGATGCAAGCTGCAATGCATGAAGCAGAGCATCGAGCGCATTGGTAGGTGCTGTTTCCTGCCCCGCACACTGACAAGCTAGGTGCTAGCAGCCCCGCACACCTTTTAGATGTTTTCCCTTTGTTCCTTTTTCTCCCCTTCTCCGAAGCACAAACTACGCAACCCAGCATGCATTGCTCTGCTCCAGCCACGCTTGCACTCTGGGCATTCAAACAAAGAGCTGCACTCTGGGATCAGTAGTTCCTGAATGAGCGCGTCCATGTTAAAGGGGCAGCTCATTGAAACCTCTCCCAACGTTGCTTCCAGACACCCTCCCCAGAGCCTTTGGGTCCTCCTGCTGCCATAAATCCAGCGCAGCTTTGCTGGGCTCGGCCCCCCTCGCCGCAGAAGCACGCTGCCCGTGTGTGTGTGCAGCACGCAGCACCGATCTGGTTGTTCTGCTGCATGAAGCCCTAAGGGCTGCTGCCAGCATGGATCTTGCACAACAAGCAGCTCCTGTTAGCAAGGCCGGGCTGCCCCAGGGTTCCAGGGCCCTTCACTAGAATAGGAACCTCAGCAGGTTTTTCTGGAAGACGTTCCTAATGGAGCTGCAGCTAATTGTGCCAAACTGCCCTGCCCTGCTACAGGTGGGGTCAACAGCATAGCGTGCAGTGACCCTCTGTCAGATCTTCAGCTTCCAGCTGGGAGAGCACCAAGCCCAACCCCGTGCACAGTGCAACACCCCCAGACTGACACCAACTTGTGCATAACTGAGCCCTGTGGGAAATGCTGATAGCAAAAACATGTCATCCTGGCATGGCAACAGATCATTATGTAATGATAAGGGGAAGGATGGAGTACTGTGGATGAAGTATTAGTGGTTAAAACTCACGGAAATGGTACATAGGGGCACTCCCACTCCTTCCAGCCTTTCTCCTTGCCTCTCAAACACTACCAGGAGTCAAAACTTCTTGTAATCACTGGAAAGTTTCCTAAATTCACTGGAGATTGACCCATGTCCTCCAGGAGTGGGACCTGGAGGATCACCTTGACTCCTCCTTCCCCTGTGTAGTTTATTATTTTTGCTGTCCGTGGTGGGAGGTGGGAGTGTCCTGTCCTTCTGTCCTGACCTGGCTCTGTGGCCCTGTCTCACCTCATCACCTGGGCTTCACCTAGTCTGAGAAGGGAAAGTGACATCTCCAGGAAGAGTCTGATGCCATCTTAACCTCTGAATCACTCCTGGAAGTGCCTTTCTCCCTCCATTGACCGCATAAGCTTCCATAGCATCCCCAGGTAGGTGTGGCCGTGAGCAGCCTTGGGGAAAAAGGAAGAGCCACCAAGCAGTTTCACTTCAAAGACAAATGTGCAGTTTTATTATTTCTGAAACTGAAAGACAAATTGGAAGGAAGAGCATTTGCTCCTGGTGAAAAGTAGGGCAGCAATATTTAGTTAGCCACAAAAACAAATAAATAAATAAATAAAATCACTGCTTTTTTTCTACACCAAACCAAAACACTCAGACTTGAGGAAAAAGAGTTCAGAGCCAGACTACTTTTGCAGATTACACCAGTTTGGGAGAAAGTGTTGATCCACTGGAGGGTAGGAAGGCCCTGAAGTGGCATCTGGATAGGCTGGATTGATGGGCTGAGGCCAATTGTAAGAAGCCCAGCAAGGAATATTCTGGGTCCGGCACTTNGGAGTGTCCTGTCCTTCTGTCCTGACCTGGCTCTGTGGCCCTGTCTCACCTCATCACCTGGGCTTCACCTAGTCTGAGAAGGGAAAGTGACATCTCCAGGAAGAGTCTGATGCCATCTTAACCTCTGAATCACTCCTGGAAGTGCCTTTCTCCCTCCATTGACCGCATAAGCTTCCATAGCATCCCCAGGTAGGTGTGGCCGTGAGCAGCCTTGGGGAAAAAGGAAGAGCCACCAAGCAGTTTCACTTCAAAGACAAATGTGCAGTTTTATTATTTCTGAAACTGAAAGACAAATTGGAAGGAAGAGCATTTGCTCCTGGTGAAAAGTAGGGCAGCAATATTTAGTTAGCCACAAAAACAAATAAATAAATAAATAAAATCACTGCTTTTTTTCTACACCAAACCAAAACACTCAGACTTGAGGAAAAAGAGTTCAGAGCCAGACTACTTTTGCAGATTACACCAGTTTGGGAGAAAGTGTTGATCCACTGGAGGGTAGGAAGGCCCTGAAGTGGCATCTGGATAGGCTGGATTGATGGGCTGAGGCCAATTGTAAGAAGCCCAGCAAGGAATATTCTGGGTCCGGCACTTTGGTCACAACAACCCCATGCAACGATAGCAGAGGCATTTTTCCCATCTTGCAGCACATCCCCAAGCAGTTCATCTTCAAGAAATAGCTTTCCAGGTTCCTGGAAGCATCATCACTGCACATCCCATCCTGCACGCACACAGGTGCAGGGGATGTGAGACAATGTTTTCTGGGCTGGACCTGTCATCATTAGGCCAGGATGGGAAATACCACGTTGGTTCTGCAGCATTTTTCCACCATCAGATAGAGCTTCGTTTTCACCAACACTTGTCGCCTACAGCTTTCCATGCTCTTGTTGAGAAACAGCACAGCATTTTCTGAAGGCAGCAGCCAAGTGAACAAAGCAGCTGCTGAAGTTTCATGGTTGCTGAAAGCTGGAGGAAGTCCTGGCTGCAGAGCCACCTGGCAACAGTCAAGTCAGAAAGTTTCATCTTGGCTGAAAAATCACTTTTTCTTGCAAAAATGCAAGATCCCCTTACATGGGGGACACAATGCCTTATCCCCATTTCCAATCATTAGAACTCTGAAGCATACAGTTGATTAAGCTTTCCAGGTTGTTTGTTACCATTAACTACATCAACTCTGGATTTTCTTGACAGGCAATTACATGACTAAGCCCTTCGGAAGCTCAGCCTGAATGCAACAAGTCCCAGAGCCTGATGGTGCTTCACGGGGAGTGACTCCCCCTATCACTCCCTATTTGCCATTTGCATTTCATTGTCTCTCTCTGGGCACTGGAGGATGATTCCACATCTGGGATGTCACCAGAGAGGGTGACAACATGCTGCTGCTGACCACCTTCCCCATGGTGCAGCTAACTGCATTTTGCATTTTGTTTCCCATTCAAGAAAAAAAAAAAGAAAAGAAAGAAAATTGAGCCATTTAGAGCATGGTCCCAGCTGTAGCCTCACATGTTCACATTTAGGAAATACCAGAATTAAATTTGCCTGCGCAACCTTAATTCAACCCCCTTGGGCGCATGCTTTGTGATCCAGCCTTTAATTACAGGTTTGCAGACAAAGTTTTTCCCACGGCGCCTGTGGCCCAGTTAGTGCCCAGGCTGGCTCTGCAGGGGAGGGACACATCCCTGGGACCCCTAAGTCCCCACCTTCAGTGACTAGAGGGACAGGAAGCAGCTCTGATGCTCAGAATGGATGCACACTTCTCTAGCTTTGTGCACTTTAAGCAGCTGAGCAACAATTCCGGATTCTGGAGAGCTTAGTTGTGAAGCTATGAGGATGGATCCGGGTGGGGTGAGTGTGCAGGGATCCCGTGCCCATAGGGTTGGGGCAGGCAGAAGTTCTCTGATGCACCACCAAACCCCACTTCAGCTTCAAACCCTTTTGCACCACCAAACCCCACTGCAGCCCCAAACCCCACTGAAGCTCCAAGCCCCAATGCATCTAGCAAACACCCGAGTCCTGTCACTATCTTCCTGGTTTATGGGGTCTAGCTGCCTCCTCCCTTCAGTCCACTTGCACAGACAGAGCCCTTTTGCACATCACCCCTCCACCCATGCATACCTTTGATATGGTCACCTATACGTGCCTGGGTGCTGGGTGGAAGCAACTTTTATTCTGCCTTCCTACCTGCATATGTGAACTGAGCAACTCTCACATCTCTGCCCACTGCCTCCAAGCTTGCAGTGTTGGCACTATCCTCACCAGCAGAGAAACCCATACCCGTGGTGAGGAGGGGATGCACCTGGAGGTACCAGATGGGAACTCACCCATGCACAGCCCTTGCCACATGCAGCTGGCCAACTCATGTCTCCTGGAGGCTGGAGCAGGGGTTGGAGCTGCCTCCCTGAGTTGGACCTGCAAAATAGGTCTTTGCTGCAGGGCAGTAGGACTTGGGGGTGAGGGTAGCAGGACCATAGGGATCAGGATGAGCTTCACAGCATGCTTGGAGAAAGCACCAGAGACAACAAAGCCACAGGAAGAGCGAGCACCAAGTGCTGGGCGCAGCCACACCCCAACATGGAGCAAGAGATACCGGTGCCAGGAACAACACTGGGAATCCCATGGCAACAGGGCAGAGAGACAAATTCGGGGAATGGCGTAACATGGCTGGCACCATGCTGCTTTTGGACACGAGACAGAGCCTTTCCTACCTGTCCAGCACCTGCACAGCTCCCACCTTCCCCTGCACCCACCAGCTCTGTGGGTTCCAGTGGTCCATGTATGCAAGAGCACCCCATGGGGAATGGGGATTTGGGGTGGCACCATTTGCACCATGGCAGGAATCTCCCACAGTGATGTAACGCCAAGAGGGGATGTATCTTGGGGACCCCATGACTTGCCACTCCAGCTGTGAAAAGGGAGAAAAAGGTACCCTAGGCTGTGTTTTTCATCAATTTCCCACAAAAAACAGGCACCAAGGGATGCTTCCCTGGGCACAAACCCAGTGCTGCTCCCATCCCATGGACCTTGCATCCTCGCACAGCCTCAACTGGCCCGCATTTTCCCTACTAAAGACCTAAGGTTCAACATGTAGCTAGGGAAGTGTGCAAAGGCACTACAGACCCACTTGGCTCCCTGAAAAGAGTCTCTATGTCTTTGTTCAGCCCTGTGAAAGCGGCTTTTTTCCTCTGCCACATCTGTGCCTTGCAGCAGTTCTGTGGCTGCAGGAGGGGAGCAACGTTCCTGCACAGGGTCAATCGGCCCTTTGTTGCTCCTTGTCCCTTTCTTCACTGGTGCTGCGATGGAAGAAAACCCATTGCCTTGCTTCCTGCCCTTCCTGTTTACGGGGACGCGGCATTGCTTTACATGGGCACTGCAGGAGATGCTTGGACTCTGTAATGACATCTGAGCAGCGCTGTAAGGACTGCAAAACTGAGCCCCCAGCCCACCCGTGCTGTGGGTAATGGTGCAATGCACAGACTCTTGGAGTGCCCGTGTAGTTTGGGGCACTGAGAGAATCAGTGCTGGGAATGCTGCATGTGTGTGCCAGCGTCAGCAATTCACGTTGCCCCCACAATGCTTATTTCAAAGAATTTTTCCTGCTGCTTTGAAATCAAATTACATCTGTAAACCAGTAGGGAGCTGGAGGGAGTGAGGAACTCTCTGCTTGCTGATGGTAGGGGGAAACGCAGCAGCCCCTGGGCCGAGTTGGCTCCCTGCAGGCACTGTGGGCAACAGAAGAGACAGAGCACAGCATTCCTCAGCCTGCAGGGGAGGCTGCTGGGAGGCACAAGCAACATCTCCAACCTGCATTCCCAACCTGCATCCTTACCTGCATCCTCACACACACCCCCAACCTGCATCCCCTACCCACATCCTCAACCCTCATCCCTGGCCCTCATCCCCAACCTTTATCCCCACACCACTCAGCCCACTGAGTGCTGGAACATGGACCAGCAAGGAGTGTTCTTTCTCCACGTGCTGCTGCTTTATTTAAAGCAAGCAGGGAGCTGTTGATTCTTTCTTGCGAAGGTAGAAATACGGTCAGTATAAATTTCACAAGAGAAGTTATTTGAAACTGCAACACACCCAAATAATGGGTAGGTGTGATGATGTTTGCATCAAAGGTGTTGCAATCCCCAGCCCGGGATGAGTCATGTGGGAAATACAGCATGGTTAACTCATGGGATGTGAATTACAGAGGAGTAATCAGCTCTGCTGGGTGCTGGGGGATCAGTTGGTGCTGGTGGGGTTTGTTGGTAGGGATTGAAGTGGGATCACCCCAGCTTCCTGGGGACTCATAACTGTGATAAATGTGGGCCCCACAACATGGGTCATGACTATGTGTTTTCTTATCGCTTTCGCTTTACGTGAATTTTTTGCAGATCACTATAAATCTACATACAACCTTTTGCCGTCTCTGTATCACTCTGCCCTGGGTGTAGACACACTTCAAATTTCCAGCCCTGAGCAAGTGCTACTCACTGTCTGCAAAGCAAACTCCAGACCTTGCTTCCTCCTGAAATGTCCCGAGCACATGCCAAGCCCAGAAATACAGCTTCCCCCCCAGCCAGCTTGGTCTGTATGGCTCCTGAGGATTTTATTTCTTCTTTTGCACTGCAGGGATTTTTCCATGCATGTTCCCGTTCCCTCTATCCCCACTGCCCAGGGAGTGGTGGAGTCACCATCCCTGGAGGTGTTCAAGAACTGTGGACCATGATCAGTGGGCATGGTGGGATGGGCCGAGGTTGGAAAACATGGTCTTAGATTAGAGGTCTTTTCCAACCCCAGTGATTTTATGATTCTTATCACACAACAGTTAGTTTCTCCAAAGGCCACTGGATATGTTGGATAAGAGAAAGTGAATGTTGTGACCACAAAAGCTGGGTAATAACCTGGCAAATGACCCCACGCAGCCCTGATGAGTTTAATTGGAAAACAATTAACCCACGCATTTCTATCGTTCAGGCTCTGCTCATCACTATCGCCTCAGATCTGTCACAACCATGTGGGCACACAAGAAGGACAATGTATCCCCAGGTTCTCCATTTTTATCCCCTCCCATTTCCTGTTTCTGCAGGCTCAACACGTATGTTCACACTTTTCCACCACTGAAACCATCCTACCTTGCTGGTCATCCTTGCTAGGAGAGCTGGTTCCCAAGTACTTGTGGTAGCACAGGCAGGATGCTCTTTGAGAAGCATTATCAAAAAATAATTTAATTTTTCATGAGCTCATCAGCTTGGATCCCTTGGCTGGAGCCCTTGATTAGCAGAATGTGCTAGACCAAGTGATACACACAGCACAGGGACACCCAGAGCCATTGGGAACCAGCCCATCCCCATGCCACATCCCAGCTGGGGTCAGAGCAGGACAAAGGATCACTGCTCAGACATATCACAACGGCATTGCCCAATTCCTTCTCCCATTTTGTGGGAAAAGGGGGAGAAAAATCAAATGAAGTCTGAATATGTATAATTAGACCATGGCACAACTTAAGGCCATTACCTCTTGTCCTGTAAGAAAGAGAAGAAAGAGGGGGAGAAGATGAAGAAGAGGACAAAGTAGAAGACAAAGAAGGTGAAAGGAAAAAGGAAAAGAAGAAGCAAGGGAAGAAAGTGAAAAAGAGGAAAAATAAGGAGAAGATAACATTTGGCCACCTCTGTGCAGGCAGCCAGGTTGTGACATGCCACAGACACGTTGCCTGCCATTCATTGAGCAGCAGTATCAGCACTGAGTTCTGCATGTGTTGGTTTTTTGCTTTTGTGCTGAGGTATGAGGCACCAAAAAGACGGTGAGCTCAGGAGCGAGCTGGAAGCTTTTTCTTAAAGGGAAAAAAAAAAAGTGAAAAACCACAAATTTTTAATTGATTTAACCACACAAAGAATGGAAATACACAAAACCAGAGCAGGCATTGGGTGAAAACTCCTTCCACTTTTATAATTACAGAATAGAAAAGAAATCCTTGGTTCACATTACAAAGACAGTCTTATAAAAAAACAAGCCAACAGAAAAAAGATCACGGAGCACCAGTGACAGTGGGACCATGCCCTCTGCTATCCCACAAGGTCACCAGTGCTAGGATGTAGTTCTGGGGGCATGTGGGGTTGATGTTGGAGGTGGGCTCTGCTGCCTGGAAACCACTTTATTTCTTAGAGATGAGGGGAAAAGGGCTTGGAATTATTGCCTGCAAAGCTCCTGCTCAGGCTGGGGTGAGTTGATGCTGATGGAAGGGGGAATGTAGCCCACCCAAGGATGTGGGATTGGGCAGCATTTCCCTTCTGGGCCCCATCCTTTGGCACTTGGCAGCTGCTTTGTGGAAGGGGAAAATCTGCTCCGGGTGCTGAAAGAGCCTATCCTGGAGGAGCAGCCCCCATTCATCGCCAAAGGTGTGCAGGGAACAGGGACGTTTGGAGACAAACCACGTGGGGTCTGGGACTGACCCCAACTCACCTCCATGCCACAGGCTGGGAAAAAGGAGAATGAAACCAGAGTACATCAGTGTCTTCTTGAACTTGTTTGAAGCTTTTTCCAACACTTCATATTCCCAACTCTTCACTTTGAATGGAGATCGCTTGGAACCGCACCCCAGGAGCTCACACCTCTCCTTCCACCAAAAGCATTCCCCTGTCTCCCAGCTCATCTCTCACCTTTTTTTTTTTTTGCTGCCAAAATGAATGACCCCATTTGGGGCAGTACCAGAAAGGACAGATTTACCCCCAAAAGCCCAACTGCCTGAAGGAGGCTGTGGGCACTGCCAGCCTTCTCTGAAGGCACAATGCGGCCTCGGGAGGAGGAAGAGGAAAGTGTGAGGAGTTGGGGGTGATGCTCAACAAAAGTACTCAGGCACTTCAAATTAAAATAAAATTAAATTAAAAAAACAACCTAAAACATTCATTGTATTCATTAAAACAGCCTGAAAGGGCTGTGTTGAGAGCAGCGTCAGTATTGCCAAATTCAAGAGTTCCAGTAGTGGGGATGGAACCCCAAAATGCAGGGATCCTGTGGGGTGCTGGTCCAGGGGTGTGAGGATGATGAGCAGCACAGCTCCAGTCCCCTGATAAGACAATTGGAACTTTTTAGGAACAAAACCCCTGCTTTGTGCCATGCTGACTCCCAGTCTGGTGCTTTAGGATGTTCTCCATTGGACAATGATGCCACGGGTGTGTCAATCCCACCAAGCTGCAACTATCTCCCACAGGCCTGAGCTGCTCCAAACAGGCTGGGTTTTTCCCAAATCCCTTCTGGAAGAGGACACGCTGCTCAAATTAAAAACCAGGTCCAAGAAACAGAAGAAAAGTGTCCAGCGACTGAGCCCAATCCCCACCATGTCCCCATGTCCTGCTGTGTCCCCACGTCTTTGCTGCATCCCCACTGTGCTGACCCATCTGGGGGCTCAAGCACAGCACTGAGGGTTTCCTTGGGTCTTTCGTAGTTGAACTGGAGATGTCCTGGCCATGGAAGCCTTATGCTGGGAGCCAACTGGATGATGGAGCCCTTGGATGTGACCATGCCCAACTCAGTTTCATTTTTGGGGTACGAGTGGAGAACAGAGGGAGGTGGCTTGGTGCTGTCCCCGTCCCCCAGACGTGGCAGTGGCACTGAGTTGGGGGCAGGGGGCTCTGAGGGGTCCTGTCCCACGCCAGCCAGGATGGATTCAGGGCATGGAGTTACCCAGACCTGAGGAGTTAAAGGGAGAACTGAAATCAGGTCTGGATCCTGTGTGTTCCCATCTGTCCTCTCTGCTTGGTGCAGGGCGAGAAGACAAGGAATCAGGACCACAAGCACCCATCCATGGGGACATGCATGCGCCTGCTGGGGGGCCCATCACCCTCATTTCACCACTCAAAATATGACATAGCAGCAGGGGACAGACTGGGCTGCATCCCTCCACGGTGGCATGAGGTCCCTCACTGAGGCTGCCTCTGTCCCCAACTGCTTGTGGGGCACTGAGGGCTCAGAGCCCACCCCAGAACCCACAGTGGAAACACGGGAATGTGGGGACACGGGAAGACAATGCCATGCTGGGTGGGCTGCGGTGTGAGACATGCACATCCTCCTTCTTCCTCTGGGTGGAAGCCCTCCCACACGCCCGGCTTTAATCCAATTACAGCTAATTGGGAACTGCCAGAGAAGCTTCAGTTTCACAGGCTGTGGGCAGGATGGATTCATCTTCAAATTAACCCCTTCTCCCCAATTTCTCCCACCCCAACCACTGCAGTGGGAACCCTACTGAGCTCTATTTGCCCCACAAAGGCAAATCCGAGCAGTCACCATCATCACAGGGACCATGTAGGGGACACCATGCCCCCAGATGATGGGCTGTGGCGGAACAGGGGCTATGCTGACTCCCAGTGTGGTGGGTGCCGGTATTATTCTGGATACATTTTTTCCTCACAATCCTCTCTTTGCATATATAATTGCATGGTGTGCCCTTGAATTTGCATACAAATCTTAAAATATAATTAATTGTTGGCAACCAGCAAAACCCAAATGAGGCTAATCCCTTTAGATTTTGCAGCCTTATCTCGTTTGAGCATTTATCTAGTTAAGCTTAATGGGCAGGGAGAAGAAAGGAGCCACTGGCACTTATCAGCCACGGCTCAGTTTGACAGAACCACCCAAAAACTCCTCTCCACTGAGGCCGAGCAGCCTCACAGCCCCAAATCCTTTGGGTTCAGTGTCTCTATGGGGCTCCCACAGCATCCCCAGGTGCACTCACGTGTACAGTGGCTGTAGCTGTAGGTGCGACGTCTTCTGCGGCGCCTGGTAACCATAGGAGTCAAACCCACCGATGAAGTCAACTGGGGAGACAGGAGAGCAGTGGGGTGAGCTGGGAGGGCACGTGGGGCTGCCCCCCTCCCCTGTGAAGCTGACTTAATATTCAACCAGCTCTCCATTTTGACGGCATCCATCCATTTCCAAATCTAATAAGATATTCCATTAAAAAGATGCATTTGAATCTTGGCTACAGCAGCATTAATATTAAAAGTGTATTGAATGCCTGAATTTGTTTGAGTGTCGCACAACCGCCTGGAATGCAAACATGCTTCAAAGACAGCACGGGCAGATAAGCCCCTCACCAGATCCCCGTCTCCATAAGCGAGTTATTACAACAGGCAGTGTCCAATTTCACACGGAGATTTTTCCTTTCTGCTACAGTGGATACAGAGGCGGTGGCGGGGAGAACACACCCTGAGGATGCTGAGACCATTCCTAGGGATGTCAATCTAGTCCCAGGGATGATGAGACCGGTTTTAGGGATGCTGAGCAAGGTCCCGGGGATGCTAAAACCAGACCTAGGGATGCTAAGAGTGGTCCCAGGGATGCTAAAATTGGACCTAGAGGTGCTAAAATCGGACTTAAGGATACTGAGAGTGGTCCCAGGGATTCTGAAAGCAGACCTAGGGATGCTAAGCCTGGTCTGGGATCCCACAGCTCCCCTGGGCTGTCCCCAGTACTGTACTGGGATCCACCAAGGGACCACGCATCCACCATCAACCCAGATGCATTCTTACTAAGACAAGGGGGATGCTGAGTGCTTCTCAGTGCTTCTGCCATGCTGGAAGCTGAAGCACTTCACTACCTCTGCTCGGCTGCTCAGGCTGCCAGCTGGCATGAATTAATTAATGGCAGATGAGCATTTAATGTGGCTGGATGGCTGCAGCCATAACTGCCTGTTTAATTGTTGTTGGGGTACTTAGAGCTTCTGTATGGGTGGGTGTAGTGATTATTGTCAGAGCAAAAAGCACAGTGTAGGTTACAGAAAAATTAGCCTGCATCTTCACTTTATTTTTCCCTTCTGCCCCTGCTCAGAGAGCATCATGGATGGGGGGAGGCTCCATCCGATGGTGAGTGAAAACCACTGGGTAACACTGGTCCCATTCTGCACTACAAGGCTGTGACTGTTGCCACCCTGCAGCACCCATGGAGTGTGCAATAGAGCTGGGAGGGTGCTGATGGCATGCAGTGGCACATCACATCCTGATACAGTGCAGTTGCCTCCCTGAGGAGGGAAAAACGGGGCCACATCCCAAAGATGTGATTCCATCTCCTTCCCTAGCACAGAGCTACCCTCGCCCTATGTTCTCTGGGATGGATTTGCAGCAGTGCAGTTTGCCCTGCAACCAATAGCAAAGGCACTCACAGCTGTCTTCTTCCTCCAGAAACACTTTGCTGACATAGCAGGCGTAGACAAAGCCAAAGAGCTGCAAAACAAAAACGGGCATGGAGAGGCGGTTAAGGGAGTGAGCAGCACCATAGGGAGGGCTCTGTTTGCTCCTCCCTTCCCAAAGCACCCAAGCAAAGGCAGTGCCACCCACGACCCACCAATGCGACACATGCATCGAGATATGTGAAGGCAATGGGACACGCCAGCAGTCCCTTACCGCCAGGAAGATCTGTGTGGCGCTGCTGAGCACCTCGATGTACTGGTAGTCCAGCAGGCAGCCGCTGACTGTGATGACGTGGTGGTCCTCGAGTGCCAGCCGGGAGTTGAGCACCGGCGTCACCAGGCAGCCCGGCCCGTTCTCCATCCACCACGAGCGGTGCAGGGAGGTATTGAAGGTCATGATGAAGTCTCGGTCCTGTGGGAGGGGAGTAAAGGCACCGATCTTGGATCCAGGGATACCACACAGGCTCATAAAGGGGTAGGCAGAAAACGTTTTTTCCCATCCCAAGGATCCTCCATAGGCAACATCCCTGCTACAAAGCCACACCGACACCACACCAAGGATGGGTCAGCACCGGTGGATGTGTTAATGATTACCCGATTAACCACTCATCTCTACAGTCCGTGGCATCCCCAGGGTTCACTGCCTGCACATCCCAACAGCGGGCATGCACAGTGCTGGGCTGAAATTTAATGCGAACAGGAGCACGGTACTTGGGCTCATTGAGGGTTTGAGTTCTTAAAGTCAAGCGATGCAGGTTCACTTCCATGCAGATGTCTCCACTACACTTCATCATGACACTGAGTTTTGCTCTTTTCATCTAAGAGGTATAATATAACATCTCAGGTTTGGGCTGAGAGTGCCCTGCAGCATTTCCAACAACCCTTGATGTTTCCAGACCTGTTCATCCTTTTGTATTCCTGCAGCTCGTGGTCTCCCTCAGTTCTTTTCCCTGGAGCAGACACAGACCCCAGAAACCCCTCAGAGATCCCCAGGAAAGTGGGAACTCACTGCACAATGCTAGCAGAGGGATGGAGACTTTTCTAAGCTTCATCTTCTCTCTGCATTCAGAAACTGTGTCACCCAATTTACACCATCCATAAAGCCACGCAGTGCTAAGCGCCGGTGGGTGATTAATGAGTGCCCTGAAATACACAGCTCATCAGCCTCATTAATTTGGTGCTCCTGAAACTCTGCCTCCACCACTCCACTGCATCACTCTTCCCACCCACTGATGTCCCCAGAACCATCCGTCAGTCTGTCCTGTGCACCTACATGCCCAGAGCTGGAATGTGCACCTCATTGAGGGTCCCTTGACATGGGGTGGGTGCTGAGTTGGGGAAATGCAGGGGTTGTCTGTGCTGCCCCAAAAGCAGAGCCAGAGGGGTTGGAATGGGAGGATAGGGAAGGAGAATGTGAAGGGAAGAGATGGGGATGGATAGAATGAAAGAGAAGGAATAAGACAGAGAATGATTAGACGAAAGGGAAGTGATGGACTGGAAGAGATGAAAGGAATGGAAGGATGGGATGGGATGGGATGGGATGGGACGGGATGAACAAGGATGAGAGGAAGGAGATGGAAGGAATGGGAGGGATGGAACGGGATGGAATAGAAGGCATGAGATGAGGAGGGATGGGATGAAAGCAAAGGGTTGGGATGGGGAAGGAAGGAATGGAAGGGATGTGAGGGATGAGAAGGAATGGAATTGAATGAAAGAGATGAAGGGTTGGGATGGAGCATAGAAAATGAAAGGGGAGAGATGGAAGGGATAGAGGAAGATAGAAGCAATGGGATTAAAGGGTTGAGTGGAAGGAATTGGAAGTTTTGAATGGGATATGGGGAAGGGAATAGGATGGAAGAGAAGGAATGGGACAGAAGAGAAGGGATGGGATGGAAGAGAAGGGATGGGATGGGGAAAGATTGGATGGAAGGGATGGAACTGGTTGAAGGGAATGGAAAGGTTGTGATGGAAGGAATAGGATAGAACAGAAGAGATGGAAGGGGAGGGATGGAGTGGGACAGAAGGCATGGCACGGGAAAGAAAGGAAGGGATGAGATGGAAAAGAAGAGGAAAGTGAGAGGAAGGCAAGGAGGCAGCAGTGTCTGACTGTGCAGTGGAAGCCTGGGGGTTACCTGCGACAAGTGCCCAACCTCCAGGTAGAAGCAGATGATGAAGGCGTTCCAGCCGACCCACAGCACCAGCCACACCGCGTACTGTCAGAGAGAGCAAGTCGATCAGTGCACGATGCTGTGCCAGCACCATGAGCATCCTGCTGCCTGACCCATTTCCCAGCTCCCAGCAACTTAACAGTAGGGATCTGGGGACCTGGGACACCTGGCACTGCACGGTGATGGTGGCCCAGCAGTACCTACCATGATGAGGTATTTGGATCTATACTGGATGGTCCCAAAGATGCCCAGGATGACAGCCATGATGTGTAAAAAATTGGCCAGGATGGGTGCCCACTGGTAGCCCAGGAAATCAAAGATCTGCCGCTCCAGAGCTGCGATCTGGGAAAGAACAAAGGGGGGGACAGCGCGGGAATCAGTCACCGCAGCAGCTCTGTGGACATTAAAGGCAAAGAGTATTGCGTAATTAATGAGAAATCCCATGGACAATTAGTTACAATAGACTGAAATGTCTGCATGATTCATCGGCCAGTGGTGGGCAAATACATCATGAGTGTGGAGTTACTGGGGGCACTCCAGCCCAACACTGGAGGAAGAGCAGCACGGAGCCGTGAGCCCGTCCCCTGCGTGCTTCATTTTCCCCACTGAGCATCACTCCCTGGGTCAGACTCGGCCCCGAGCTCTGTACAATGCCCTCATTTAGGGCATGGGAACCCCTGGCTGTGGCTGAGTGCTGGCAGGAGGGCTTTGGGCTCGTGCTGGGTCTGTTGGGCCCATTTCCCTATCCATAAAGAATTGTTCACATTACCACTCATTGAGTTGGTTTAGTGAAAGCGCTAATTAATGGAGATTTTAACCAGCAGAGCAAAGCCCTCCTGTCTCTATCCTATCCAACACAGAGCGAGCACGGAGCCCATGCAGCCCCTCGGGCCGGGCTGTTTGCATTAAGGCTTAATTCACCCCCGTGCTATTTAAACTCTCTAAGGAAACAGCCTTTGGAAATACTTACAAGTGGGCTGTAAATCTTTTAAATCGTGGAATGTAAATAATAAATGATACAAGGAGCATGGCATTCAGGGTTTTATAGCCATCCATCGATCTGGTGGCTGGTGATGGAGATGCTGAGCAGGACCCCTAGTTGCTGGATATCTTCATGGGATAGGAAAGAGCCTCCAAGACCATCCCAGTGCAGGACCCAATTTCCTGTGCTAATAGCACCCCATTAGAAACTGTCCTCATTAGCACCCCATCACCCATCACAGCCATAGGTGATGCTTCTGGGGGCGTGGGGCTGAGCCGCCACGCACCAGCCCGCTGCTAATGAAGATAATCCTGCAGCTGATCAATGCAGTGAGTTTTAGGGCTCCCTCTTAATTAAACACTCTCTAGTTCATTGATCGGCCCCAAAGTTCCCTTTGCAGCAAATCATAGCAATTAGCTGGGCGTGGATGTGTGCCGGAGTCCTGCTAATTGAAACTCTGTGATTCCACTGGAAGTGTGGAATGGAAGCAGCCGTGCTCCACCAGCACATGGGGACAGGAGGCAGAGCTGGAGCAAAATGCATTTGTTTTTTTTAATGCTACTGACACCAAATTTGAGTGGAAAGAAGGTTCCCATCACTGCTGCCCCCACGTCACCCGTTGGCCATGACACCATCGCTTCACTGTGCCTCGTGCCAATATTTGGGGCAGTTTTCCCAGCCTTGCGCTCACAGCAGCACTGAATAAATCTGGCAGATTTGTGGGGCGGTGGTGGCAGCTATGGGGTGATTTTCTGCCCCACAGCACAAGGAGCAGTGGGAAATGGGGCTGAGCCTTCTGGGATGCAGGAGAAGATGCGTGGCGGCTGCAGACCTCGACCCCCCCGCGCTCCATCCTCACGCCTCAGCTGCGATGGGGCTGACACGTTTGCTGACACAGATGCATAAATATATTATCACAGCCCCCAAAGCCTTGATAATTAACCGGTGGAGAGAGACAGGAGCGAGCTATCATGCTGGAAAAACACAGTGGGGCTGAGGGCTCCTCACCCCCTCCCCTTAGGCATAGGGGAGCTGGTGGGGACAGTCCCTCTGTCCCTCTCCCTCCTGAGCATCCCCATGGGGCCAGAAAAAGGGTTGAGCACAGACACCCCAAAAAGCATTGCAGCTGCTCTCCTTGGATCCCCACGAATACCACCTAGATTCCAGGCCATGGCTTTGTCCACCCCCACCTGAACAAATCTCCAATCTCTCCCATGGGGCAGAGCAGGTGTGGGGACATCCCAGTGCCACTTGTCCTCACAGCACTTGGGGGACCCAAGCATCGCCTCCCTCTCAAACAGAATCTCTCCCAATCTTTGTTTTATCCCTCTGGGAAATATCAGGAAGAAGATGCTCCCTTCACCTGCCAGCAGGGCTTTGTTAAAACCCTCTGAAGTGCGACGGGTAGGTTTCCTCCTGGCTCCAAATGTCAGAACAGCAGAGCCCGGAGGCTTCCCTGGGAAAGCAGCAGCAGCAGAATGGTGATTGTGGTGGTCGTGAGGGGGAAAATTCCTTGCTTCTCTTTTCCCTTTTCTCCAGCTGTTTGAATCCCCTCCTGGTCCCTTCCTTGTCATTTCTTGTACACAGAAGACCCCAGATTTGGAGCAGGATGCCACAGCATCCCTGTATGGCATCCTAGTATGGTATCCCACTATAGCATCCCAGTACTGCAACCTGGTACTCCATCCCAGTATTGCATCCCAATATAACATCCCATTACAACATCCTGGTATGGTATCCCATACCAGCTGGGCACAACAGGAGGTGAAGAAGGGACCTCTCTGGTCCTTGCTGCTGGCATCTGTCTCTCCAGTATGGCACCAGGCTCCAGCTCTGCCCCTGGGACCAGTGAGGGACGCTGAGTCCTGTCACTCCATGGGCTCCATGGACTGGTGGTAGACCCCCGGAGAAAACCCAAAGTTGGGCACTCTGGGAAGGCTAAGGGGGCGGAGTGGTGCTCACATCTCATCCCACACCCCTACAGAATCCAGGTGGTCCCAGCAGCACAGAGCCCACAGGAAGAAAGACGGCAGAAGGGCAAAATCCCAAAAAGGCGATGCTGCAGCGGGCACGTACCCCCAATCCAGCACTGAGGACTGGTGATTCCAGCATCCTCAGGGCACTCAGTGCAGGTCAGGTGCTGACACAGCCCAGCTTTGGGGCTGTGGCAGTGACCCAGCAGACGGTGGAGCAGGATAGGGCCCCGCTTGCTCCTTGGTGTCACAGCAGCTGCACGCCAGCACAAATCCCTGCCTGGCCCCACGGTGTGGCAGGAGCTGAGCACGGATCCATGCCCCCCGATGAGCCATTATCCTTCAGCTGGGCTATTTCCTTCTGAACACCATATGCCGCCGGCTCACCAGGGATTTACTTTCATTTAGCTGCGTTTGAATAGATTTTTTTCCATCACGGATTCCCTTCTGCTGAGGCCAAAGATGCTGCGAGTGCAGCTCCTGCTGAGCTCACACAGCCAGGGTTGCGTGCTGCCAGAAATGCACCATTTCTGGGAGGTTTTGCAAGAAATCCTGGGGACCAGTGGGAAACCCAATAGTCAGGGATGTGGGGCAGGATCTGTGGGGTGTCCTGAGGAACATTTGTCTGAGCCACCCGGGAAGATGGTGGCACTGTGTCTCCAGGCAGGTAGTGCTGGGGGTTATGGGGAACATGGGACCAATGGATTGACGGGTGGTGGGATGGAGAGGGATGGAGGGAGGAAGGAATGGAAGAAGGGAGAAGCGGAGGGATGGATGGATGGAGGGATGGATGGATGGATGGATGGATGGATGGATGGATGGATGGATGGAGGGATGGAGGAGGGGATGGAGGGAGGAAGGGAAAGATGAATGGTTACCCTTTTCCTCCCCTTAGGGGTGGGGAAGGCACCTGGGCTGAATCCTGCCCTGGAGCACAGCGCCCTGCACTGGGTGCCCTGAGCTCTGCTAGTACCTGCACCCAGAGCTGCACATCTCCACTTAGGGAAATTGGCTGCTATTTAAATTAATGGCAAGTGAGCGAATTGACTATTAACGAGGTGCAAATACCGCTGCGAACCCAGGGATTTCATTTAATGACTTGGAAACAAGTTCTTGACCTACTTCCAACTTGCAGAATCTTTCACGAAATTGCAGGCAGTGGCACAGATGAAAATAAATTAAAGGAGCCAGCACCATGCTCTCATGCACGGGCAGGGTTGAGCCATCCTGCAGGCAGGATGCGGCCCCAGGATGGAGACACAGGCTTTGTTACCCCAGCAAAGCCTTCACTGGGACTTTTCTGCCCTCAAATCCCAGTACTGCCAGCTTGGCATCCTTAGGAAAACCCAACAGGATGAGGATGTAAGGGCACAGGAAGAGCTCTGGGGTCCCCCCAGGGCTCCCCATCACCTGTTGAGCCCCCATATCCTTTGGCCAGCCTTTGCTGTCTTTTGCCAATTTTTTTTCCTGCTCCATTATTTATTTAATTTTGCCAGGCGCCGCATCCCGCTGCGTTGCTATGGGAACTTGGCAGCAGCCCCAGCTGTCTAGACACTGCGCCCCAGGAGCCCAGTGTGGGGGTAGGATGTGACCCCAGCACCCATGGGTGCATCCACCCAAGATTAGCATTTCCCAAGCCCCACTTGTCCCTTCCCAAAGCAACTCATGAATCCAGCAGTCCGGGGACCCCCGGCCCCTTCTCAAATCTGCCTCTCTGTCCAACAGCTCTGGGACCCCCCAGACCTTTCCCAAAGCTCCCCCTGGGAAAGAGAAATTGAGGCAGAGAATAGGAGGTGCCTGGAAGGGGGATGAGCAGCTCACGCCAAATATCCCAAAACCGGGTCCGCAAATGAGCATGGCTCCTTGGGGTGAGCCAAGATGGGACCTATTGGGAATCCTCTCTGCAACTCAAACAGTGGGTCACTGGGGGTTCCAAACAGCCCCATCCCACCCATGATAATTTGTTGGAACTCTTCTGGAACCCTCCACACAGCTGATGTTGGCAGCCAGCTCCTATGGAGGCTCCGAACAAATCCCAGTACCATTTATATAGCGTACAGGCTGGAGATACAATATTACATCTATTATTTTTACTGTTACATAAATGCTGAACCAGAATGATAAGGCTGAGATAAGGTTTTCGGCTTTTTTTACCACCTCTGACAGAATGACAAGAAAGGCAAAGTGATTCATTCTGATACTTTCCCATCAGAAGCCGTCTCTGAATTGATGCCTTTCTGCAGACAGGCTCTCCCCAAAAGGTGCAGAATGTGCTCCTTTAATGTTCCCCACAAATGACCTCAAAAAGGCCCCCTCACTGAGGAGGACACCTATCCATCCCATTCCTCCCTGCCCCATCTCACTCCATCCTACCCCACCCCACCCCATCCCATCCCATCCCCCCTGTCCATCCCACCTAATCCATCCATCCTATCCATCCAATCCATCCCACCCATCCCACCTCATCAATCCATTCCATCTATTCCATCTCATTCCACCTCATCTCTCCCCCCCATTTCATTCATTCAATTCCATCCCATCACACCTATCAATCTATCCTGTTCCCATCATATTTACCTCATCCCATCCATTCCATCTTACAGAAAAGGAACCCCATCCCCAGTCCAACAGTTCCCCTGTCCCTGGCTCAGCCCTGGCAGCACGCTGCTCCCCCAGCTCCACACAAGGACCCAGGATGCTGTTCCATGTCCACAGGACATGTGGCAGTGACAATGGACCCATGGCCCCAGTACCAAGCTGTGATGCTCAAGGATCAGGGCACTGAAACACCGACAAATGCCTTACTGCAAATGCCAGCTTCCAACAAACAGGCTTTTGGATAAATAAAATTGTGATTAATCAAGCGCCTCAATTAGACACAATGAGCCACGGCTCGTGATTAAGCTGAAGACTCACAGCAGAAAGCACATTAGCAGCATGGACACTCAGAAGCTGAGAATTAATTAAAATGAAGCAAAAAAAAAGTTCATAATAAAAAAATCCCAGTAAATGGAGAAGTGCACAGAGGCTTTTTCCATTTAGTGGGGACTCTGGGGATGCCAAGAGGAGCCAAGTCCCCAGTCCCAAACCAACATCATAGTGTTGGGTGACAATGGGACAGGGACGCCTCTGCCCATGTAACACAAGCCCTGCTGCTGGCTCTGGCTCCCCATACGCAGCCCCGTTTGGACAGGGATTAAGCCGCAGGCAATTTCAATGCTAATTCTCCCAGTTAAGTTCTTTAGTCCAACATCTGCAAGAAGCAAAAGGTAATTTCCCCTGGATCTCAAACAGCGACTCAAAGATGCTGTTAATAAAGTGTGATAGAGGGGCAAAAAGAGAGAGGGGAAAAAAATCCAATTTACTGACTTATTTAGTGACACCTTTCGTAATCAATTCTCCCAGGAAATAAATACTGATTAAAGCCAACCGTATTGCTATGGAAACCGGCAGTCCCTCCTCCCACGACCTGCAGGCAGCTGAGAGGATCGGGTGAGGAATCTGCCTGGTAACAGCCGTGCTAATGAAGCAGGAGCAGAACTCATCCCAGGAGCAATACTGCCGCCAAAGGAGCAGACAGGGGTGCCCCTGGGGAGATGAAGACACGCAGGACTCCCCAGTGATTGGTGTAAGGGCAATGCAGGGCTGCCACAGACATTCCATCCTGTTCTATCTTATCTTGTTCTATCCCATTCCATCCTGTCCTGTCCCATTGCACCCCATCCTATCCCATCTTGTCCCATCCCATCCCGTCCCATCCCATTCCAACCCAATCTTATAATATCCGTCTAATTTCATCCCATCCCATCCAATCCCATACCATATCATATCATACCATACCATCCTATCCTATCCTAACCCATCCCATCCCAACCATGTCATATCCATCTCATCTCATCCCATTTCATCTCATCCCATCCTATCCCATCTCATCTTAGCGCATCACATTCCGTCCCATCCCACCCTATTCTGTTCCATTCCACTCTACCCCATACCATCCCAACCTTATCATATCCATCCCATCCCATCCCATCTCATCCTACCCCATTACAACCCAGCCTTATCATATCCACCTCATCCCATTCTGTCTCACCCCATCCCATTTCAATTCCTTAGACAATTTTTAGCATTAAAACACATGTGCATGCAGCATCGCTCAAAGTATCACTGAGAGTCCTGACACACCCTGAAAGAAAAACTAGATCAAAACCAGTATTCCTTCAGTTGGGGTGAAGGCCCCATTGCTCACCCAACAACCCCTCCTCTAACATCCAACCTTTAGGACCTCCTTCTCCCACTTGCTTGGTGCCACCACCTCTGCCACTCGCCCTTGTTTCTCCAGGCCCTAATTTGACCCACTTACATGGGGGAGTGGTGGTGGTTATGGGTTTCATATGCAGGTATTAACGGTGAGTTATTGTCATCCAGGGACAGACAGGCCCAGCAGGGAGCTGCGCCCCCATCAATCTTCTCCTGGGCAGAACAAAAAAGCAGCACAAGTGGGAAGCAGCAACACAAGATCCAGAATTCCCCAAGAAACTGCAGTGGGTTTTTGGGCTGCTCTAAGAGCAGCGTGCTGGGTGGGACCTCATTAGTGCTGCTCGTTATTTATTTGGAGTTTAACAGTGACCTCCTTTATTGAAAATCCAGCAGCTCCAACCCCATATCCCCGTGCCACCAGGAACACTGGCTGGAAACAAACAGGGACACGGGTACGGATGTACAGCCCTAATAGGAGTGGAAGCCTTATTTGCAGCAGTTGCTGCACGTTAGCAAAATAACAATCGCTGTTAAGCACGCTGCCACCTTCCCCATTCATCACGGAGAGGATTTAATAAGGCGCCTTCGCCGTGCGCGCTGTGACCACCAGCACATTATTAAACGCAGCGATTAGCAGCTGCGGTGGATGGGAGCTCATTAGAGACTTCTTAAACATCCATAAAAATTGCTTTTATTAAGTGGTGATTCCTCTTTTCATGCCCACCGTGTTAGGCTGGCATGACACTGACTGACCCGTGCAGAGCATCCCAAACCCAGCAGGGGGACACCAATGGGGACATGGGCACGTCCTCTGCTCTGTGGTCAGTCCCACCCTGAGAGGTCACAGAGGGATGGACTTTTCCCCATGAAAACAGTTTCTTTCCCCAAAACCACATGGTGCACCCCAAAAGAGCTTTCTGACCTAAGCCCTTCTGGTGCATCCACACTGATTTCTGTATATAATTTGAGGGGACAACTGGCACAGATGGCATGGCCATGTGACCTCCACCACCTCCTGGGGTCCCCATATGGGTTCCCACTGATGGGCAGTGAGGCTGTCCCCGCAGCACCCAGTGGCACCCTGCTCCTCCTCCTTGGGTCCCACTAATGACAGTGCTAATTGTGGGGCAGGTTACCATGGTTAATTGCTTGTGGGGAGACACAGGCCATGCCCAGCATTAGGGCTACATGGGCTTTGTCTGCCCTGAGCTTGCTGCCATGAGCTGTGATTTGCTCAGGGCCTCAAATTAAAAATAATTGGGGTTGGGAGCATGAGGCAGAGCCCCACGGGAGTAGGGATGGAGTGGGGTGGGACACACTGCTTGGGGATGGGGGGACAGTAGGAACCTTGACCAGTGCCCATCACTGTCACCTCCACCCATGGTCAGATTTAGAGAATAAGGAAATGGAAAGGAGGAAGGAAGAAGAGAGATAAGAAAGGGGAAATGGTGAGAGGAAGGGGAAAGTGGAAAGGGAAAGAGGGAAAAGAATAGGGGAAGGGAAGGAATTGGAAGAGAACAGTAAGAGGAAGAGGAAGGGGAAGAAATCCCATCAGGGCCATTCAGGACTGTGGTTCAAGGACACAGGTTGAGCCCCACAGGGCCAACACCATGGGACCATTTCACTCTGTCCCCACTCCCGGCTATTTATTTCCATGTAGGAGGAGGGGGAGGACACATGCTCAGCCTCAGGGGATTACAGGGGATGGAACAAGGGTTCTCAGCATGACATTTACAGGCAACAGCTGAGGACCATCATCAATCTGAGCTATTACAGCACAGAATTGGACAGCAGATAGGAGGCTTCCTCACACCCATGACCCCACTGCCCCTCACAGTTGCCTGAACATCCTCTTCTCCCATCCAAGCTCTGCCACCAGTGCTGTGCCCACGGTTATATTGATTGAAGACTGGCCCAGAGCACTAATTACCCCTAATCGAGGCATAATTGCTCAGTGTCCCACGTGTGACAGTGAACTGCACGGTGGCTGCGTCCTCTTGAATGAGAGACAGAGTGGGCAGTGAGGATGAGGAGACACTGGGACACAGCCCAATATTGAGAGAAATGGTGACACAAAATACCCAAAGCATGAATTATAAGGCAAAATGTGCAATCTCAAGGGTTCCTGCATCACATATCCTGCATCGCCATCCTGCATTAATGCACCTTGTGGCTGAGTGCAGGCTGATGGGTGCCTGCCATTTTCTCACTCCCAAAACCTCTTTCCAACACAGAGGGAAAAGCCAAAATGTGTGAAATTTCCCAGCCAATGACACTGGAATGGTTATTAATCTTATTAATAAAGCACTCAGGGCTTAATGTCCTGTTCAAATATGATCGGGCTGCTCTGTGCCAACTTTTCTTTTCCATTTTTCCAGGCCGTTACATACGTATTTTGAAAATTGAAATGAACTGTCGCTTTCAAGCAGAGGAAAAGACCTCCATTAGGAGGTCCCTGCAACACTGGTACACAGTGATGGCTGCAGCACCCATGGGTGCCCAAGAAAAGAGGCAATCCCATCAGGATCCTGCTCCCAGGGATGGTTGTGGGATCACAGAGCCCTTTTCCAGCCCTATTTCCCACCACAGACCATCGGCACAGAGCTGGGATAATGCTGATATCCTGGTGGCCATGCCCAGTATCCTCCCAGTGCCTGTAACCCACTGCTCTCTGCTGTGTTGGCACCTGTTGGTGAAGCTGAATGGAAGCGTCCCTAAAAGGACCATGGATGGGACATGAGTTGGCTGCTGGCCATCCTCATTTCCCATCAGGATCCCATAGGCTCTGTTTTTTCCCAGCGACTTTCACACCCTGTGTTCACAACAAACCTCAGTGCAATGAGTTTTGGACCATTTGATCCCCAAATCCTTCTTCCTTCTCAACCATCAGCTCACTTTGTTTCTTCCCATGCTGCAATCCTTGGAGAGGAGACCTAACCAAGAGGAGACCATGTCCCCATCACAGGGGATAATGATGGGAAGCAGCAGTGCCAGTCTCCAGTCCATCCCCTTCCAAGTGCAACCATCCCCACCACTGGAACATGCCACCCTCCCAAGACATCTCACCCAGGCAGGATGAGGTCTGTAGGAAAGCCTCTTTGGCACACTAGTCCGCTGGAAATAAAAAAAAAAAAAAAAAAAGATTTCCAACTCAAATGACACCAATTAGACACAACCTGAGGGGTTACAACTCATGTGGTGATTATTTCCCTGCCCAGAGCTCACCCAGAGGCAGAGTTGGGAGTTTGCAAACAAACACCATGGTCAGGAGCCTGGCCAAGCTCTCTATTGATCCAGGAGCTCCGCTGCCAGCCAAACCCCCAGCACACAGCACTGCTTCTGCACGTCACTGCTGGCAGCATGGGGATGTCCCAACCACAGCCACCACAACGGGAACACAGAGCCCAGGGACAACTTTTGTATTGGTTCACTGAGAAAGAAGACCAAGTTCTGTTGGACAAAGCTCACTCTTTGGGACACTGCTCACACTTCCACTGGCTTTGTGGACCATACTGTGCATCTTCTCCCCATGCTTTGCTCCATGCCCATGGCTCCTGGTTCATCCCAGGCACTGCTTCCCCACCTCACCCCTCCAAGACATGTTTTCAGTCCTCTGAATGCTTCCTATCACTTCCAGCTTTGTTGTAGAGCAGTTAATGATGTAGAGTGATTTTCAAGCAACCCTGTTAATACTCATGGATGTGTGTTAGCTTGCCCTGCACATTCAGACATTCTGTACTTTAATAGTGGTTTTAATTGAGAGCTGTAACACCGCTCCTTCTGAAATGCACACCCATAAACCTTTATGGTAGACTGTCAGCGTGGCTCTTTGTATGAATAATGCAGGTACATGTGTGCAATGCCCACGATGCTCATGCATGTGGGCGTCTCACTGTGCCATGATGCCACCACTACCCATAATCCCAACCTGGGATGGTCATGGGTTGGCGATGAGGTGACCTGGGGTCTACACACCTGCCCAGACATGTGGACCTCTGACACATGTACACCCCTGGATCTCCTTAGTGCTGCCCATGAAGCAGTCCCATCCCCACCCCAGTACCACTCGCTGACCTGCAGCATCTTGGGTCCACTGCAGCATCCCTCGGGTGCACACCCATTGTGCCTGGCCCGTGGGGAAGGGGCACACAGAGCAGTGGGGCTTGGGCCCTCCATCCGTGATGCCTCTGTCAGCCCCAAACTCAATTTCCATGGCAACCATGCAAATGTGAAAGCTTTCCATAATCATTAGGGAGCGGAGCTGAGCAGTATAAACAGTGACTGCAGTAGATTACATGCCTATTACGAACAGTCGCGGCTTCTGAGCGCTGGTAATTATACCTAATTGTGCATTTAATTGTGTAATTGAAAACCCTCATTCAGAGTTCATCCCGGGCTCCATTCCCCCCATCCCTGGCTGTGGGGGCAGCCCCGGTCCCATCGGCCTCGCACCATTCCTGAGCACAGGCACAACGGGAACCATGCGAGGACAAAAGATGCTGGCAGCCCTCAGCAGCTGTCGCTGTGCTGGAGGTGGTACCAAATGCAGCATGGCATGGTTTCGTGTGGCATGGCATTGTGCGGCATGGCACAGCACGGCATGGCACACTACTTACACGGGCAAGCTCCAGTAGGCTCAGCCAGGCAGGAGGTACCAACCCAACCTTCCTTTCCCTCCCAATTAAAGGAAAAGGAGAGGAACAAAGAACAGACAAAATCCTTTGGAGTGCCTCGGGAGCAGAGAGGCAGTGGGGCTGTACCTCTGCCCACAGTCATTAGGTTTCAGGGTGAACAAGAGGAGCAGCTCGCAGCTCCCGTGTGCTGCCAGTGGTGAAGGGCAAAGCAGGTTGGTTTCTCATCCAGCTGGCTCAACAGCCGCCTTCTTGGCATAAAGAAAAGAGAAATCCCACCAACAATGATGAGCATCGCAGAGAGTGGCAGCAAAACCCACAGCCCCAGCCCAGTGGAGCCAATTTTCTGCTCCGAGATGTTCTGCTGCTACGGCAATAAGCAACCTGAATAGTTGGGGATGGTATAAACACAGTTCTCATCTCACTTTATCTCCTGATCACCGATATCTCCATCCAGCCCCTCGCAAGGCTGAATGGAGCCACATGCAGGAGCTGCCCTGCCAGCTCAGAAGCTCGCACCGATTCGTTTCTTTCCTGAAAAGAAATGCACCCATACCATCTCTCTTTACAGCGCTGCGATATTTCCCTGCAGGATGATGCCAACAAGACTTTGTTTGAGTTGACAATGGAAAAAAAAAAGTGACTGGAAGCCGGGGAACTCCTGCACACAAGGAAACACCCATCGCTTTTATCCGGAATGAGCGGGAGCTGAGCGTACAGACCTCACCGACACATTGCCGTTTCCGCGGACAGACGGACAGTCCAAAGCCACGGGGATATCACGGCAGCATTTCGGCGATTCCCTCAGTGTCCGTCACTGCTGCTGCTGGCGAGGCAGGTCCAGGGGCGCTGCTTGGCCACAGGGTTTAACGAACCGGGGAAGCGCTTGGATAATTAATTGCAACATCGCTGGCTGCTGGTTTGATCGGAACACGCTCCCTCCGCCCGGCCCTCTGTCAGCAGCATGATGAAGATGGATCCGTGGGCGGCGGAAGCGCGGCACGCGATGATTGCCAATACCCACAGCCCCGTTCCACCAAACCCTGCTCTCCCTCTGCCTCCCAGAGGAGCGGTGCCTCTCGGTGCAGAGTTTGCAAAGTGCCGTTGCGGCTCCAAGTTTGACTACGAGTGCGACTGACGCAGAGACCCCAAGCAGCATCCCTGGAAGCCGCCTTCCGAGCAAAGCGCTCACAGCGGGAGACAAAGCTCGCGCCTGCCCGTGCCGCGTCCCTAGGCACCGGCAGCGCCGGGAGATGTTTTAAACCCATCTCGTTACTGCAACTACAGCGACCGCTATGTGGAAGCAGGGGATGAGGGTCACGTTTCCTTCCTCTTAGCATTTAAAAA
>VXAB01008611.1:32158-49545 GCA_013399175.1 Odontophorus gujanensis | reverse complement strand
TGCACCTCCAGAAGTGTTCTGGGAGGTCTAGGCAAAGGATGGAGTTTGTAGGAGGCACTTAGCTTCTATGAGTGCAGAGTCTGCAGTACAGATATTCAGTGTGCTCACAGAGCAATGCCCAGGGAAGATGGCTGAATGCAGACTGGGCTGGGGGTGTTGGAAAAGGAGGCACTGCTCCTGGATGTTTGCAGAGGAGGAATGTATGGCAAAGGGATCTGTTTCACCCCATAGGTCAGAACCAATGAGGTCCCCACCGACTCACAGTGTTTTGTTGACTATTGTAAGACCTGGCGTGCTCTGCTCAGCCCTCCCAATCAGTGCAAGGGGCAAAGGCTCCAGTAAACACCAGAGGAAAGCAGAACGTGCTGATGGAAAATAATGAGAGCGATAAAACCAACACAATGGTGCCGAGATCCTGCCTGGCTCTCGACCAGGTGGAGTTTTGCAAGGAATCAATTTTAGATTAAAAAGGTCAATATAGCATGTCAGGCTGCTTCCCTAGAAGGCAAGGAGATAACTTCATTTGCGAGTGGGTGGGGAAGGGCTGAGTGTTTTGTCCCTTGCTCTGCTCAGCGCCTGCCACCCTCCCTCCACACCTGCTATCTTTTGCTTTGCTTTTATTTTACTTTATTTCATTTATTTATTTATTTATTTATTTTTGTGGAGAAAGAAAGAAAAGAGACGGCATGCAAATGACAGAGGAAATATCAGGAGGAAATAAAATCAGGGTCACATTATTCATTCATGGAGATGGGAGGAAGCTGTGAAGATAAGTGCTTTGATGTACACGAGAGGCATTGTTCGTGGAAAGCCATTCTTTTTCAATATTGCTGGCTTTTTCAAATGGAAATGTGGTGCGTGGAGGATGACTGGGAGCACTCGTTGCCCGCTCATTAGGGGCACAGCATTCCCGAGTCCCTCAGCCCCATGGGATAGGTAGATGTGTTGCAAGGAGGGAATGTGGAAATACCAAGAGGTTCGTGAAGGTCTTTTTCAACCTGGATGAATATATGGCGTTACCCTGAAGGTCAGGTCAGTGGTTAAAGCTGTTGATCTTAAAGGTTTTTTTTTTCCTCACCTTGATGAATCTATGGTGTGTTATCCAGTAGGTCAGGTTATTGGTTGGAACTGATGGTCTTGAAGGTCTTTCCCAGTCTTGATGAATCTACAGTGTGGGTTACCCAGTTACTCAGTGGGTCCAGTTCATGGTTGGAGTGATGATGCTGAAGGTCTTTTCCAGACAAACGAATCAATGTTACGGTTTCCCCAGTGGGTCCAGTTAATGGTTGGAGTGACAATGCTGAAGGTCTTTTCCAATCTAGATGGTTGGGTTACCTAGTGCTTGGCTTCCGACTGCTACTCAAGCAGAAGTTCTGCCAGCCCTGCAGCCCAAAGCAATTGGATGTCCCCCATGTCCCTTTGCTGTCCTCTGTGTCCCCACAGCTCGCTGGCCTGTCAGCATGGTCACTGACATCAGTAAGATCATTATCCCCTTCAGTGGCCGTTGGGTGCAGGGACTGGCCAAAGTCTGCATCCCCAGGGTGTGGGTACCCAGGTGGGATCACTCTCGTGGCTCCACATCTGTCTGACATCTGTCTGGCCAACAAACATTTGGAGAGAAATAAGGAAAATCTGTGCCAGGGGCTGTGGTGTCCACCCCTCCCCAGGAACCAGCCAGGTCCTGGGGACATCCCCAGAGGGAATATAGCAGCCCCAACGCACTGGGTGCTGAGCCAAAGCCCCGTAAGCATCCTCGAGGATCCTGGGCAGTAATTTATGGCACCAAGCAGCCCATTGCAACAAGACGGAATGATCGTTTTGGTGTGTTTATTGGCCAAGAAATCTTTGAAGGGGATCCATCTATCTGTGTTACAGTGACAGGGAGAAGATATTTATTCCCATCCATTATGCAAATCAGCACAGAATAAACACATGCAAATCTCTGTGTTGCTGCCGTGCAACAATATACAATGAAACCCTCTGGCTGATTGGGGCTCCCTCATGCATCCCCTTTCTTGGTGCTCCCAACAGAGCATGGATCCAGTGAGGTAGCAGTGGAGCTCCCCAAAAAACACAGTGTAGTGCCTTTAGTAGGGAATGGCTTTGCACTTTGCACTCTGCTCGGGCTAAATCCCACCCAGGGCTGATGGGCAGCTTGGTTTTGGTGGAGCAGCCATGAGATGCACATACCGGGGCTGAAGGCTTCATGGATTCATGCTAATGAACCCCTAATCAACAAGAGGTCAGAATGGCAGAGCAGTCCTGCGGGTGGAAGGGAGAAGATGGCTGTGTGCAGCCCAGCCGGGTCCCAGCCAGGTGCCTGGGAGCAGAGGTGCTCCAGTCCCAGGATTAGGGATGCTCCGGCCCTTGGAGCCGAGATATCCCAGCCCTGGGATTATGGATGCTCCAACCCTGAGGTTAAGGATGCTTCAGCCCTGGGATCAGGGATGTTGCCTGTGATGGGCAGCCCAAACCTGGGCACCAAGCTCAGGATGCCAGACATCAGCCCAGATCCACCACCTCCAGTACAGGTGGAGGTAGAGCAGCTGAGCCAGACCTCAACCATCCATCCTCTCCTCATTTCACCCATCCCCAAATCCCAGTGGTTTGAATCCCTGAGGGGCACCTGGGAGTGGGCACCCAGCATCCCACCACACAGGGCAAAGGGAAGAGATGGAACAAACCCAGCACACAGGGCACCACCGCTTCCCCAACCTCCTCCAGGAGTTAACACACATCTATTAAACCACTGTGTCCCCAGTTTTAACATAATTAGCCGTCAGCCTGCCAGTCAACGTCAGCTCCTGCAGATCACCATTAATGGATCACTGTTCAGCCAGCTGTTATTGAATCGATATAGAAATTAAAATGCATTCTTTCCATTCTTTCTCAGCTGTCATCTTATCTCAGTGTCTAGCTAAAAGCACGGCAGATTACAGAATCCATCATCATTTAGCCTTTGTAGCTTGCAAAATTCATAATTAACAAAAAAATTCTATTCAGTTTCTCATGTAATTTAATTAGTTTTCTATTAAATAGAGACTAAATATCATCTAATCCCCCAACAGAGCAAATAATTGTTTTCTATTATTTTAGAAACTATCGCTACCAACATTCATTAGGAGCAGCAATGAGAAAAGGTGTAAAAAGGGCTGGAGGAGGGATGGGGCGGTAGTCAGTGGGGCAGGTGGGGATGGAGCAGTGCTGGGCTGCCCATGCTGTGCCCTGCAGGATCTGACCTTGTGCCTCCATCCAGGGGGCTCCACCCTGCAAAGGCTGATGTGGCATAAGGGCCCAGGACCAGAGCAGGAACAGAGATGGGGACAGCCATGCAGTGCTGTGGGGCTTGCAGCCGTTTATCTGGATCATGGGACAGATTTAATTTATAGTGGAAATCTCTCAGGCAAAGATGTCCCTTGGAGGAATAAACCTGTTTAAGAAAACAATTTTCTCCGTGCTCGGATTACGCCTTTAATGGCTTGCTGCTGTGTGCCCTGGAGCTCGCACTGCTCCAGTGAAGAGAAAATGTCTGTAAGCATTTGCATGCATGTGTGCATGCATGTGTGCGTGCACGTGTATATGTACATGCACATGTGTGCATGGATGCATGCATGCTGCACATGTAAGGGCTCAGCTTGGCAGCAAGCTCCTTGCAAGAAGGATTTCCTATGGCCGTACCCCAGCCCACCTCCAGGGTGCCCCCGGGGCCAGTACTGAACCCCGGGAGTTGAACCCCCATGGAGGTGGCGTGGAGCTGCAGCTGTGCTCCTGCTGCGGGGATTTGGCTCTGCAGAGCATGAAACCTGCCTGGCTCCCAGTGCCCCCCCGGGGGCTGTTAACTGCCAGAACCTGCGTTCACTCACCGCCCTTCCAACCCCCTGAGCAAATTAGATTAAATCCACAAATTGCCAGGACGGGGCTGGTCACAGCTCACCGAGCATGTGTCCCATTACCAGCAGGTGGGTGCTGCTCCTAAATCAGCTTCCAGCTCTCTCCAGGGATGCAGGAGAGAAGAGTGCTCACTGCTGCAGCAAGTTTGCTAAAAAAAAAAAGGCACTCCTGGGCTCTCGTGGCCTGTTAAGGGGCGAGTTGACCTGAAAGCAATCCAGCCCCATGCTTGCTCTCCTTGGGGTGGGGGGATTAGCATTAATCCAGATCACTCCCCTGATCTGGGTCACAGCTGCGTGGATGCCCGCGCTGATGCTGAGCATCCCATAGCCACGGCCACCATCTGGGACTGGGCACTCCAGGGTGCTGCTGCTGGACCTCAGGGTGCAGCAACACAGCCCACCTGCAAGGCACACCAGACACGCTCACACCTCTGCTTTTTTCCCCATTTCTTCTTCCTATTCTTTTGTACAGGAAAACACAGGAGCCTTGGCTGCATCCTTCATCCTGGAGGCCAAGGTACGTTTAAGCCTGACCATCCCCAGGTGACTGGGGGATGCAGGAGGATGCCTTTCTTCAGCTTCACTGCAGGTTCTTCCTTTGCTAATTAAGAAGAGAAAGAACACTTTTTTCTTCCTTTGAACAAACACAAGTCAGGAAAAAAAGCAGTTATTATCTCACCACCACCAGATAAGCCCCGAGTCTCTTCCTTCAGACACTTGGGCATACATTCAGATAAAACAAACCCTTGAGGATTATAATAGGGCCCATGAAGCACCATGTGCACACGCCTGCTTGCTCCTGGCCGGGCAGCCCCAGTGCAGGGAACAAGGCACAGGAGCTGGCCTGAGATCTGGAACTCCCATCTGGGCCCCCCGCTTTCATTCACATGCATTCCAGGGCACGTTATTTCATACTCTGCAGTTAAAAATAAATCTTCCCCTTGCCTCCAGCTCTCTCTGGCTCTTCAGCTGGAGGGTGGTTGGCTTGCGGATGCATCCATCCACCACGATCTGCTGACAGGTCCTCCCCCCAACTGCACTGTCCTCCTCCTCACCCCACATGTCAGCCTGAACCTCAGTGGGGTCCCAGCGCAGGACAGGCTGCAGGCAGGGGCAGCAGCAGCTTTGGAAATGCAAATCCTGGGGTGCAGCAGTGCCACGGGTCCAGCTCCACTGGCCTGCAGGGTTACTACGGACTGATCACACCTGCTGCTCCTGCTGGGAGTCACAAGAAGCTGATCCTCACTGGGTTTGAAGCTGGAGCTCTGCTCAGTTTGGGCCTGGTGCTTGAATCCTTCAGCCCAGCTCTGGATCTGGACAGCGAATGGTGTTCATAGGTGATGGTTTCCTGCATCCCTGAAATAAGGATACAGCACCAGGACAGGAGCCATTCCAGGTGACGGTGACAATGCAGTGTCACATACCCACCCCACGCCCACTCTGCCTCCTTGGGAGGGGCAGCTACACTTCCTGCCCTCCTTCAGAGCTCCTCCATCCATTCCAGCCCCATGGGCATCATCCTCCAGCTTTTCCCTTCTCTGCACAGTGAGAACAGGGACAAGCAGGGCCCTCAGAGGAACTTCTTCCCATTGTACTGTGTGAACTGCAATCATTTTCCACCTCTTAAATACCTTCTTATGGCTGCAGCAGAATCCTCCTGGTCAAACACACACTGAGACTGCATAGGAGTGGGAGCACCTAAAATTCACCATCCCAGCTGACGTGCAGCCCTCCTCCAGGACGTGGCATAATGCCAGTGAGAGCTGAGCAACACCTGATACAACCTGAGCCACGGCAGCAAATGGGGGGAAAAAGGGGTGAAAAAGGACAAAGTGTGTGTTGGCAAGAAACTGGGGCAGACATGTTCAGAACAGAAACACATGGGGCACAGACCTGACCATGGAACGGTGGGGATAAGCCAGCAGGGAAGGAACCTACACTGCTGGAAGAGAAAATTGTTTGCTCCTACACCAAATCTTGATGTCCACTGTGGCAGCTATGCAATATGCACCCAACCTGCTTGAGAACCTGCTGCATCCCAGCCAGCCTGGTCAGCAGGGTGGGGATGTGCAACCAGCCCAGCTCCTGCACTGCTGAGTCCTGAATGCACTGTGCTGCTCACAGAAAACTCATTCTTTTTACATTTATTTATAGCAGAAGGCTGGCTCTACTCAAAACAAGAAAATAGAATTCAGCAGTAGCCTGACAATTATTTCCAGTGTGGTCATTTTTATTGCCATGAATAAAAAATAAAGCTGCTCTTCTGAAGATCAAGTATATGTTTTCCCTGGGTTATATATGAGTGAGGGCTTTGATTTAGTATTGTACAGTAGAAAAGTAAAGCAGAACAATAAATTCCATGCACACAGCTCTTGTAAAAAGGTGTCTATTTCAGTTTGACCATATAAAAACAACCAAGAGAAACTGGACAGGGAATATACAAGCCACAAATGGAATTTAAACAAATTATACAAATTTCAAGTGATCTGGGTAAGGGTTCAGTGGCCCGTTGTACAGCCAAATTCAAAACCAATTCAATTCTAAGCTTTCCTTCTTCCCCAAAGGGGAAAAAAACCCAAGCTGTACAGCAGGGCCACACAGACACTGCAGCCTGTGATGTCCCACTGAGCTGCTTCAACATTTTCCCATTACCACAGGTGTGAGGGGGCTGGCACCAGCGAGAGGCAAGCCAATGCCACTTCTGTAAACCAGAGACTTGGAGGGTGTGAACCACGCTGTGTTCTCAGCTTCACTGGATCTCCCCCATGTACAGCCTCTTGTCGCTGGACGCTGAGAGTACTGCAGGAGAGAGGAGGAAGGGAGGAATACAGACATTAAACAGTTTGAAACACTTGCTGATGATGTGGATTTAGCTACTGGCTGTAAGTTTTCTGTACACCTTCATGGGATTACTGCTTTGGCATCTCAGCACATGCTGCACGTCCTGGCTGCTGTCCCATGACAGGCATAAAGGCACACTGCCTGTAATGCCTGAGCATTAAAACACTAAAGAGACACACATATACACACTGTTAATGCTCTCAAATATCCTGCAATGTTCTTCTGTTTGTAAGGAGCATTCAGATTGCGAAACAGGCAGGGCCACCGGGACCACGTGCCACTAGAGGGCAGAGGGTGGCTGGGAAAGCCCGGCCTCACTGCTGGCAGAAGAACAGAGGCAAAATGCAGCTGTGCTCAGCCGGAACTGCCCTAATGCAGAAGGGCTAAAAGGCTGCTGAGCACATTCAAACACAAGTGTTAAGGTGATGACAACTCCATCAGAGCTCTGTTCTTGACCCTGGCAACTATTCCATTCAAGTCTACGAGAGATGTGTGTGGGGGCTTTGCATGAAGCTTGCAGAGCAATGTCTGTCATCTTGCTCGGCGTGCCCTCCCATGCAGATGTATATTGTGGGATGGGTGGAGCGAGTTACAGGATTAATGTTCCCAAATGTTAACAGGAACCAACTGCAGAACTCTCATGCCATGACTGGATAGGTTTTTAATTTTTACTTTCAGATGAGTGATTGATTCACAAAGAGGAGCTCAGCAGAACACAATTACAAACAATCCGCTCCAAAGTGGAGAGATTGCTCTGCTCTTCCAGCACAGTCTCTGATCTGAAGACAGAGCAATGAATAATCAAGGAACAAACCCATAATTCACTGCCCTGAATCCCCACCCCCAGGCTGCTGCAGACTGTCATGCTCAGCACCACTGAGCTCTCAGCTTCCCTTCAGGGTTGACTTGTGTCAATTTTTGGATGAAGCAGTGTGATGACCAGGCTGATGGTGTGAGAGTTTCCATAGAAACAAACAGTGCCCTGTGGTCCTCCACTGGCCACAACCATGCTAAGAATCTGACACCAAGTCTGGCCCCAGCTATGGCACCGTAATGGTTCTGAAAAAGCCACCAGGAGCATCCTCTCATCCACCACTGATATGCAATGCCACACCTTTGCCCTGGAGCAGAACACTTCTGGGATGACAGAAAACTGCACTAAGAGCCTCTTGGGAAAGGTAGAGACCCTGTGCTGCAGCTGTGCCCCCAGGCTTCTCTACCTGTTATCATGTGGTCAGCAATATATATACCAAACCCAAGTACCAAAAATCTTTTTCCATGGTGCCCTGGAAGCAGCAGTAGCTCACAGCCAGCTGCAACTCATGGTCAGACCTCCACAGCACTGTTGGACACCCGGGCCCACAAGTAGAGACCCCACTGCTCAGCCCAGGGCCCAGCTCCAGGTTGCAGTGGTCTTCTTTCCCCCAGTCCTTTCTCTGAGACTCGGGGCTCTGAACCACAGTTTTTGTGCTGTTTCCTGGAAGACCAGCATACAGCCAGTTCTGAATCCATTTTCCCAGCTGACTTGATGTGGGGAGGACTTACTAATGGGTTCCTCTGGATGGAAAGCCAGTTCATTCACTGATCCGGCGTGGCCCGGCAGCTTGTACAAAATCCTCCTGGATGTGGTGTCCCACACATAGACAAACCTACAAGACAGTCATTATGAGAGCCAGCATTTGTAAAAGGAGAGCAGCCTCCTCCCACACCAACGGCTGCTTCCTGCAACGGTTCACCACCCAGGCTGTAATAACCACAGCTGTTAGAATGGATAAACAAGGAGCCCGTCAGGAGCAAAACACTGCACTGGTGAATTAAAAGGAGCAAAGGCCTGAGCAGGTAGGAGCTGACATGCCAGCTCTGTGTTAAAAGCCTCTCTGCTGTCTCAGCACTGCAGCACTGAGATTGATGAGGCCACGGAGACCCTCAGCACAGCAGCAATACAGTGGGCTTAGGGATGCATGGAGCATCAGAACACCTCTTCCTCTTGCAAATACACCCCTGCATGTGCCATGATGGCTCTCAGTTCAGGCTGGCAGGCAAGCAGTGAGGAGGAGTCTGGGTGTTCCCCCCACATCCCTGCTATAGCACAATCCCTCCCAGTCAACAACCTTTATATATGGATTTCTTCCTGCGATGCCATTAAAATCATCATTCACTTGGCAGCATTTATTAGGGGGCCGATCAGATTGCACCCAGCCCTTTGATTAATCTCCTGCAGCCACTGCTGCAGGGTCCTGCCCGTGTGCCTCACCTTGGCTGAAGGACGACACTGCTTGTGCAGTGGGTCAGAAATAAAGTGCTGGCACCAGACAGCATTCAGACCATCCTTACACTCTCCAAATGGGGGAGAAAAGGCACCTTTGTGCAAGCTGCAGAACACAGCCTGTCCCCACCACATCCCTGCTGTCCCCCATGGGTGTCAGTCACTACGCCAGCTCTATTGGGGAACAAAGCACTGCTCCAACCCCAGGTATGGACAGCTCCCGGAGGAGTGAGAACATTTTTTATACATCTACCACAGCCAAGCAAAAAGATGCTGCATCCCACCTGCATGGCCTCCCTTCCAAACTTAACATGGAATGTCACTTGTTACAAGGTTCAAAGCTCTTCAAAAAAAACAAAACAAAAAGCAGTGGCTTGGGAATGCTGCCAGTTCTGCATTACGCTCGTACTGCCTTCTCGTCTTGCTCTTTAGGTAAGTGACTGGCATCTAAAATAAAATCTGTCAGGGGGCAGAAAAGGAAAATGGCAGAGCAGTAACTGGATGAGTTCAGCGTGGGGAGCAGCTCTGCTGCACACGTGCTCCAGAGACATCACTGCGGCCACTCACATAGGATGCTGCACAGGTGAGGGCACGAGGGACAGCAGGCAAGAGAACACATGTAGAAGCAACCTACAGTTACATTCCTCCAAAGGAAGGTCACTGCAAATGCCACTGTGCATCATTATGTCTCAGCTGTGCAGATTCAAATGTGCTCAGGATCAATGGCCCTTTCAGAGCCCTGCATGTAGCCCAGGCTCTGAATTCCAAAGTGGGACCATTCCAGGCTTATGCAATGCCACCAGAACAGAGGGCCACAACTCCAACTGTTCTTCCCCTCTGACAAGGCTTTGAACACCTGATGAAGACCAACATTTGTTTTTACAACTAGGCTTCTCTCCGTTGAAACAGAAATTAACTTCTTTTATGCCCCCAAAACACTGAATCTTTTGACACTTGTTGGCTAAGTAGAGAGGACACTGCATAACAACACAGGGTTTTTTTTCAGTCATTCATTTTCAGGCTGCTGTTATTCCTGATATTATTTTCTTGAAGAATGTGAAAAAGAAAAAAAATGGAGCGTCCCACTTGAGTCATGAATATCACTTAAAGCAGCATTTCTTCAAGCACAACTATTATCTAGCAGGCAAGAATCATATCAGGCACTTTCTCTATGACATTCTGCTGCAATGGTTTTTCTTTGCTATGGCAAAGTAGGAAAGCATTAAGCAGTTGATTTTACAGAAACCCTTCTGAAAGGTTCACACTGAAAAAATAAAAAGATCAGATAATTGTCACACACACACTCCACAAAATGCAGAGCAACGGAGTAACCATTGGAGAATTATCTTTCATGTAGACAAATGAGTTTTTTTTTTATCTTGCTTTGCTTTCTCAGCAGATGCTCCTCCTCAAAAAAAAAAAAAACAAAACACCAAAAAACAGTACCAAACTTACAAAGTCAGAGATAGCAAAAAAGGACCTGGCTGTGTGCTCTTCATCACCAATTTCACAGCAAAGTTGCTGTCAGGCTGCAGAGCTACATCAGCATCTGCAGAACCAACCTAATGGCCCAATATTTCAAGTCCCACTTCACTGTGTCAGGCTGCCTGTGCTGGGCCCACGGCCTCAGCACGTGAAGGAACAGGTATTCATCACCACGTGCACTGCTGCTCAGCCCAGTGGGACTGCAGGAATGGGTCATATCTCAGCAGCCCGCTGTGACAGCTGGCCCCACTGTATCTGGACAGTAAGTGCTAAAGCTCTCCCTGTCATCTATCAGAAACTCACTAATCTGCTGATTACTGCTGTTCCATGCCTTGGACTCTGGCCTGCAGGAATTCCTGTCTTGATGTCACTCACAGTGCATCTGGATCTGCTCCAGAGGCATTGGTATCCTTCATGGTGACCTTCAGTGTCTGGCAGAGACCCTCTGCTGCCTTCCTCCCTCTGCTCAGTTTACCCCTTGGCTGCTCTGGTCCACAGAATCTCTCATTTAAATAAGTCATATACGTCCTAATTTAGTCAGAACCTAATTTCCTCAAACTTGTTAATTAAAGTAAGGATCACAAACGATCCTTGGAACACCACTGGTGCTCCCTGCTAGCTTTGAATGATCCTTGTGGTCATTATCAGCACAACTCCAGCACTCTGCCAGAATCTCTGCCTTTAGAAAAGTCTCACAAGAGTCTGCTGCTATGACTGCAAGAGACCTAGCATGCTGCCAGCTATGCTCCTGTCATCTGCTTGTCCATCTGGTGGATGCAGTGACTGAACACAAGCAGAAATGGAGCTCTCTAGAAGGTTTCTGACAACAGTAATAAGGATTTTACAACCATATAGTGCTCCTCCACTGATGCAAAGGCAATATGAACACATCACTGCTATAATCACTGCAGACAATGCTCACAGATTACCACTGGGGATTGTTTGGGTCTTCACACCTCCATGCACAACTTTTTGGCACTTCACATTAATTTTAGAGACGATCCGGCTCATTTCAGGAGCAATTGCAAAAGTGGTTTAGGATTGGCAGTAACAGAGAAACACAGTGATAACCCACCTGTCAGCAGAGCCTCCTGCTATCTTACTCCCATCTGGGGACCAAGAGCACCTCAGAAGATTCTAAAAGAAAAAAAAAAAATACACACCATTCAATTTCCAAAGAAGATTTAACTTTTCCCTTCCACTTCAAGTAAAAGTCACCATGAGACTTTAAATATCATGAGCATTACTTTAATGATCCCTCTTCAAAAGATGAGAAAGTAATTACAGATTTTATTTTATTGCTGGAAACATCCATTGCCTTGTTTTTTTACACAGTGTAGATAGTAAGTGTAGAAAATACTTAATTTACAGCTAATTACAGCCAAACTGAGCAAAGAAATTTTGTTACTAATTGGAATCTCCCTTTGTGCATTAATCTTTCTTCAAGTCCTTATTAAAGCCTCATTGGTTTAAACTTGAACTTAAAAAAAAAAAACAATTTACAGAACAGTTAATAGACAGTGGCAGCATTGTAAAAACAATACTGCTTCAGTCTGTAACACACTCACCTTTTCAAAATTATGCACATTCCCTTGGAAAATCTTCACACATCTCTCTTTTGGGGCAAACGGTCGCACATCCCAAATGCGAACTGCAACAGAGCGTGCAGTAATTAGCAGGAGGTGGCAGGGGCATGGGGCAAGGTCAGCTGCTAATGATCAAAGACCTGGTCACATTCCTTGTTCTTTTCGTGCCTAGGTAACCCCAGAAGCTAAGGGAAACCAACTGCTTCCCCATTGCAGGAAGCTGTGATGCGAAAGGTAAAATGCAGAAATTTATAATTACACTAAGATCACTGCCAACAGGAGGGGAAAAATCCAAAACAACTATTACACAAATGAGCCACTGTCTCCTTACATGAGCATTTGCTTTATTCTAATGCACTTCATGATCATACTTCTAATCAGATCAGCTTTGCTGAGCATCCACACGCAGGAGATGAGCAGTTTGGAAGCAGCACTGTCACTCCCTGCTGTGGGGAAGCAGCCGAACCACTCTGACAAAAGCCAGACCAAGCTGATGCTCAACTGCCTGTGCAAATAACTTGTGCCACAGCCTGTGTCCTCATCGCCCTTTGGGAGACATGACAAACCTTTGTGATACAACTGCTCCCTCTGTGCAAAGGATGTAACTGTCATGGTTCTAACAAAGAGAACTGCACCTTTCTCTGCAGACCCAGCCTGCATCCTCCCCATCCCCTCACCTGACTCTCTGATTTTAGCACAATGACCAATTTCAGCCACTCCTTCCAAGATGCCACACACAGCTCTTCAAAGGCTGGGTCTGACAGCTGACTGCACAGCTGTGCTGTCACATTTGGTAGGATGTACCTGTGTTATCCATTGCATTAGAGAGCAGGTAAGAGCCTTCTGAACTCAGACTGAGGCCTGTCACCGAGTCTGCATGTCCTCTCATTGTGTACGTGAGCTTGTTCTGGCGAAGGTCCCATACCTTTCAGAGAGCAGACACAAAACTGGGACTTAGAATGGACAGATGACTATCGGAAATATTCCTTCCAAACCATTTCATGCAGGTACTGATCAGTCATCTGATGGAATCAGCTTTCAGTTTCAGTTGGGTGTGGTCTGAATGGCTAAAATATAAATCTGTAACGTTATGTGCTGTCCTCTAAAGGGCAAATTCTTTTTTACCTACTTCTTAACTAGCATGTCCAACCACATTAGCAGAAGATAGTTAAATTTCAGCAGCTCATGTATGCAGGATTCCCTTTCAATCTGGCCTAGATCCCTCAGTCCCCAAATTGCACTCTGCCACAGCACAGAGGAGCAGTTGTCCGATCTCCAAAATTTCACACACATTCTTCTTCTAAGTGTTACTGCCATTTAAGGGGCAGTCAGAACAGATATCATTTCAGTTCAGCACACTTAGTGGTGGCCCTCTGACAAGGGATGCTCCCCATTTCTAGGTAAGACTGGAGACTGAGGCTAAAAAGACAGCAAGACTGACTGAACTGTGAAGCTATCATGAGACTCTCAGCTAACAAATGAATGAAACACTGAGCATGCTCTTAAACGACTTTCCACAGTAGGTGATGAAGTAAATTATTGAAGCAGAGGTCAGAGAACGTGGTTGTGTCACCAGATTTTCTTTAGACGACCTCATATGGCTCTAGAGCCTCTGTGAGGGGCACCAGCTGCCAGAGGAGTTTGCACACCGTATCAGCAGCGGTGTGTGACAGCAGTGCTAGGATGCAGGGCCAATCACATGGCAAACAGCTCTGGAACAACAACCTCAGAGTTTTCTGGCCATAGATCAAGAGAGAGGTTGGACACTGTGGGTCAGCGCAGTCCTTGTGTCAATAAAATCAACCAACAGACTTCTACATTTGTCCTTGATCAACACAGCATTTTGCATGCTGCTAAAGGAAATTTTGATGGGATGGAAAAAAAACACAAGGACACAAGCATCATACCTTAATATCATTGTCAATGCCCCCAGATATGATCTGATCGCTGGTGTCATTGAAAGTCACAGCCAAGACCTGGTAAGTGTTCTGAAATGTCTGGACAGCAGCTTTCTTCCTGATATCCCACAGCTGAAAAGACATTGTGGTTGTAAAAATTACATATAGAAGTTGCATGCATGCTTTGTAGACTCAGACCACTCTACTAAAATCTGCTATTTTAGATCTCAAAGGATCTCTACAAAAAACACAGTAAAAGTCTGTTGTTGTTACAAAACAGGAATTCCCCAATTTTAAGGAAAAATATGAGGGAAGAAGGCAGTTGAATAAAAGATTTCAGTAACTGCTTGCCTCTCACTTACTAATGTCGTTCAGCAGAAAAAGTGCAATTGGATAGAATAATTTTGTTAACCTTCATCCAAAAAAATTACAGAAGGAGCAACAGAACTTATTTCCTGGAATCAAAGTTTGTTGATAACAAAACTACGAGAGTAACTAAAAGGTGAATTCCACCAACTTAAATGAGGAGGAACATGAAATGTTCCTTAGGGATCCTACGTCATTTTCATTGTAGACTGACCATGTACTGACCTTCACTGTCCCATCATCACTGCCCGTACAGACAAGCTGAGGTCCTCGCCTTGCTGGGTAGCAGGAGTTCACAAACGAGGTATGGCCCTTCAGCCTCTTCACTCTCTCTCCAGTCTCACTGTCCCACACAGCCACAGTCTTGTCTGTGGATGCTGAGAAGAGCATGCTGTGAAGAAGAATCAGTGTGAGATTCTCAGTCTCAGAAGCATTTCACCCATCCCACCTCTCTTACACTCCAGACTTGAGGTCAGAACTTGAAATGTTAAATGGGACTGTGCCACTGAAGCAGACATTCATTTTGCTTGAAAAGATCATGTCCTATAACTTGTCATCTGAGAAAAAAGACTGACATCCTTCTTGCTACAGCTGCCCTTCATGTAGTTGTAGAGAGCAATGAGATCTCCTGCCAGTTCCCTTTCCTCCAGACAGAACAACTCCAGTTCCCTCAGCCACTCCTTCTTTTTCTTGTCTTCTAGTCCCTTCACCAGCTCCATCACCCTTCTCTGAGCATATTCCAGCAATGCAGTGTCTTTCTTGCTGTAGGGGCACAAAACTGAACACAGTACTCAAGAAGTGCTCTCATCAGTGCTGAGCAAAGGGGGACTTTGATACCTCCCTGCTCCTTCTGCCGTATTACTTCAGATGCCAGCCAGAATGCCACTGGCCTTCTTCAGGACACACTGCTGGCCCATGTTCAGCCTGTATCCCTTCCCACAGGACACCCCTCCAGCCACTCTCCCTAAGCCTATACCACTGCATGAGGTTGTTGTGACCCAAGTGCAGCACCCAGCACTCAGCTTTGTTGAACGTCACATGACTAGACTCAGACCATCAACTCAGCCTACTCAGATCCATCTGTAACATTCCAGCCCAATATAGTGTCACTTGCTAGTTTACTGATGGCACACTCAAACTCTTCACTGAGATCTGACAAAGATCTGATAAAAACATTGACCAAAACTGACCCCAGTACTGTTAAGAACTATGCCTAACACGTAAAGACAAAAGAGATGTTCCACAGCAGGCTGAGGTGCTTTCACCAAATCCCATTTCTGTATGAAATTACACATAGGATTTTTGCCTCCTCAGACACAGTTTGTGATGGGAAGAGAGGATGGAAAGTCTAGCAACCTCCTTGTTCACAGGCAATGGTGGAAGAACCTTCTGAAATAACAAAACACACGTGTTTTCTTTCCCTCATAAGCAACCTGTGTTTCCCACATCATCAACATGAGCATGCAGATTTTTGAGGACTGTAGTCAAAAGCATTCATATATCACAAGTGGTTCCAGAGCCAATTCTCAGCCTCAAGCAGGCACCACTTCTAATCTGTGAATGCAAAAGTGCTGCTGCAAGGGCCATTGGCTGAACAGTAGCAATGGGAAGGTGTTGTGTAAGTGCTCTGTCCAGCAGAAAACATCTCCCCTTAGAAACAGTGGGGATTGGGCAGGAATCTAACAGCATGCCCCTTACCTGCCATCCGTGTTATAGTGCAGCTCCATGACCGCCCCACTGTGTCCCTTCAGGGTGGCGAAGTTATCACAATCCCCATAGACATTCCATAGCACTATAGAAACAAGAGAGATGAAAGTGGCCAATGCATGAAAATACATCTAATTTGGGCTGTGAGNCGCGGGGCCGGGGCCGGGAGCGGGGCCTGGCACCGGGCCGCCCGGGGCCTTTCGCTTCTGCTGCTCGATCATCGCCACGGGCCGCGCGCGCCCGCCCGGCTCCCCATTGGCCAACCGCGCGGCCTCCTGCCACGCTGATTGGAGGAGCGCAACCGGATGGCCCACCCCTCCCCTTCCCGCCTTCCTCCCGTCGCGTAGAGATGACGTTTGCACGGCGCGCGGCTGCGGCGCGCGACGCCGTTGAGGTCAAGGGGAGGGCGCTAGGTAACGTGCGTGGCTCCGATTGGCTGGTGCTTTGTTCCCGCAAGTATCGCGAGCAGCGATTGGAGGGCTGAAGGAGCGCCTCCGGTGTGGGCGGTGCGGAGGTGGGAAATGGCGGCGGTGCGTGTCGGGCTGAGGGAGCGAGCGGTGATTCCGTGCTGGGTTGGTCCGCGGGTGTGGGCATGGAGCTGTGCTTCTTTAATTAACCTTTTTATTCCTTTAAGGCAATTCATGTCTTGGTGTGTAGCTGGAGCTGGCTAGGAGGAGGCCGCGGGTGCCGTGGGCAGCGCTAAACGCCCCGCGGTGTATCGCCCCGCGCCGCTGAGGCGATGGAGCCGCTGCCGGAGCTCTACGCCATCTTCCAGGGTGAGGTATGTGGGCACAGGGCTGGGAAGCGGAGGCAAACGCACTTCAGTTCCTCATTACCGCCACTTAGTTCGGGCCTTTGTTTATGTACATCTCTGTGCGTGCTCGCATGTGAAAGTGTGTGCGTTTTGGCCCTATAAGGTGCTTGTCAGAACAGCACGGGAGCAGTTGGTCCCATCTGATCTCGTTGTCAGGTGGTGCTGGCTCTAACCTGCCATAACGCCCAAAGCTGAAGGAAATTTTGTGAGCTGCGTGGATGTTGTGTGTGTTCTAACAGCTTCTTTGAGAGCAGGTGTTTTAAGGACTTTCTCTTAAATGTTGTGTTGGTGTTCTTCACAGGTGGCTGCTGTGACAGAATATGGGGCATTTATAAAAATCCCAGGCTGCAGGAAGCAAGGTTTGTTTCTTTTATTTTATTTGGACTCAGTTGTGTGTTGATGTGCCCAAACCAAGCAGCCAGTCTCAGAATTAAGCACTTGGCAGCTTTTGGAAAAAATGTTGTGTTTCTTTCTTTTTTTTTTTTTTTTAAACAAGGCAGGGGTTGATTCTCACAGAATGTAGGCCTTAAATTG
>VXAB01008611.1:6851-32124 GCA_013399175.1 Odontophorus gujanensis | reverse complement strand
TCACAGGCAATGGTGGAAGAACCTTCTGAAATAACAAAACACACGTGTTTTCTTTCCCTCATAAGCAACCTGTGTTTCCCACATCATCAACATGAGCATGCAGATTTTTGAGGACTGTAGTCAAAAGCATTCATATATCACAAGTGGTTCCAGAGCCAATTCTCAGCCTCAAGCAGGCACCACTTCTAATCTGTGAATGCAAAAGTGCTGCTGCAAGGGCCATTGGCTGAACAGTAGCAATGGGAAGGTGTTGTGTAAGTGCTCTGTCCAGCAGAAAACATCTCCCCTTAGAAACAGTGGGGATTGGGCAGGAATCTAACAGCATGCCCCTTACCTGCCATCCGTGTTATAGTGCAGCTCCATGACCGCCCCACTGTGTCCCTTCAGGGTGGCGAAGTTATCACAATCCCCATAGACATTCCATAGCACTATAGAAACAAGAGAGATGAAAGTGGCCAATGCATGAAAATACATCTAATTTGGGCTGTGAGATCTGCAGCCTGGAGAAGAGAAGGTTCTGGGGAGACCTCATAACAGTCTTTCAGAAACTAAAGGGAGTCTACTAACAAAGAAGGAGCAGATGCTTTAGCTGTAATAGGACAAAGGAAACTGGTTTCAGATGAAAAGACGGGAGATTTTGACAGGACGTAAATACAAACTATCTTTACACTAAGGGCAGTGAAACCTGGCCTGCTACTCACAGATCAACCTATCGAAACCGGCGGACGCGAGGGTGTTGCCGCCAGGGTGGAACTTGCAGCAGTACACCTCTCCCTCGTGCCCCGACAGCAACATGATGGGCGCCTGCAGCGAGGAGCAGCGCGGGGGACCCTGCGGGAGAACACGGAGAAAGCAGTGAGGGGGAGCCGGGGCAGAGGGCACAAGGAAAAGGCGCTCTCCGTTCCCGCCCCGCTCACGGGCCCTACCGATTGCAGCAGAGCACCGGACGGGGGCTGCCCGCCGCCTCCGCCCCCTCCGCCCGCCGCCGCCGCCGGCGGGTCATGGCNTGTATCGCCCCGCGCCGCTGAGGCGATGGAGCCGCTGCCGGAGCTCTACGCCATCTTCCAGGGTGAGGTATGTGGGCACAGGGCTGGGAAGCGGAGGCAAACGCACTTCAGTTCCTCATTACCGCCACTTAGTTCGGGCCTTTGTTTATGTACATCTCTGTGCGTGCTCGCATGTGAAAGTGTGTGCGTTTTGGCCCTATAAGGTGCTTGTCAGAACAGCACGGGAGCAGTTGGTCCCATCTGATCTCGTTGTCAAGTGGTGCTGGCTCTAACCTGCCGTAACGCCCAAAGCTGAAGGAAATTTTGTGAGCTGCGTGGATGTTGTGTGTGTTCTAACAGCTTCTTTGAGAGCAGGTGTTTTAAGGACTTTCTCTTAAATGTTGTGTTGGTGTTCTTCACAGGTGGCTGCTGTGACAGAATATGGGGCATTTATAAAAATCCCAGGCTGCAGGAAGCAAGGTTTGTTTCTTTTATTTTATTTGGACTCAGTTGTGTGTTGATGTGCCCAAACCAAGCAGCCAGTCTCAGAATTAAGCACTTGGCAGCTTTTGGAAAAAATGTTGTGTTTCTTTCTTTTTTTTTTTTTTTTAAACAAGGCAGTGGTTGATTCTCACAGAATGTAGGACTTAAATTGTATGCTTGCATGTGAGATTCAGAGGTCTGTTTAGATATGGCTTCTTCCCAAATGTGGTATATTTAAATATAGACAAATCAGAGAATTACTACAATTTCATGGTTTGCACTGCTTACTTAATGGTTGTTTTGAATGAGTTTAATGCAAAAGACTGAAATAAAGCTCCGATCAAGCTCTGTCTATGGTTGTGGGAAACATGCAGTTTGAAACAAACTGATTTTACAGAAGAAGCAATATAAGCTTTTTGTTCTGTTATCCAGCAGTCGCTTCCCACTGATCCAAAAGTGCCCGGTTATTTTTTGTGCCAGTTCTAATAAAGGTTTTGTGTAGAACTGTGTCTGCTGTAGGGGAGTTGCTTTGGGTGCAGACAGGCTCTGGAGTAGGAGCCTAAATAACAAAGTGTGTTTCTGTACTTTTACTTATGTGTATTACTGTACTGTTGTACGTTACAAAACATGCAGGAGTAGAAGTAGTAAAAGGATGAGCTGAAGATAAAAAAAAAAAAATGGATAGTGTTTATTTTGTAGTATTATTTCTTTTTTTTTTCTCCTTTCTTTCTTCCAAAATTCTGATCAGGCCTTGTTCATAAGACTCACATGTCTTCCTGCCGCATAGATAAACCCTCAGAGATAGTAGATGTTGGAGACAAAGTATGGGTGAAGCTCATTGGAAAAGAGGTAACGTTAATTCTTGTTCCTTTTGTGCTTTGTAGATAAAAGTGTATTGTAATATGTTATCCTACAAAAACAGTGAGCAATGAAATAGCCAGTCTGCAGAGGCTCCATGCTCATCATGTTGTCAGGGATGTGATGTGTTGATTTTTGCCAATGGGTGAGCTCTGCCTACCTTCAAATGTGACTTTAGGCACTGACCTTCTGAGACTGAAAATAATGCAGTTTGAGGAAAAAAGACTCCATTAAAGCTTTTGACTGAAAATCAGAAGAGTTCTTTTTCCCTGCAAGTCCATTCTTGTCTTGCAGTGCCAAGGTCTGTAAGGAAGAGCCCTATACAACTTAATTTTTCAGGATGCAAGTTTGCTAAACTACTGATCTTAGGGAACTCCATTGTGGGTGATTTATTTGAGAATTGTATCAGAGCTTCCAAGTTCTTCCACAGTGCATGTTTGGTCATATGGATTCACTGTAAATCTGGAAAGACCTGTAGTGATCTTTTGTTTCTTCTGAGACAGCTACTTAGCAGAAGTTGTACTGATCAGAATGCTCTACACAGAAAATGCAACTACAATATGATATATAAAATATAATCACTTTGAATTAGTATTCTTTATAGTGCTCAGCTCTGCTAACTATTTCATTCCTTCTCTGTAGACCTCCAGATGGATTTTATTAAATAGCATCATGTCACTGACTCTTCTTTTTCCATATATTTCTCTTCCAGATGAAAGATGACAAACTGAAACTGTCCCTTTCCATGAAGGTTGTTAACCAGGGCACTGGAAAAGACCTTGATCCAAACAATGTTTCCCTTGAGTAGGTAAATCTATTGAGTAGAGTATAACGGGTCGTGCAAGTTGCTGCTGCCTGCTTTTCCCTGTGTTTCCCTCCTAGCTTTCCCCCATAATTATCCTCTAGGTCCTCCCTCCTTCAGAAGTTCTTCCTGAGCCACCTAGCGGTGCACTGGCTGGTTGGAGGGCTCACTGAAGGTGCTGCCTTGGTTGTGCTGCTTAGAGGCTGGCAGGAGCTGGTGGAGGGCTGCAGTGACTTTCACCCTGTTGCATCCTGATAGCATTTTGGTTCTTGCATTTAGTGATGACTGTACACTTGTGCTGGAAAGGTTGTTCAGCCCAGATTGGAATGGACTCACTTGTATGTGCTATGAAATCAAATCTCAACTGTTCAGATGATTCAGAGCTTTCTTGTCTACCTTTTCCTGTGACGTGTCTTGCAGGCCAAATAAAATTGCTTTATTTTCACACTGGATAAGTGTATGTATTCACCTAGATCATACAGATGTTTCTGTAAAGGGCTTAATTGCAGCTCACAGCATTTGCCTGCTTTGTGTACAGGCTGTTCAGTTGATCTTAAAAGTACAAGGTAACACTAACATGCTCTTAATGATGTGGTTTATTGTAATGTATAGGTAGTCAGCTCTATTTGGTTTATCTTAATTGTGGTTTTAGAGCAACATTTTGTGGGGGGAAGTGGGGGGGAATTAGCTTGCTAGTGCGTAAGTATAAAGGGTTAAGATTGAGAGTGGATTGTAAGTGGAACTTTTCTCCTCTTTCCAGTCAGGATGAGAGGAAAAAACGCACGTTCAAAGACTACACTAGTCAGAAGATCACACTTGAAGCTGTCTTGAACACTGTGTGCAAGAAATGTGGCTGCAAAGGTACGTTTTTGTAGGGCTGTTTTGATTTTGTTTCTTTTGACGCAGCTTTGTTCTAATGTGATAGTGACCTATAGATGGAATTTTAGTGGTGGCTTTATAAACACTAAATTTTTCTTTGATTTTCCATCACTTGTTGTGTGAAGTGGAGACTTAGATACATTATTTCTAGAAGATGTGTTTCTTAAGATTGCATCCCTGGGCTTTCTTCTGTGTATGGGTTCTTTTCTTCCTACATTTTTGTTAACATAACTGAGGCTTCACTCCAGTTTTATGTTTTAAGAAATCAATGCGTGCTTTCACCAGACCATTTAATGAAGGTAAGAAAAGGCAGAGGAAGTGACTCCACAGAATCACAGAATTGTAGGGGCTGGAAGGGACCCCTAAAGATCACTGAGTCCCACCCCTCTGCAAAGCAGGGTCCCTGCAGGTAAAGCTTCCATCCAGGTGGAAGCTTTGCTGGTTAGTTGCTGGAAGCACAGTGCAAGTTTGCAAGCAGCTGTCTTAGAGCTCATTGTAGGTGATTTTTACTGAAGACTTTATTTTACTTGGTACAGCAGTGAGACATTAGCTTGTGTGGTGCTTCTGCAGCAACTTTGCAGGTGTTGAGGGGCAAGGTAGTTCTTTGTATCTTGGATTTTTGTTGCACCCAACTTCTTGTCTTACACTGTTTGACCATAAATGGTCAGGCTGAAGTTGGCTCTGTTTTGGAGAGGGTTAATAAAGACAGATTTAGAGGCAGCTATTAAGCACCGTTATGGTGTGCAGTGGTCTTATAAAATACTGTTCTAAAGAAACTCCAAAACTTACCTGGTTTCTGAATTTTTCCACTTTGCTTTTTATGATGATGTCTATCCCTGACAGACAGGCAGATGCCATCTATCTGTAGTTTCTGCTACCACTGTTAGTGGATTATCTTTGAAGTCTGGAGTAGAAGGAGTAGAACTAGCACAATCTAATTTCCTATATGTTTGTGGTTTTCATCTCACCTACCAGATGTCCATCCCTTCCACGTATACTTTTTCATGTTGCTTAATTCCTTGCCCATATTTCCCTTTAATACAAGAGTGTCTTAGCTTTGCTTGACTAGTCTTTCCAAAATGATACGTTTTGCTCTTACTCTTATGTTTAGTTTTAATCAGGGCATGTTAAAGTAGTACAAATACTTGGACAAAAAATATTCATTAGCGGTTGTTGTATTGTGGTTACTAATAAAAAGGTTGTTGTTTGCACTCTTGGGTGTACAAAATGCAGCTGTACAAAATAGAAGTGTGTGAGGATGGAGGGGGTTGCTCCTTCAAAACACTCTTTTGCAGGTCATTTTGCCAAGGAGTGTTTCATGCAGCCTGGAGGGACCAAGTATAGCTTGATTCCAGAAGAGGAAGAAGAGGAGGTGACAGCAGCAGAATGTGAAAGACGCAGAAAGAGCAGCTTGTCTGATGGTTCTTCAAAGAAAAGGAAGAAGGTACGAGGTACCTTACTGCTGGTCTGGAAGAGTGAACCAGACAACGTGGTTCTGTTGAGTTACATCTGTAATTTACTGCAACGTATGATTGTGAGTGGCCAGTTCTGGGCTGAGGAAGTGGCTTAGTTGTGTGCAGCTTCTGTAGCTGAAGGGGAATCTCTTCTGCAGGCTCTGCAGTAATTCTTTCTACCTGTAATATCTCCTTTTATTCTTGTTTAGCTGTCCCTCAGCTGGTGAGCTATAATGCACAGCTCTCAAAAGAGATTCCTTACAGTGAGAAAGGAATCTTTTCTTGTTGTGAGGCTTAATAGAACTTACTTAGGTTTCCTGAATTTTTGGCATGTTTCTTGCCAATAGCGTTCTTCTGCCTTCTCTCTTGCTGCTCTTATCCAATCACCTTTCTTTAATCTGAAGCAAATGCACACTGCTGCCTTGCCAGCTTGTGTGGTTGTGAACTAGGTATATGTGCACATGCCAGGGTAAAATCACAGACTGTATTTGCTCAGGCGGTGTACTCCATTTCCAGGCTATAAAGCTACACGTTTCCAGGGATAAAAGATCTTTTATGTTCTTATGTCTTAATCTTGGGATGTTTGAACTCTGGTTTCAGGGCATACTGAGTCAGTTAAGAAAAAAAAATATATAAAGACCTGAATCTAAAACAGGAGTGCTTGATGGTCTGTCTGTTTATACAGAAATGAGTATTCCATTTTGTGACTTCAGCAAGTAAAGATTTTATCAGCTGCCTTCACAATGTGAAGTCCGACTCTCCAATGCTCTTCCAAAGCCTTTTTCATTTATTTATTTATTTTTTCCTTCTACAACCTTACAGCATTTCTGTTTCCCTGGAGGGGGGCAACAGGCAGGAAAGGCAGTGGGATTTCCCATGTTTAGAAGGCTGAAGAAGGGGAAAAATTGGCGGAGGTAGTGAGATGTGCTTTGCTTCCTGGTACATAAGCTGTCATTCAAGAATGTGTTAGGCTTGTCTGTGAAGTGTTCTACTTCAGTGTAGAATACATATACCCTTCTCTTCTGGTCTTGGAAGTACTTAATTGAACTTACTTGTTTCTCAGATTCCAGCCTAACTGTGACTGTTCTTTACTCAAGACATCAGTTGCTGTCTTGCCATGGTGAGAGCTGACTTTTGGCAAAACCTCAGCAGAACTTACTTATCCTACCTGGAGTTCTCCTCCCTTTAGTAGTAACAATTGTTTTCCTGGTAATGGCTCACTGTCTTACAGTGTGGCTGTTATTTAAGTTCTATTGGGAAAATTTGTGCTGGGAGATGCATGAATTTATCACATTAGTGCCTATCCACCAGGGTAGGAGTTTCCTGTGGAGCCTTGCCCTGCTGGGACTATGTGATATGTGGTCACTGTTGTGAATTTGTTACTTTTTTCTTTTTCTTAGTCTGTGGATTAACAACCTTTCTTCAAATGTTGCTTGTTTCTTTGATATTCTCCCTCCTCAAGAAGGAGATCAAAAGTTTTCAGATATTTTCCAGCACTGGAAAACAAATCTTTCTGCTTTCTAGAGGCAGGATGTGGGATCCTTGAAATGAATAGCTCCCTTGTTGTCTTGGGTGCCTGCTGTGATCTTGTCTGGGAGCCACCACGTGCTTCTCTGCTTCCGTGGAGCCCTGAGAGGATTTACACAAAATAGAAATAGCTCAATCTACCTAGTGACAATTGCTTTGCAAACCCCATCCCATCTGATGTTTGTAACATAGCTGTATAAATTATATATTTTTAATGAGTAGAGAGGTTCTTGGTAAATAGGAAACTGCTGTTTAGTGTCATAGTAATAGCACTAATGCTCTAGGTTGTTTGTTATAAGCATTTTCTGTCCTTGATCTGATGGTTCCTTGCTATCTCTGAGTGCTCTTCCCTCCCTCCAGACACTCCTTAAAGAGATGTTCTGGGGACCTTACCCCTTGTTTTATCTGCATGCCATCCCCAGTGTTCCTGTATGGCTGGATCCTTCCTGTGTGGAGAAATGTGGTTTGGTGCTGTTGTCTTGGTATGTGAGAGTCTCTTAGGAAAAAAAATGCAGTGTTTTCTGTACCATTAGAATTTCTTCCTTACCACAGTGGAGATAAACACAAAGTTTTTCACTTCTCTGCTCTTCTCCTGCCTGAATTTTATGGCATTTACATGAAATGGTAGTACCGTGTTAGTACTACCACCTCATGTTATCAGTGAGGAAAACACTGTCTGGTGGCAGGAGCTCAGCTGGTGCTGTCACTGCATTGTGGAAGTACCAGAGAGCATCTGAGGAGCGTTTGACAGCTGTGCATGCACATTTCTGTGTCCCTTTCACTTTTACTCTGTGGGTCACAGGGTGAGGGAGCTCCTATGGGAACACGGCAGTGTGCCTGTGCTGAGCTTGCGTAGGAGGGAGGCGTGCTGAGAAAAAATAAACCCTTCTGATTTTTCTCTCTTGTCCTCTGAGAAAAGAAGTGCTGGTTCAGCACTAGGAAGAATGTCTTTAGTTTGAACTTTACAAGAATGACCTGTCCTCTGCTGTAGTTTTGCAACGGTCACTGGAACTGTATGGTAAATGGGATCTGTGATTGCTTTTCTGCAACCTTAGCAGCCTTTTCTCCCATCCTGTAGAAGATTACCATGAAATATTTTTGTTGTCTTTCACTTAAAACCACGCCTCATTAAGTGTTGTTTGTTCAATGACCTGTAACTCATCAAGCTTGTCTATCCTTGCCTGTTGCTAGCACTTGCTTTCCTAATTCTTAAATGGCAGTAGCTGAGGGCATTGCAGTCATGTCCACTCTATTCCCACAATATGCTTTTCTCTTTTATGTCCTTATCTATGCTTTTCTGACTTTTGCTATATTTAATAAGTGGCCATAGTCTAGATTCATATCATCAGATAAGTTCTAACTGGTCCTTAAGCTAGGAATAACATATATTTTTTTGGATTTACATAACGAATCTTTTTTAATATTAAACTGAGATTTTGTTTTATATTTTTCTATTAAAGATTTAGCAGAAGGACAGACATCTGGAAATCCATTTTCCTTTATCACAGTGACAGACATAAAGGCTCTATACAGCAGCATAACTATGAAGTGCTGGTGGAAAAATTCTTAAACTTTGAGAGCTGTGGACACACCCCTCTTATCTCAAAATCAAATACTTGTAGAAGGAATGAGCTGTTATAACACTCTTAGAATGTAGCCCCAAGCAATCTGTCTTACAAAGAACAGGAAAAGGCCTCATGGGCTAGTGTGATCCCTTTGATAGCACCAGCTTCTTCTAAATACCCAGCAATAGGAAAGCTGGGGCTATCAGGCTGTAACTCAGCTTCGGTATGCACAGTTCTTGTATTTGAGGGATTTTAAGGCAAGTTTGTTCCATTTTAGAACTGTAATAGATATATTGGACAGTGCATGTGAAGAAATGTAATGTTTTTTGTACTTATAAGGATGCTCAGAGGGGACTAACATTTGGCGTCTGGACAAAATTTGGGCAAAACTCTCTCACGAAGTTTGCACAAATGCAGTGTCTGTAGTACTGAGGGAGTGCCTGGGTGTGCCTGAGAATTTAGCTGAGCTTGGCTTCATCCATCAGCAACAATCCCTCTTGTCTGTAGCTCTGGGCCTGGGGTGGCTTTGCTGCTGTCATTAAAGGCAGAATCTGGGCATTTACTTTGGTACTGACCTGTAAACCAGAGGAAGGCTGCACAGTGCAGGTAGCTCCTGATGAGCAGTGTGAGTCCAGCACCCAGTGGGGCATGGGAAGGCAGCTGAGTGCTGCTCTTTCTATACCAGGATGCTGGTACTTAAAGTCAAGTCTGTGGTCTTTTTTCTTACTGTGAATGGTGTACCTCTCCTTGTAATCCTGAGGGGATGGATGTGACATCCTGTCTCATCTTCAGCTTTCACATGCTGAGGCAGCTTCCCAAGCTCTGGAATGAAACTGTTAGTTAAGGTCTTCTGAGATTTTCTCACCACGTGCACAGACCAGAAAAGCTTGAGAAAATTCTCTTTGCTGCATCCTTTTTCTTAGATTTAACTCTTAACAGTCTTCAGAAGAAGGTGGCAATGATTTGCTTCTACACTTGACATGTGAGTCACAGACTTTGTAGTGTTGTTAATGCTGTGTCACAGTTATTGTGGTGCTATTGTGGAGCTACAGAAACTGATAGCTGCCAGAAGTTTGCTAGGTGTGCAGTCTCTGCCTCTTCCAAGGGGTCCAAGAGAACTCTTGTTTGACATTCAGCTCCAATCTGTGCCTTGTCTGTACTCACTGAAATTGAAGTAATTGTTGTGTTTCACGTATAATAAGCTACTAGCTTCCTTCTTTCTTTGTCCTTAATTGAGAGTGTCTGTGGTGCTATGGCATGTCATCTGTGGTAAATTGAGATTTTGAGATGGGCTGCTCATGCCCCCAGTGTTAGGGGAGAATGTGTTATTAAATGAAACACTCAGCTTGTCTTCCTGTAAGCTGGTATATTCGTATGGAGACCTCGTTTGCTTGAAAGTGGCTGAAGCTAATGGAAGGAATGTCTCATGGGGAGGAGGGGGGAGAACTCAGCCTTCTCTGTGCTTCTTGCATTGAGGCACTTTTTTCCCCAAACAGTCTTAAGACAGCTTGCCCTTTACTGCATGAGGTGAGGCACTGGAGGGCTGCCAGCAGCTGGGTGAAGTGTCCTGTAAAAGCAAACCTCCACGCTGCCTGATCTTGGCTTTAACATCCTCCCCTGTCACAGTGAGCTGCCTGAGCACCTTCAAGCTGACAGCAGGCTCAGGATGTAAAAGTCAGTTATTACAGGGGATTTTTCCCCCCATCTTTGCCTTTTATTTATTTATTTTTTCATGTCCTTAGCAGCTGTTCCTCACACAAGTGCTGGTTTCTTCATTTGCAGTCTTGTGGGTGAATAGGCACGTTGTCTTTCTCAGTCTTCTTTCTGCGAAGTGAGTTTTCTTTAGGTGGATGTTTTCCAGTGTTTAGCTGGGATGGCTGTTTTTGCCTGGGTGGGGTGGGTGTGTAGCAAGCCCCAGGCAGTGCTGCAGGCATCCCAGGGAGGTGGGGTGACTCGGGACAGGCCTACAGTGTCTGCACTGGATTCAGACCTTCAGCACCCAATTCTGATCCTGGCTTTGTTGGAGCAGGTAGAAATACTTTCTCACATGAGTCATTCTGATTTTGTGCAGGTATCACTTGTATATCCGTGGCTGATGGTGCTGTTCCCTGTGCCTATTCATGCATTCTTTTCCTCTTCCTTGGCTTAACTGTTCTTCTGGGTTGGCTGTGGATGCACAGAGCAGCTAGCCAAGAGAGGAGACCTTCCAGAGAACTTGTTCTGCATGTTGTCCTGTGTCTTGCACAACTGTGCCTTTGGGCTTGCTGCTTTTTTGAATTTCCTCATGAAATGAGTGCATGGCACAGTCATCCCTGCCAAGGCAGGAGTGTGATTTACAGCAGCCCTCTTCCAGTAAAACTCTGCTGCAAGCCCAAGGGTGACCTTGAGGTCATTGGAAATGCTTGGCATTGAGAAGAAGCAGAGCTGCTAGCCTGGGGTCTCCAGACCTCTCGTGTTACACTCCTTTGCATAGTGGAATGTAAAACACGTTTTATATGGCAGACACTGAAAACATTGTGTTTGAGGCTGTCAGTGGCAGTGCCCATCTCTGGCACTGGCTGTAGCTCTTTGCTTATGCCCCACTTGGAGGCTGTTTCTGTGAGCTCACTCCAACTGTGTTTTTGCAAACCCCTGTGTCTGGTGCTTTCAGGAAGAGCCATTCTTGGGCCCAAACTGTGCATGGGGTGTGCAGTGCTTGTGAACTGTGGCAGGATGACAAGTCTAAATAAGATACGTGTGGTAAATTACGCATGAGGGGAAAGGAACTGGGCTACAGATAGGGGGGGAAAAGCCTCATCTAGTACAGCTAGCACTTGGACTTGCCTGCATAACTGGATAATGGAATAAGGTGCTGGTTTTCAGCAAGTTTAGGAAAGTCTGTGCCCACTCTTATGTATGCAGGTCCAGAGTAGTTAGCGCACATATGTTGTCCAGGAATGTGTAGCTCACTTCAAGCAAAAACACCAGTGTAGGCTTTAGAGCAGCAAGCTTTGCTTGCTGGGCTGCATTCCTCACTACTGTTGCAGTGGCATGGGTGACCCATCTCTGTTTCATGAAACTCCATTTTGCTTCTTTTCTTACTTCTCTTTATGCCCTTGAACTACAGTGTAAATTCATGATACTCAGCTGCAGAGCAGAGTCTCTTTCTTAATGTTGATGCAACCATGGAAGAAAGCAGTGAGTGCTAGTTGTTGGATGGAATGCTTGCTGGACTTGGGTGAGGAGCTGGAATCTTACTACCATTGACAGTCTCAGCATGCTTCACAAAGTGGGCCTGCTGTCCTGCATGGTGCTTTAATTTACTTCTCAGAATCATGGCATTGCCATCCTGCTCCCCTCCAGTGCTGGGGCTGCTCAGTTTACACAGAGTAGGCAGTGGGGCAGAGCAGGGCTGGTGCTGCCCTTCAAGTGCTGTCTGCACAGCCAGATTGCATCCTTCCCCCTCAGTCCTGCTGTCAAATTAAGTAGATACAAACTGCCATCCCTGTGTCTTTGTCTGCCTTGAGATTCTCTGTCTGGTACCACTTTGGGAGGAGGTGTACTGCAGTACTGATTTCAGAGTGATCTGTGCTAGGAAGTTACTGCTCAGTGCCTCAAAACTCAGTTCCTCTTATTAAGTTCCTTGCAGGATCTATTCCAGCACCAGCTGCTCTTTTTCTGCATATCAGTGTTAGGTCCCTCTTGAACACTCATAGCTTTTGTATCAGGGCCTCCCAGAAATGCAGTCCTGGGGGCTCAGTGATGCCGCTGAGCTCTGCCTGCCACGTGGTGGGGTATGAGATTGTGCAAAGAGGGTTATTGCCAAAGGGTTCTTTCCTCATCCCATCTCCCCTCCAGGGAGGGACGAAAAACATTTCAGGCCTTGGGGGTGGGAGGGGGTGGTGCAGGGTACGCCCCAGCACAGCTGCTCTTAGGACTGTGGTGTGCTGGGAGGAGGGAGGCCCCACACGACTGTCCTTTCCCTCTCTCAATGGTTCCCAGGTACATGACCGTGATGGTTGAGGTTTCCAAACTGTTCCTCTAGATTTTGGCTATGCTTGCAGTGAGGAGAAGGGTGTGTTGTTGTTAGTGCTCCAGTGGATTAGTGTTCTTTTCCTGGCAGCCTGTGGGCTGCTGATGGTGTGGGGAAGTGGGGGTAGCACTCCCGTCCAGCTGGCTGTTTCAGAGACCCATTTCATTGGTGAAAGTTTTCTTCCTGCCAGCCTCTATAAAAAGGAATAGCCTTAAATAATAGAGTATGCTCTTTGTGATGTGACTACCAGTATTCAGGCTTGGATTTCCATTTCAGTACCCACCCTTGCCCTGCCAGCTCTCAGTCAGTGCCTGCAGCAGCTATGGGCTGCCACAGATGCCAAAGTCCAGGTAGCTGGGGCAGAGCCTGTGTGCATCGTCGTGTCAGAACAGGCTCATTTCTCTCACAGCTTTTCAGGCTCTCATGACAGCAAGTGGCTCGGTGCCCTGGTGAATGCAGGTGGAGGTTTTCCCACGTGCAAAGCTTTATTTGTTTTGCTTCCTTTGATAGGAGAAGAAGAAGAAGAAGAAGCACAAGAGTAAGCAGTCTTCTGACTCTGACTCAGACAGCTCTGACTCGGACAGTGATGGGGCTCAGCCAGCCAGCAAGAGGTCCAAGCATTCGGGGAAGGCCAGCAAGGCTCAGAAGAAGAAGAAAAAGAAGCATAAGAAGAAGACCAAGGAGTGATGGCAGGCAGAGAGGGGCACTGCTGTTGTGAATCCCTGGAACGTGCTGCTGGGAGCGAGCAGGAGCAAGTCAGTGTGCTCCTTGCAGTGAGTCAAGGAGTTTCCTTCTTCCAAAAGTAACGCTCAGCCTGTGTTGTTGACTTTGCTCTAAGTTTCCCTCTGTTACCTTAGGCGTGGACTGCCATTTTCTCCCACCAAGGCCAGTGGGCGTGCCTGCCAGCATAGTCTAATTACACCCATTCATCAGCCCCTCTGTGTCCCATAGCCTCCTGTTGGCTGGGTGAGCTGTCACCACCCTGCAGGCTCCCGGGTCAGCGTCAGCCCTGAGCTGTGACATCAGCCCTGGATGCAGTTGCCTGTAAAAGGTGGAGCTGTGTGTCCCTGCACCCCAGCCTGCCTGCACACGTGGTGACCGAGCTCAGCCCTGCTGCACAACAGCTCCAAGAAAGGGCACTCCTATCTGTGCCCTCACCCTGCTCCTTTCCCAGTGCAAGGTGCTGCCTGGAGGGGCTCTGTTCATGAGTTGGCTTTGGTACACAAACCCTCCCCTGCCGCGTTCGTTTTGTCTGTAAACACTGAAAGTGGCAGAGTAAGAAGTGAATGGGCGAGTGGTGATATTTTAAGTAAACATTAACTGTGGTGTATTTGCTGCCTTTGTAAAGGATGGAAAATAAATCTCTCAAATCTCCAGGTGTACTTTGCACTGCTTTTTCGTTTGTGCGCTCCACGCTTTGTCTTGAGCTGTGGATGAAAGAGTCCTTGGTTTGCAAGCTGAGCACTGCCTGCTGGGGGGAGATGGGGTGTGTTACGGGGCCTTAAGATCCAGGGAGGAGAGCAACCCTGTGCTACAGCCTGCAGGGCTTCCCTGGGGTGAGGATGAGTGGTGCAGTGCTCGGTGGGGCTCTCTCTGTGCCTTTTGCTGATGGCCTTTGGTAGTGACTGCACTGAGAGTCCTCTAATGAGGAGGTCAGGGAGGTTTTGCTGAAGCAGGGCTGCTTCTAGTGCTGCTTGCCCCAGTCTGAGGCGGGCACAGGGCTTCAGCCCCTGAACTCCCTCAGCTCCGTGTGGCCCTCCCCAGGCCAGGACCTGACGTGCTCTTGACCTTGACTCCCCTGCTCCTCTGTGGCCAGGCACGTCACATTGCCTGATGCTTTGGCAGGCAGCACCTGTCTGGATTTGTGCTTGAGTAGGATCACTTTGGTTGATGTGACGTGTGCTTGTATCCTGAATGATTTATAGCAGAGCTGCCACTGGAGTGAGCTAATATTCCCTCAGAAAAAAACAAAAGAACACCAGGCTGTGTGTCCACCTGGTGCTGCAGCAGTGATGCAATGGGTGGCAGAGACCCCGAGTGCAGTGGGGCTGCAGAACCTGCCCTGGAGTGGACTCGCTGCTCCTGCTGGTGGGAAGTGTCTGTTGCTGGGTTTTTCCCACCTGCTGGCATATTTGTGAGGTGGATGGGTGCCCTGTGAGAAGGGAACATGTGCTGTGCAGCACATAAAGGGGACGGTGATATCCCTTGGGTGCACACACCAAAAGCCTTTTTCCCAAGCACACCAACCACAGCCCTGTAACAACACTGCTTTTATTATTTTTCCACATGGGTTCTTCCATTAAAAAACAAAACAAATAACCCAAACGTAACACCCTCACCCCAAGCAGCCCCATGAGACCAGGGGATCTGGGCACGGTGGCTTCGGAGGGCTCCGGCACTGTGGCTGGGGGGAGGCAGTGACAATTTGGTGCTGGAGCTGGGGGGCAGGCAGGGAGCTGGGACAGCCTCTATGATGCCTTCTCGTAGGTGCGGGTGGAGACAACACTGCCCATGGTGAGGGTCTGGGGGCAAAGAGCAGGAGGTGAGCGCTGGGTTGGCATCTTGGGCATCCCCCATCTAAAATCCCTTGTATTTCCTTACCAGAATCAACTTCCCATCCTTCAGCTCCCGCACTAGCGATGTCTCCTTCCCGTCCCACTTCTGCACGTGGACCAGCTTGCCTCCATCTAGCTTGACCAAAGACTGTGGAGAGAGAGCAGAACCCCCTCATGGCTTGAGCTTCACTGCTCCATCCCTGCAGCATCAGATGCTCCTTTTTATCCCATGGGGCCTGGAGACCAGCGATGGGTGCCTCCAGGATCCCCAGCTGCCAGCATCCCGCCTGGCACTACTCACCCACCTTGGCATGGGACACCAGCTGGGTCACAATCGTGGCCCCATTTGCCCCTGTTGGCACCAGTGACCCCACTGTTGCGGTGACCCTGCCATCCCTGCCCCACAACTGCATCCTGAGCTGAGCTGTTGAACAAGCCCCTGCTCATCCAAGCTGCTGTTTGCACAGCCACTGCTGTTGACTCAGCCCTGAGAACCCGGCCAGTGCCAAGGTTAGCGTGACTGCAGGCTCAGCTGTGCCAGCATGGGAAGTGGCACTGGCTGCCCACCACGGTTCTGCTAACCCCCTGCTGCCTGGCACCTCTGCCTCCCAGTTACGTTTCCCATCTCCAGCCCAGGGGACTACATGCCCTCAGCTGTCCCAGCCTCTTGTGTCCTGCAAACCTCCCTGTGCACCCAGTACTGCTGCTCTCCTGGAGCACAGGCACCCAAGGGCTGAGCTTCCCATGGCTCAGGTCCCCAGCACTGCACAGGTTCTGCTGCAGTTTGCTGTCCCCACGGCTTGGTTGACATGGCTTGAGTCCATTCAGCCCATGGCTTGGGTGCCTCCATGGGTCAGGGTCCTGCACGGCTTAAGTTTCTACATCATTTGGGTCTTCTCATTGTTCAAATCCCCCAGTGGTTGGATGTCCCCATAATTTAGGACTCCCCGTTACCTGCATGTTCCCACAGTTCATGTCTCCCCATTGCTTGAGTCCCCCAGGGTTGATGTTCCCATGGGTTGAGTCTCACTGTGATGTGGGACCCTGCAGACCGTGACTTGGTTCCTTCCATGAGTTGGGGCTCTGGATTGGTTTGGATGTTTCTGTGGCTTGGTTTACCCATGGATGGATGCCCCCAAAGCTCCGCTCCCTCCACTACTTGTGTGTTCCCATGACTTGGTGTCCCCATTGTACACATGTCCCACTACCTTGAGTATCCCAATTGCTTGGGTGCCCCACAGCCTGGCTCTCTTCACAGCTCAAGCTCTCCTAGCCCTGGACCCCACCCATCCTGGGTTTGGTTGCTCCTCACCTTGGAGCACCCCACAGCCCAGCAACCCCACAGCTCCCTGCTTGGCTGCCTGGGGGCTGCCAGACTGCCCCCTCCTCCCCCCCCTTTATTGTTTGCCCTTTGGCAGCCAGCCGAGGGGCATCTGAAGGGCACGTCCCTGGCTGCTTCACACGTTTCTGCCACACACCAGCAGCCAAAGAGCTTTTAGCATAGTTTCCACCACCCTGAGCAGAGCAGCCCTACACTTGGGGCTGAGCTGTCACGAGACAAAGCAGGCAGGCTGGTTATAGTCAAAACTGTGCATGGAAATAACTCCTGGGGCCAAACCTGTGCTCTACTGCTGCTCTGGTCCCCTTGCAAGAGGGATGGCATCAGGGGGGCTGAGCAGATGGAGCAGAGGATGAGGACAGGGACATGCTGCAATGTCTGCCTGGCACTACTGCCTTGCTCACACTCACACCATTTCAGCCCAACCTCACTCCACACCAGCTCTGTGTATGCTTCCTCGTGGGGCAGGAAGGAGTTTCGTGTCCTTTGAGCCCCGTGGTGGCCCCTAAATCTCTTTCACAACACAGCCACTTGGTTACAGCATCACCTTCCGCAAAACCCAGTTGCAAGCAGAGGCGAGGGCAGAGTGTGCAAAGGGAAAAGGGCGGAGGGAAGCAGCCCCCCATCTCTCTCACCTTGACATGCCTGTCATCGGCCGTGGTCTCATCGAACTCCTCACCCAGCTTGAAGCTGATCTCTGTGCTCTTGAAGGTGCTCTGGGTCTTCACTGTCACCTTGTCACCATCCACCTCGATGATGGTGGTGGGTTTGGTCAGGCTGGCCATCTGCCTGGTGGCAAAGCTCACACCTGGAGAGGGGACAGGGGGTCAACACGGTGTCCCGATGCATCACCCCAGAGCCCCTACTGGTTTTTTTCTGTCTTTTCAGGACGGGGGCCTCACTGCATCCCCATGGGGCTGTACTTTGGGGGAGGATCTGGGCATCACTCAGAGGCTGATCCTACACCTTTACGGCTGGGCAGGGGGCACCCGCTGTCACCACCCCTCCAGACCCCTCTGGGGCTGTGGTCTCATCCTGCCGAGGGACAGAGGATTTAGGACAGAGGATGGGGGCATGCACTGCCTGGGACTCCCTCCATCAGCCCTCCCCCCACACCGAGTCTGCAGGGGGAGATTCCACGAGTTCCCCCCCCACCCCCAACGCCGGCTGCAGCCCCTCCCCAGCACAGCACCGCGTTGCGCTTTCCTATGTTTATTTCTGCNGCCCCACGGCGGTCGCGGACACGAGTGGGTGCGTGGAGATGAGGATGGGCGGTGCCGGTGGCCGTGTCCTCATGGTGAAGTGTGGATTGAGCGGGGGAAACTGAGGCGCGGGAGCATCCCGTGGGGACACGCGGGACCGCGTCTTTGTGTGTGTGATGGGGACAGTGAGGGTGAGGACAGCCACATCCCAATCCCCCCCATCGCTGATGATTGGAGTTTAATGCCTTTTGGACCCATCAAATCAGCCCCATCCCAACAGCTGCCGTGGGTTCCTGACCTTGCAGGGCTCAGGCCTGAAGCCCCCCAGGTCCTATGGATGCTGTCCCCCTCTCTCCCCCCATGCCTATTCCCACAGTGCTGGTGGCATCTGGGACACAATCCCCTCCCTCCTTCAGGCTCGGGTTGCAGCATGCCAGGGCATTGAGGTAGCAGTGGAATTTGGTGTCCCCTGCCCCAGTGGGCACGCAGCCCTGGCTTGGGGTTGAGCCTCCTCCCATCCCCCTCCGATCCCACTGATTGTGCCCTATGGTGATAGTTCTGGGGGTCCCATTGTCCAAAGTGTCCCCAACCCCGGGACAGACACACAGAGGGTGGCTATCACCTTTGGGGACATAATTATGGGAAAGGGTGAAAGTAGAGCCTGAGGAGGTCAGGCATCTTCTGCCCAATTTCAGCCCATTTTGTTCAGGGGTTGGACAGAAACCATCGAGTGTCCCCATACCCAGCACGGCAGGGCGGTGGCATCAGGCTTGAAGTGACCATGTCTGGGTGTCACTCAGGGACACTTTGTCTCTCTTTCCATCCCCAACATGTCACTTCAGGCAACCAAAAATAGCCAGGGGCTCAAGTTCAGCCTCCTCCCCATGGCCCTGGAGGGGCTGCGAGTGGGAGCCCCTGTCCCTTGGGCAGCACAGTCATCAGCCCCTGTGGGGACAGAGCACAGTGCACTGTGTCACAGGAAAACACACACAGTTTATTACCCAACCATGGCCCTGGGTGTCACCCAGCTGCCACCAGAGTGCTCAGTGCTCCTTGAACACACCCTCCAGGTGCCACAGGGTGGGGACAGGCCGTGGTCTGGAGGTGTCACCCTTCTCTGCTCCCCCCATTGCCATCCTTGGGCATCAGAATCCCAAATGTGCACGGCTCTGGGGCTCCCAGCATCCCCTCGGTGCAGCAGGGCCACGAGACACGGATGTGCACACAAATGGACACACACACACAGACATATGTGCACAGGGATGACCATCCACAGGAACACCCATGCACGTGGACACCCACTCATGTGAACACTCACATACATGGACAACCATGCACACGGGTATTATTGCACATCCACGCACACGGACACCCATGTGCTCAGGCATCCACGCACATGGACACGGGCACCCACTCACAGCAGCACCCATGCACGTGAGCACCAGTGCGTGTGGACGTTCACACTCACGGACATTATCACACAGTGACACCTGAAGGCATGAAGACCCACAGATGTGAAGACATCCACGCATTTGGACACCCGTACCCACAGACACCCACACACACAGTCATTATTGCACATGGATACCCACGCAAACAGACACCCCTGTGCTTGGGCACCCACGCGTGTCGATGCAGAAAATTGCACACACACAGACGCCCATACAAACCCCCACAGACACGGACACCGACACGCAGAGGCACACATGCACGAGGACACCTATATACATGGGCATTATTTCACACTGCCACTCGTGCACACAGACACCCATGCACGCAGCACCCACCTCCAGCAGCACCCACTCCCGCGTGTGCCCATGCCCACGGATACACACCGTGGCTCTCAGTGCCACCCACCCTGCACAGCTCTCCCCTCCCCCCAGCACTGCTCAGGGCAGAGTGGCCCATGGGAAACCATTCACCAGTCCCACAGCGACAGCTATGGGTGACCACTCCATTACTGCCTGGGGACAGGGACAGATGTGAGCACTGTGCCTCACACCAGCCCCCCAACAGCTCATCCCAGCTGTGCTCTGGAGCTGGGCCACATGTTTTGCCCCCAGCAACAAGTCCCATCCCAGCGGGCAGCAGAGCTGTGAGTGGCAGAGATGTCACCATTCCCAAGGGTGATCGTTTTGCAATGCAGTCTCTGCTGATGTAAGGAGCACCCTGGGGTGCTTGCCCTTTGGTGAGGTGCTGGCTGCAGGGAGGCTCTCCTCCCCAACCCATTGATGATGCTTCATCCAAAACAAAAAAAAACAAAAAAAAAAGGATCCTGGATCACCCACTGGAAAAAGGACAGGACACAGACGTGGTACCCAAAACATCACAGTGAACAACACTTAGACCCCCTGGGCTGCTCATGGCATAACTCCCCCTGGTTGCTTGCTTCTGCAGATGCCGTGGAAGAAAAGCGTCCTCCCATGGGGCAAACATCCCCGTCCTTGCCCCGCGTGGGAATGGAGTGTCCCTTCGTCCCCGTGGGTCTCCGCGTGGCTCCTCTCCCATGGGCAATGCTCTTGCTGCATGGCACAAGGGCAGCGATGTGGATGCTCCGCAGCGCCCTCACCCCGCTGCTTCAGTCCTCCAGCAGGGTTAGGACGTGTCCTTCAGCTCTGGGCTTTGGGGCTGCGGTGGGGGCACCTCTGCAGAAGGTGACTGCATCTCCTGGGAGCTGCCTGTGGTGGGAGGAGGGTGGTGAGCGGCCACACTGCCACCTCCATGTGCCACCCCCGTGTGTCACCCAGCACTCACCTGCACTCAGGGACATCTCAGCCAGTTTGAGGGGCAGGTCGGAGGGGCTGACACCCGCCGGTGAGCCCAGGATGTCAGGTAGGGCATTGCGGCGTCCGGTCCTCCCTGAGGATGCGAAGTCCAGCACCGGCTCCACCTCGGTCATGCTAACCCTGATGAGATATGGTCCTGACCCCATCAGCGTCCCCATGGAGTGATGGAGACCCAGCCACAGTGCAAATCTTGCTCGGGGGTTCTACCATTCCCATGGGGCTCCCCCATCCCGAGCATGAAGTTCAGCATAGGAACTCCTCCCCTCGTTTGCAGTATAAAGGGGAAAAGGGATGCTCTAGGACCCTCTGCCCCACCACCAAGCCCTCCAGCATCCTTACCGGGCTCCGTCCAGCCTGGCCTGGCTGCGAATCCCCACTGCCCTGGGTGCTGCTCACGGGGTCTGTGGGCTGGGAGCACCCTGACTCCAGCCTGGGGGAGGCAGAGCAGAGGGTGAGCTGAGCCCATGGCTGCAGTGCCACTGGGGTGCAAAGGGGGGTGGAGAGGTCTTCAGTGGGGTGGGAGAGGTGTGGGGTGCAGCACCCAGCACCCTCCTGCAGTGTGTCTATGAGTGACAAAAGCAAAGTTGTGAAGGGCAGGGTGTGTCTTGTACGTGGTGCAGGCAGGAGATGGGATGGGAGTGAGGGAAGGATGGATGGAGGAATGAATAGAAGAATGGAGGGATGGACGCAGGGATGGATGGATGGAGGGATAGAAGGAGAAAGGGAGGGATGAAGAACTAGGAAGGGAATGGAGAGAAGAATGGCGAACCAAGATGGGAACATGGAGGTGGGACAGTTAAGGAAGGCCAAGGGGAAAGAGCAGGGTTGGCTGCTTTGCCAGGAGACAAGGACGTGGTGTTCTCAGCCTCACCATGCATAAAAAGAAACCCAGAATGTCCCTTGGAGAGGGATTCTTGCTTCAGGCAGCCCTCTGGATTCCATGGAGGTGGCAGGCAGAGGCATGTCATCTCAGCCAGCCCTGGGCACATAGCTGCCAGGCCCTTCTCAGCACTGTTGGATAACCCTGGACTTTTGCACTAGGATTCCTGCAAGCTGGAAGCTTTATGGTTGTTACAGGGTTGGCACAGACAGTACTGGGGACAGTTGGTGATCTCACAAGGCATGGTTCCCCTTCCCCCAGCCCCTACACTGGCCTGCATTCCCCTTTGGTGTTGCTCTGAGGGTTGTATTTGGGACTTCCCTCCCTACCTCCAGGGTTGGTGTGGTGCTGAGCGGTACCCAGGAGCCCTGCCCATGTCCCCAGCCCTTCTGCCACAGAAAAACTCACCGGAGTCCCCTTCAGAGCCACTTGTGGGCAGATAGTGAGCCACAGTACCCTCGGACGCAGGAGCAGGAGGAGCGAGTGACACGGGCTGAGGCTGCAGATGAGGAGGTGAATGATTAACCAGGCTGTGAGTCACGGGGCAGGATCCGGCCCTGTGCTACCTTGGGGCTGGATGAGAAACCCCCCGAGCTGGCTCTGAGTCCCACAGTGTGCATGGTGGAGTCCTCTGGCACACACATGTGCAGAAACGGTGCACGGTGGCACACGTGTTCGCATGCACAGCACCTTCTGGCACACGTGTGTGCACGCACAGTGCCTCACGGAACATGCACATGCGTTCATAGTGCGCTCACGCACTCATGTGCATGTGTTACCTCCAGCCTGCTGCATCTTTCATCGCACAGCGGACATCCCAGTGCACCTCTTTCATCTTGCATCACAGCTCTGCCTGCCTGGAGGGAGCAGTCAGCCCAACAGCGCCCTGCTCCGGCCCCGGCACACGGCTGCAGCGTCCCTGATGCTGGAGCATCCTGTCAGTGCAGGAGCACCACTCTGTCACCCTGGCAACCACTAGGGAGCAAGGCCTGGCTGCTCGTGCCTCGGCCAGTGTGATGTGCGAACACGGTTGCGTGCACAAGAGAGCATCAACTAATGCATGCACACGCATGCATGCAAAAATGCATGCTCATGTGATCACATGCACACATATGTATGCAGACATGCATGCACACACACAGAGATGAGTGCACATGCACACACATCCTAATTAACACACACACACATCTCTCCCTCTGTCTGCACAGTTGGGCACAACCCAGTCAGACAGCAGCCTGCAGGGCTGGATCAAAACTGCCTTCTCGGCAGCCCCAGCAGCTCCAGCACTGCAGAAATGTGCAGCAATGTCCCTTAGGACCAGGCTGGGTCCTTCCCATCCCTGGGCTGTGTCTGCTGCAAGAACAAGGTCCAGGGTGCAGTTTTCTGCCCCGTGCACAGCTTACTGCCCTGCAGGCAGCAAATTAGCTGCGGCGCTGGGCAAATAACATTACATAAACCCCAATCTCCACCCTGCGGTGGGGATTTCCCCTTCAAGCAGGGCCATTTCCGTGAGGCTTAGCATGGCTTCTCTGTCAGAAGAAGTCACATGGAAGGTCCTGGGACTACTGTAATGCCCCTAATGGGATAGAGAAGAATGGTGCAGAAATAGGTCTTAATCCTTGTAAGAGACCGGCTGCAATTGGAGATGCTTGGATGGGGTGGAGGGAAAACAGTGTGGGGACATGGCTCCCACCCAGGTTTTCCCTTGCCTGGAATTTGCAAGAGAAGAGCATAATGAAGGCATTAGTTTCCATTCATGCTACTTAAGTTCCCAACACTGTAATGGGGGAAAATATCTCCTGAAAGCCATTTTGGGGTTGAGTTGGAGGGCACACCCCAGCCTTGGCCCTTAAGGGGGATTTGTTCAATCACAGGTGTAAGAGTTTCCCTTTTTAACATTCAAGTGGCCAATGGAAGGTGGGTTTGGGCCAGTGAGAGCTATGGGTTGGGTTGTGTTGGGGTGAGTCATGTTGGGTTGTGTTGGATTGCATTGTCTTGTGTTGGGTTGATTAGGGCTCACCCTTTTGCGGATGTTTTTTCACGCTCTAACAGAAAAGGATCAGCACTGTGTCCTCCAATAAAGTCTGGAAATGCTGCAGACTCCAAAAACCCACCCACAACCCCACAGCACTGAGGCTATTAGGAGATGATGAGCACAATTAAAAAGGGGAAGTGCTCATAAAGCATAATGCTGAATACAAATGAGTGCTGTGAGCTGGGGAACAAAGAGCTGCCCCGTATCAGATGAGAATGAGAGCCTCAGGCAAGAAAGCCAGCACTGAGGAAAACCCAGCGGGGCTGATTTGAGCAGAGACCAAATCCACTGAGATGCATTTGAAGCCTGGAGCAGCAGATGGCCATAATTAAACACCGATCTGGAGATCTCCCACACAGACAGCAGGTTGGCCCCAGTGTTTTTGGGTGGGGATCTGGTGCTGCTCCAAAACATGGAGTCATGACCATGGGTTTTTTTTGTGGGATCCCCCCAAATTGCTGCCCAGCCCCAAAAGGTCAGGCACATCCCAGTGCCTCCAGACTGCGGCCCATGGCTCTGTCACCTCATTGCAAACATATGTTCCCATTGTGTCTCCTTGTCACCAAGCAGTGGATTTGCTTGTTAGCCTAATAGCCTTACACCAGTAATTCTTGCCACCTTCTAAGCCCTTATCATCCCATCCAGAGGTGGGCACAGGTGATCTCTAATGAAATCATGGGATGTGGCCTTGCAGAGGACCAAGCAGTGTTGCTGCTCCGTGCTAGGACTGCTGCTCAGGGCTGACAGAGAAGCTCGGCTCTGCTTAATGCCCTCATTAAACCAGGAAAAATCCAACCTGAGTCTCTCCAGACAGGATTCCAGGCTGTTTGCATAAACTGTCACTTTTGCTTATAATGCTGAAAACACAAATCAGAGCAAGTCCTGCTCGAGGGTAACAGCGCGACTGGCTCATGAACTCGCTGACATCCAAACTCAGAGCTTCTCTGAGCATCTGAAGGGCAAATCCAACTGCTCCCAACATGAATCTGGTGCATGCATGAGACAGAGTTGTCCTCCAACCTGCAGACCCCGATGTGCCCATGCCTGTGCTTTGTGTTATGGGGCAGCATAGCATCCCAAAAGGCACTGATGGCAGAAAATCCCTGCAGAGCTGGGTTGGACCACGCTGAGGTGGGAAAGATTGGCCCTGCATATACCCCATCATCTAATGACCTCTAATTGCAGTCGGCACGATGTGTCCAGAGGAGGATGGAGCGTGAGGTCAGGAATTTCTTCCTGTAGCTTCCCCCTTTTGCCACGTCTCAAATGTAAATAAGGTGATCTAATGTGAGGTAATTACAATGATTGAACCCTCGGTAATACAGCTCCCACTGCAACCTTCAGTTAGCTGCTCTGACGACAGCACAAACTATAATTTTACATAATAATCATGTCACCCACACCTAAATCGGTTTCATTCTGTAGCAGTTTCAGACTCCCTCTACACACGGCCTTCCAGCATCCACTTATGCTGGAGTCGATGGTCCTGATCTGAGGAAATGGTTATGGGTTCCTACATGGTTGCAGTAATACATCTATGAAGGAACCTCCTACCTCCATCCCACAACCATACAAAGGGTTCCTGGCCTCACAGGGGCTCCTTCCTTCTACCCCAAGATGTGGTGGATACAAAGGCAGTTGCTGGGGACAGCAGCTTCTCAGAGAGCCCCTAACCCTAATCCTAACTCTAAACCCAGCTTCAACCCTAACCCCAACACAAACTCAAACTCCAACCCTAACCCCCACCCTAACCCTAACCCTAACCCTAACCCTAACCCTAACCCTAACCCTAACCCTAACTCTAAACGCACCTTTGATCCTAACGCTAACCCTAACCCCAACTCTAGTGCTAACCTTAACCCCAAACCTAATGCTAACCCTAACCCCAACCCCAACCCCAACCCTAACCC
>VXAB01008609.1:641260-680760 GCA_013399175.1 Odontophorus gujanensis | reverse complement strand
TGCACTTAGCTACAGATAGAAAAACTTGAAGATGTTGAGTGAAAATTATTTCATAAAAGATTTGTAAAGAGTTGTTAACCATGGCTTTTTGTACAGAGTTATAGTATTTTGTTATTTAGTGCCATTTTCATTGTGAATATATGCTCAGTTGGGGCATAGATCATGAATCTCGTGCAGTGATGTGCAGTTTGTTTTCTGTTTAATGTCACTGTGAGCCCGGTCTGGATTGCTCAGAACAAACCATTCTCTGTTGTGTTCAGTTTAGAGTTTTGGCTGTAGGTGTTTGCAGTGAGTTCACAGGATGTGTTTTCCAGCACTCAGAGCTGTACGACGATCTGTTGCATTAACATCACCTATTAAAGCATGTCTTTAATACATACTGGTTTCCACTTATGTTTTTTGCCTTCGAGGGCAGGATGTGACCATGAATCTGGCCTACCAACCCATCCTGTAGCCATCTGCTGTTGCTTGGGGTCCTCCCAAATGTATGTGATGGAAAAGCTACATTGATACTTGGTAGAGTAAACCAGAACTTCCCTTTTGAGCAGTTTCCAGCATGCATTTGGAAGCTTTAGTTCCAGGGCCTCTCCCTTTGAGACACAAGATAAACAAGGTAAACCCTTTCTGAGCTGAAAATATCACTCTTCCCTCATCTTACTCAACAAATGCATGTCATGGCTGTTGAGAGGAGCTGGGGAAAGCTGGATTTGCTTTCAGTTGGACTCAGTGTGGAGGAGGAGGTACGAACTGTGCCGTTCCTGTGGCTGCAGTGGGGTTTGAGCTGTCTAATAAAGCATTCCATTTACTTCTACGCCATCTGAACACAGACAGGCACACGCTCCCTTTCTGTCCCTGGCTGATGGTTCCAAAAATTCTTGTAGATGCTGGTAAATGTTTGAGCCCTCCAGCCCTCTGTTAAAGCTGGTGGTGAAATATGGGCTGCTGGAGAGCTGGACAGGCACGTAGTGTTTGCTCATACACACCTGGCATAAGGATGTCAAATAGAAGTCTGGGATTTCATTTGTAAAGCTTAGATTTTTCTGCTGCTCATCTCTTGCTAACCAAATTAGCTGTGTTATTCCAGTCCTGATGAACCCTCCTGTTTAGTCTTTCCATTTCCAGGCGTTGCTTTGGATGAAGTTGTCTTTAATTAGCAAAGGGAAGCCTGAAGCTATGTGCTTCTTTGTGAACAGGCTGCTGTTTGGGATCACCTTTTGGGGATCAATTTGGCAACTGCTGCACTGTTCCTTCCTTGCAGATATTTCAGAGGCAATTCTTCCTTAGTTTCTTGTAGCTGCAAGAATTTCTTTCTGCTTGTGTCTCTGTGGTCATCTGTCCTCTGGTCAGGATTCATTGCTTCCTCAAGAAGTAAGCCTGGTGTTCTTTGGGTCTCCCTCGAGGAAAAACAAAAAACAGTTGTGACAGAGCTAACAAACCATCCCACAAAGCAGTAAGTGCATTTCTCTGTAGTTCTTGTACTTGTTACAGGTACAGTAATTTTTCTAGTAAAATCAAGTAGCCTCAGCCAGCGGATGACTGTTACTTTTTCATCTGTCCAGCACTGAAGTGGTGATGTGCTTCGAGAAATGCCTCAGCTGAGACCTCAGGAACATGGTATTCCCAGCTGGAGGTGCAGAATTCTCTCCTCTGTGTGCTTATAGTTCAGCTGTTCCTTATGTTCCTTCCCAGCTTGCTGAGGCTGCCCAGCAGGGCATGAATGAGAGCCTCTCTTCATGACTGCCTGCTGCTCCCCCTCCTGCTCCCACCTCCTTGCAAAGCCTTCTCTTTCCTCTGGGCTCAGCCCCTCTTGCCTGTGCTCCTGAGCTCTGCCCCTCCAGTGGGAGCTGCAGGTTTATCTGGAGGTGAGGACTCTCATTTGTAAGCCGAGATCCAGGGGGAGAGAAGTGGTTTGGCTGCCCAGGAGTAACGAGGGGAGACAGAACCTGGGCACGATGACTGTATTCCCCACTCTTGGGCTTCTCTTGCTTTGTCAGCTATTAGCCACAACATCAGCTCAGGTAAGAATTTTTGCTTTGGTTTTATGCTCAAGAAATGAGCACGCAAGGGAAAGATATATTGCAATGTCTGTATGTTGTAACTACAGGATGAAATGTGGAAATAGCAGCTCGTTAGTCTAAAGTTTATTTAAAGCGTGCACTCTGTGCCTAGCAAGGAGCTGTTTTCATACCTGCATCAGTAGGCTTTTACTCTGTGTCCTTGTGTGCAGAAGCTGCTGCTCAACGCTTTCTGCGCAAGTATTTTTTTTGTTTGTTTTTCAATTAGAGCTGCAAGAGATAAAGCCCTAGGAAAGGAAGACTTGATGATATAAGAGAGACCGTTTTCTTTCATAATGAAGTAATGAGGTGCCCGTGAGACTGGGATCTCCTGATCTGGTTCTCCATGAGTCAGAGAATGTTTTATTCTTTCCCTCTGAATTTTTAGAACTTTCAATTTAGGAAATAACATCCCTATTCACTTTGGTTGTGAAGCTGTGTTAACCTTCCCTGCACAGTGTTAATATTATCGCCTGGGGAAGTAACTCCTCAGTGAGGTTTTTTGTTGTGCCAGTAAGGAATTTTTGCAGTCTGGCCTGGGAATTCAGAGCTGCCCTCATCTGCTGTGAGCAGAGCTGCTTCCACAATGAAACCTTTGTTTTGCCAATGCTAAAGCAAGTTGCTCTCTAGAGTCCTCTCAGTACAGAAGTCATTTATCAGACCTTTCTTTCCCCCAATATTACACATCCAAAATCCCAGATTTTCAAAAGATATCTTGCTCTGAGAGTAAGCTTTTTTTGCCTTTCTTATTCTGATTTCAGCAGTGACTGTCTGTCTCCATCACCCCCATCAGACTGAGTTGCATTTTTAATAAGTGCCAATGCATAGCATTTTCCATGGACCCGCTGCTTCCCTCTCTGCTCCAAAGGAATCATTTCTATAGGCAGTGTGGTCCAAAGCCTGTACAACCAAGCCTGGTTGCTTCCCAGCTCTCCTTCCTCATCTGTTAAAGGGGCTGGGGACCCTCAGGCTGAACTCAAAGTGTTTTCTAAAGAGCCTTGCTCTGAGCTCCTCTGAGGCTGCCTAAGATGGTGCGTGGCCCTGTGAGCTGAAGTAGCTGTGGAGCTCAACCATTGCTTTCTTATTTAGCCTGTGTGTTTCTTCAGTTGGAAAAATAATCTCTTTCTTCCTCTTCACCACCCGATTCTCTCAGAGAGTAGGACCACAAGGCCCTCCTGGACCCCGAGGACCCCCTGGACCATCTGGCAAGGACGGCATAGATGTGAGTGCCACACGGCAGAGGGAGGGATGGGGGTGGAGCAGAGGCAGAGCAGAGAAGTGCTTCTTGTTCTCCTTTGGGCCATGCTGCAGAGGTGGACGGATGTGGAGAACCAGCCCACCTGCAAGAGATCTTGTCCTGCAACGGAGAACAATGAATAGAGGCACTGAGTGGCCTCGGTGTCTCTGCAGGATCTGTATCCTATCTCCGGAGGGTTTGGGATAAAGGCGGTGTGTGTACAAGGATTCACAGCCCTGCCTGCAGGACAGTGCTGTCTGGAGAGGAGGGGGAACAAAATGTGGAAGGTTGAGTGCATGGGTGTGATGTGGGGCAGTGTTGCTGTGTGTTCTGCAGCTGTGAGAGGGGTCTGTGATACTTCAGAGCATCCACGTTTGTGAAGAGCGTGAAGAAACTCGACGTGGATGCTGCTCTCATGTTTTATTTCAACAGAATTAATGTGGCATCTCCCATCTACAGTGACATGAGTGAATCTGGCCCACTGGTTTTCAGACACGAGTTGCCTTTAGTGTCACAAAGAGTGACATCCTTTATTTCAGGGGGCAGTTCCTTAGGTGCACTCGTGTCCTGTGTAGGTAGGAGGCTGTGTACCCCAGGAGTTATCATACAGGAAAAAAAGAACTTGTCCTATTGCTGTTTCCATAGAAATTAAACATTGCTTCTGTGAATCTGTTGGAGAAGAACTGTTTGCTCTGTAGGTGGCAATGAATTAGAGTATCACATAAATGTTCAGCAAGACAGTATCAAATAGGGAAGGCCAGTTTCCTGTTTTGTTGCTCCTTTTGAGTACTGCTTGTCTCTGTAAGCTGCTTTTAGGTATTTTAAAACACATCCAAAGTGAATTTATTGCAATTGCGCCTTTCAGCAGCCTTGAAAAACTCTGTTTGCTCCCTGCAAGTCATTTTATTTTGGATAAGAATGTACAAAAAAATGAATAAATACAGATAGACATTACCTCCCTGGTAGACATTGAACAAGGAGCTTTTTTGTTTGCAGTGGTGAGCTTTCACAGAGGCTGTGTGAGCAGTGCTGGTCTGAAGAGAAAACCTCATTGATTTGCAGCTATTCCCTCTAAAGTGTCCTTTCAATTAAAGGAGGCTGCTTCCCTGGAAATCTCAGTCTGGTTTTGTAGCACTTACAGTTCAGAGCTGATAGCTCCCCATTGTTTTGTTTTGTTTTGTTTTTTTTTTTTTGTGATGAAAGACCTATGGGGATGAGGGCAAAGGATACGCACTCCCTTCAGCTGCAGGGAGCCCGTGGAGTCTGTGCCCAGCAGACTTTGGGGAAGAAGGGCTGGTTTTGTATACAGAGGAATTCTTTATAAAGAGGAATTTGGGAGGGACGAAGCCCTTCAGACTTCAGGTTGTAACCGACTTCTAGGTAACAGCATTTGGAAGGAAACAAATCCCTGTGATTGTGTTGTTCTGCTCCTTTTTACAGGATATTTTACACCCTATTCAGGAGCTTCATCAACACTACTCCTGACCATTGTTGGAAATGGGAACCCAGGGAACCATTTCTAGTGTGAATCTACCCCTTTTTATCCACTGCTAAAAGCTTCAGAAAGTTCCAAGTGGGATAGGACTAAATAACATCTAATTACTGTGAAGAACCTAGTCCTAATCAATCGAACTGCTGAGTAAAGTGTTGAAAGCACTACGCCTTGCAGTCCCACCTTGGGACTTGGAACTGTGACTACATGGGAGTGGTCTGTCATTTGAGCAGACTCAAACTACACTCCTCGTCCAGATTTGGGTTGAGTCAGGTGCCCTGTTAACGTGAGGTGATGCCAGCTGTTCAGGGACAGCTTCTGTAGTTCAATCAGACAGTCAAACCTTTAAAGAACTGCACAAAAGAAGAGACTTGTGGCTGTGGCTAGCGTTGAGCACGCCCAGTTCCAATTGAAGGGCCACTATTTTACTGGCAGTATCCTCCAAGAAGTTATGCCATGTGAAATGCAGCACTGGATGGAGCCTGAGTAATATTGTCAATTCAGTAAAGAACAAAGCCACTTTATTGTTTTTCTCTAATGGTGAAACTTTTTTTTTTTTTTTTAAAGCACAGTCAGAACTCTTCTGGACCATATCTATGCAAGTTCTCTGAGTTCTGTAGGTCACTCCAGCTGGATTGGCTCCCCAGATGGCTTTGGTTGTTTTGTGTGGTGAAACTTTCGCTTTGAGACTGCTGAGTGGTGCCGAAGTGCTCAGTGATCCCTTACCATAGGCCTAGAGCTGTGAGTGGTGTGTGAGGTGCAGCTGAATTAGTCAGGATATCTCAGAATGAGCCCCATAAGTACAGTTTCCAGAAGCTGCTGCTTTTGTTCCTACCTTCTTTGGGAGCCACGGCGTTTAGTTCCTCTGAATTCCTTATAATTATAGCCTTTAACATGCTTCACATTTCATACTCAGCACCAAGCAGTCTCTCCCTCCCAAGAATAGGAACAGCATGTTGTGATCAAAAGAATTAGCGCCAAGTTCCTGTGAGTAATTTCTAGGAATGTAATTCCCCAAATTGCTAATAAGCAATTGTTGCTGTTCAAAAATCAAGCTTTATTTTTTTCCCCACTTTTCATCTCATGGGTTGACTTTAATGCAGACTTGCTAAGAAAGAGTGAACTTACTTCCTTCTCATGGAGCACCCAGGGGAGCACTTCCTTCTGCTGACAACCTTTGCCTCTAATTCTCAGTGATCTGGCATTAAGGGTATAAACACTTATTAGGCCTTTGATTTGTCTGACTGAAGTTCTGAGACTCCTGCAGAGTCCCACAGGGGTCCTCAAGGGCAGGATCAAGGTCTAAGATGGTCCCAGACAGCATTTGCTAATGCTGTGACCTTACTGTATGGATTGCCATCACAGGAGTGAGGGGGAAGAAAGTGCAAAGGGTTGGAAACGTAGTGTGGTGAAGGAGGGACGCTGCCCTTTCCAAGCCATTCATTGCAGAAGAACTACTCCTTTCATTCCCTTGGCAAAGGACCTTCCTCACCTATGATCACGATAACTATTTATGGAAAGTCTGTGGGTAACGAACAGCAAAAGAGTTCCTTCATCAAGCCAGAGCACAGTGCCACCTCTGTGTAATGTCCTATGGTCTGAGCATTGATCAGTCACCAGTACAGAGTGTAAATCCATGGCTGAGCAAATCAAAGCAACCAGTCTATGGGAGAGCCCAGGGACTTCACAGCTGCCAGCACAGTAAATGCAGAAATGTGCTATAAATTGCATTCCTTTGCTTACTGCCTAATAACCCCTAATTATCAGACCCACAGTGAGGGTAGGTTATTTCTAACCTTGCTCAGTTAGTAACCACTCTTTTTCCATATAGATTTCTCCTCTTCCAGGACATCAATGTGCCCCATACCCCCTCCTCACCCACAAGAAATGAGCTGCTCACAATATTAACATACTTACCCTAAGGCCAGGAACAGAGGTCCTCATCCAGAGACCTAAACTGGGACGTGGAGGAGCGAAGCAATTTGCCTTTGGCCAAAAGGAGGAACTGAGCTGAGACTGTCAAGTTTCAGCAAGCTCCTGTCTTTTATAGACAGTTGTTTTTTTCAGAGACTGACAATATAACACAAACATCTTGTTGTCTGGGTCCGTGTGAGCTCCTGAGTGGTGTAATGGGTGGCTGAGCTGAGAGGAGCCATTGAAAGGCTTTTTAAACATTGTCTTCCAGCACCTTTAATTCTGTTCTCATTAGAATCAGAAANTTATTTTTGTTCTCATAAGAAAAAGAAAAAAAAAAAAAAAAAAAAAAGAGAGAACTTTAAAAGAAGGAATACTTTAATTATTTTTTTATTTTTTAATAAAACTTGGATTTCATCCAGACTGTGCGATTGGATTAGGCTGAAATCAGTTGGGCGTTCTGCTCATTTGCTTTTCCTGTCCAAGTTTAGTCTGATGAAGAAAACTGCTTGAGACTGTTGTTCTGTTTCTGTTAGCTCTGAGCTTCTGGTAGCACCACCATTTCGTGGTGTGTCCTGGAAACGTGGATCTCATAGCATCCTTCTGTTTTGTCACGGAAGACTTTTGAAAACCATAGTAGCCATCCAGCTTCCTCTGTGTCTCGCTGCTGTGCCAAAGTGCAAACAATTCCTAAGCATACATGGAAGGAAATGCAGGTGCTGGGGATGGTTCAGGATTCTTCAGTTCTCTCTTGTGGTACCTTCACGCTCAGCCTCCCAGTCTGCTACTGGCAATCTGAAAAAGGTTACCCAGCTTCATCCAGCTTTAGGAGGTAACAGCATCCCAGAGTGTCACCTTCTTCATCCTGAGCATCTTGGAGTGGGCATGGAGGGAAGTCTGAGCACTGTGACTGCTGTGCATACTGCTGTTGCAAGAAGACAACGGAAAGGAGAAGTTAATCACTAATGCTGATGTCTTTTCTCTTTTTATTCAGGGAGAACCAGGCCCTCCTGGTTTGCCAGGCCCACCAGTAAGTATTATCTGGCTGATGCCAACCTGTTTGTTCTCTTAGGAAGAAGCAGTGCACAGGAGCTAAGTTTTGTGGCTCCCTTTCCTCTTGATCTGCAGCAGAATTTCCATAAATTAACTCAGCACTGGTTCTGGGGGGAAACAAATTCTCTTGCTTCGTTGCAAGAGGAGGACGTGCCTGAAACACAGCTTGCCCATCAGCAGGGGAAGAAAAACTGGCGCCTAGCCATGTGTGCATGGTTATTTTTGGCATCAGTTTGAGTCTGCTTCGACTCCCAGTCTGTCACGTGGTGGTGAAAAGTGCAGCATAGCTCTCTGCTTTGGGTCGTGTATCCTATCCCTTTCTTCCTTTCTCCTAGAAACAGCTTCAGGTTAGCTGCGTCTGTAAATGATTAACAGGGTTGCAGAGAACTGGGCTAAGGCAGTGAAAGACATTTAGGATTTGGATATGAGTTCATGACAAATTTCACCTCTCTGGAGTAATTCTTCTACGTAGTACAGAGTGAGATTAACACACCAACAGATGAACTTCCATCTTGTAGTCTCTATCAACACACACCACATTTCATTTGCTATGTTATAAAGAATTGCCTGTTTTCTGATTCAGGGACCTAAAGGTGCCCCAGGAAAGCCTGGAGCAGCTGGTGAAGCTGGGTTGCCTGGCCTTCCTGGAGTAGATGTGAGTATATTGTCATCCTCTCTCAGACTGTTTAAATGTTTCATATAAACATGACTGCTGCCCTAGTGTCTCATCAACTTGCTCCCTATCTATGGAGAAGCAAAGTGGGTACTGGCGTCACGTGTCTTATAAATTAGAAATAAGTTCTAAGAGTTGAAAATATCTTTAGATTGAACTGAGGAGTATGAGAGCAATTTGAGGATGCAGAACTGATGGGACAGCACTGTTACAATGAAATATTGCAACTCTTGGGAATTGTGCTAGACAGGGCTGGAGAAACACAAACATCTGTTGGCATTTCAAAAGCAAACAAGTGGAGCCCTATTTTGGAAATCCAGTGTCTGTTGTTTGCTTGAAACTTGCCTGTTTTCCTGTTTTTCTTCTGTTCAGATCTGGACAGGTGGCTGTATACAGAGAAGTTTTCACAGCTTACCAACTTAATGCCATAGTAGGTGAGCATAGGCAGTGTATTTTCTTCTACTTCAGGCTAAGAGGAAGCATTTAGGCAGCTGCCACAGCTAAGCTGATGGATGGCAACTCAATAAACCACTTGATGGTATCTGTTCATACTTAAAATGCATAGGGAACAGCGCAGGTAATTTGCTTCTGGTCTTCTCGTGTTTAATTACAGGGAGAATTGAAGTGGTTAGGCTTTCCTGAAAGTTTGATGTACAGGTGGTATGTGACAGTGTCAGGGATTTCCTGCAGCTCTTGTTGCTGTGTTTCTCTGTCTTTATATTTTTTTCATGTATACTTTTTTCTTGTGTTTCCACAGGGTTTAACTGGAACTGATGGCCCCCCTGGCCCAAATGGGCCTCCAGGAGACCGTGTGAGTACCACATTGCATCCCCAGTGCCTTTAAATGGAACATTGCTATTGCTTACATTGACAGTTCCTCCTTCCTTCATGAACTGGTGAGACTGGGGCAATGATGATAGTGGGTTATTTATCTGTGAAGCCTTGCAGAATACTTAGACCCTTGAAATGAAGACCCAAACATTTTTTCTGTAGGTGCAAGGCATGGGATCCATCCTTCTTTCACGTGATTTTGAATGAGCTTTGGATAGTTTGAGTGTGAATGTCAGCACAGAACAGCTCTTGTGGCATTTTGAGCATCCAAAAAAGCATTCCATACACTTAACACATTTATCAAAGTGAAGCTATTTGGGCCTTTATTTTCAGCCTGAGTACATCGTTCTGTTATGGGTATAATTACATTAGCTGTTCAAGATTTTGTTAATTCTGGGGCTGTCCATGTGGTTGATATTATTAGCTGCTTTGGAATAGATGTCCCTTGTCAGTATAGAAAGAAATAAAAGAAAGAAAAAAAGGTTTTTCTTGCTTCCAATGTATTATAGCTCTGCTGAGGGGCACCACAAGGAGAAATGACTGCCTGTGATGCTATAGGCATCCTCAAGGTCATCTGTAATGGGACCAGAAAGATACTTAGGCCTCCATTATGACACTGGGAACAAAGCATAGGTGAGCTGTTCAGTGCAGATTTTACCCAGCATGTCTATCCTCCTCTCTTCTATCACAAGTCATTAAGGGCTGTATCCAGAGCTGGTCCAAGCTCTCTTGAACTTGGGGCTGTAGTGATGGGTTAAACACAGATTGCAGGATGTAGAGGTTAAAAAAAGAAAGTAGTGCTGCTGGTGAACTTCTCTAATGTGTTTAGTATTTCTCAATCTTTTTTTTTTTTTTTTTTTTTTTGCCCCAGGGGCCCACCCAAAGCTCAGAGCTGTGAGTTACCTCAGTCAAAGCAATGAGTGGTAGAGCCACATGTCTTTGATACACTCTTCCTCCTTTCCCATGTGCAAGGCAAAATTAGCTTGGGTGCTGAGAGAGTTGAACCCAAACATCCTGACCACAGCTCTGAGCTTCTGTTCATCAGCACTGCACTAAAAATCCTGCATCCTGCATTCTTCTTATGACCAATGTGTCTCCTCAGAGTTCCAGGGCTGCAAAACCCCAACAACTCTCAGAGTGTGGTGAGAGTCCAGCACCTTTGGAAAACTGAGCTTTGATTTTAAAATTGGAATATTAAGGATCACACAGAAAACTGAGAAGTTTTGTGCCCATTTGGTGGTAATGTTTGCGTGTGCCCACTTCAGCATACAAAGTCTGAGTTAACAGGGTAATGGAGCAGATAATTCCTGGGCACAAGAACTTCCCCTCTGACTATTTGGTAGGAGCACACAAACAGTGTTCTAGCACACTGAGTTACTGTAACTACGTGTTCTGATTTGGAGTGATTTCCCATGTCTCTTAACTCAGTCTGTCAGCACGGGGCAAACTTGGGGCATGTTGTCATTTATGGGAGTTTTTTGAGGTCAGTGATCTGTCTGCAAAATTGTTTTAATTGGACTAATAAAAACCTGGAAAGAAAAAAGAAAAGAAGCTCTGAAAGCTCCATCAAAGGGCAGTATCGTTATCCTGACTTTCTTTCTTTTGCATGAGTTTAAGAAAGCATTTAGATCCTTTGGGGATCACTGAAAGCAGCAGGTGTCCCTTGACTGCTGTGGGACTGAATTCAGGCATAACACTGTGCCTTGTTACAAATAGATACGTATTTCTGAACTGAAGTGCTGAGTGAAGGTGCCTGGCGTATGGAAGTGGGCCCTTTAGAAGACAGTTTTTAGCTTTATGTTATTGCTGAACGTTTCCACTGTATGCCCCACTTCATTGTGGCAGTGACTGGTGCCCAACCAGAGCCAATGCACTGTGCAGTGGTATAACAGAATGGCTTTTCTCTTAAAGGCTTCTGCCACTCACAGCATCCATTACCATTCCTCATGGTTCTGTTTACAGACTGATCAGATTAGGCCTATTTGTTTTATTTTTCAATTAAAGAATCCTCCATTTTTATCTAGGAATGAGCTGGGTTAGGTATGGATGTCTTGCTTTGGAAATTTTTCAAAGGCCATTTTGATGTTTGGTGCTCTGTACTGAAAGCAGTGAGGAAAACTTCAATAAATCAGTGGGTTTCAGAGCAATTGACAGAGCTGGTGCTTGAAAACGGCATAATAGCTCACATTTATTTATGAACTCCTAATGCTGTATTAATCAAGTATTTCCTGCACCCAATAGTTGTATATTCATAAAGCATATTGCTTTAAAATGGAAAATTGTGGTAAGATTGTTTTCAGTAGAGAAAGAACATTGTTATCAGGAGAATGAGTTGCGTCAGACAGTGTTATTAAAGTAGAGGTGTAAATTAGAGATTTTCATTTAAATTTAATGGAGTCACATCAGCTTGCTCAGGGACTCCGTGATCCATGACTGCACCAAAAATGTTCTCCACTGAGTGCTCCACCTCACACCCTCAAAATTAGGGAGAGGAAAGTGCCAACACTTGGTACTATGAGTACAAAGCCAAAGCAGGAGGGGCCTATCCAGCTTTTTGTTGTGGGAGTGGGATTGAGGGCACAAATCAGTGGATGCTGGAATGGATGCAGTGTTCTTTACAAGAAGAGATCTCAGCTCATCCTATAGGCAGTGGTGCTTATAAAGACTTCAACCCAAAGATGAAAGTGACCAGATGAAAATCAGAGTAAACTACAGCAAGAAAAATGAATGAGCTGACATCTGCAACCGAGTAGATTTTGATTGGATTACAGTCCTTCCCTCACAAGATGATTTTTAATGGGGTGCTTGGGTCCTCAGTGTCTTTCTCTTTAGACTTAACAAGGGAAAAGGTTTCTAATCTCACTCAGTACGGCCAACATTAAGAAAGGCCACAGGCATCCTTGGGATCACAGTGAGCAGCCATGTGCTGGGACAATTTCTGGGTCTGCCCGTCTGCCTTGTCCTTGTGGTCCTGGGGATAGATGGAGCTTATTTCCAGCTCTGGAAATCACTCTCAAAATGTTTTTGGTAGAGCATCCTGAGAACTTTTGGGGAGCAGGTTTAGTCAGTGCAGCTGCTGAGGGGCTGAGGAAGGCTTTGCAGTGCAGTGAAGGGATTGAGAGTGAGCTGGCTAGCTTATTATCTTTAGATAAGCAACTTCTATTTCTGCAATTTCAAGAATGATTCAATTTGAATCTAAGATGTAAGCTTGATTGGAGTCTAGTGATCTTAAGAGGAAGAATGCAAATAGAGAAAAGGAGATTGGTCACTGATTTGACAAGGAAACCAGTGAGAGGGCAGAATCTGCCCCATCAAGACCTTTGCCTACAGAGAGATGTACGAAGTGATAATATTCACCAGAGCAAATCATGTAAATGACTCCAGATAATTTCATCACTGGATCTCTATATGAAGATATTTGAAACGAATAAAATTGCAGTTTGTGAATGTTCAGGTATTCATAGCCAGCAAATGGGGGAGGAAGCTGCTGGGGCCAGTTCAGAGCTTAGCTCCCTACTATCTTAGAAAATTCTTCAATCAAGTAATTCAGGAATGACAGAATTGTCATTACCCAAATGTTTCAGTCCTTGTCATTGTAAATTTGGCTGAGTATCTCCAGCTGTGTGGTGCTTCTGTTAGACACCGCTGGAGTTTCTAAGCAGAGTATTATCAAGCACACAGATACTGCTGTCTTGCTGTATGGGAGTTTCTGATTGACCTGCTGATTTGCACTCTGTTGCTTTACTCCTGCAGGGTGCGTTAGGACCTGCCGGGCCTCCTGGACCAGCTGTAAGTAACTCCCAGAACTGTGCAGGGAAAGGTGGTGTGTCATTGTGAACCAGAATCTGCCTTGAGAGAAGAGGGGAAGCCTTGTAGCCCAGATCAAGAGATCAAAACCTGAATGAGTGAAAATATCATTTTAGGTACTTAAGTATCTATGTTTGAGCTGTTCAGGTGACGTGGAGCCAGAGATGTTATAAAGTCCTAGCTTCAGATGAAGGCAAATGCATCAAACCTTCCTTGTATTAGATAATGTCTTTTGTAAGTAAACAAAATAGACTTTCATAGACTAATCTATTCTGCTGCACAAACATCACTGGTCATTCCGTGCTCATTTTGAAATCCATATTGCTATGTTAAATGTCTCATCTGCTGGCAAGACATATTTAGCTTTGACGTCTATATTGATGGAATAATAGAGGAGTCGTGCTGAGTTCATAATGACCAGAAGCGATGTCTCTGTAAAAGCCCCCTTAAACCTTTTCCATCAAACCAAGTGTATATCCGTATTCAGCATCAGCCCTAAGGGTTTCTGAACACAGCTGCTGTTGCATCTAAAAAGACACTCAGTTAATGCTAAACAAGCTAACACCCTTCTCCAGCAATTATCAGTATCCCTGTTTCTTCATGAAGCTGAGCTCAACTGCAGAGCTTGCTGTGCTGATTCTAATGCCACGAACAGATGTATGTCCTTCCCAGACATGGCAGCACAATGTGCATAGGTGCTCATTTTGTTGGATGGCCACGGCTAATTCCCTGACCCCACGCCTGGATCTCTCATCGCAGGACAGCCAGAGGGTGTCAGCTGAGATGAGGTCTCAGAAAGCAATCAAATGTATGAAGATAGGGAAAGCAGATGAATAAATTACAACGATCTCTTCATAAATGCCTCTGTTCCACTACTACGTCACCACTGCTTGTGGCTTAATTTAGAGATGTCTCATAGGTAACAAGGATGTAAAGGGAATACAAATCATTAGAGGCAACAAAAGGATTCATTAAACTATGTTCTGATTGCAAATTACAGTAAGTGGGAGCAGGAGAGTGCTATGAAAACTGAAAGGAGAGATAAAATTAAGGAGCGTTTTCTGAGGTACTGCTCTTCCTGTTATATGTTCAGTGTTTAAGTGATCTTTAACTGTCTCAAATATTGTTTCCAGGGTAAAGGACTGCCAGGACCTCCAGTAAGTAATGCGATTCTTTTTCAAAAAAGAGGTTTAAATTACTATATTAGGGGTGGGGCTTTTTTGTGTTGTTTTTTATTAATCTGGATTCCTTTCTCGTGCTGGGCAGCAGGATATGGAGTCCTGCAGGTTGGCAGCTTTATGGACCATTTTTGTGTATCGTTATCCTAAGGTTGCTGGCCACTGCTGTTAATTCAAGGCAGAGCAGCCTTGTAATTGCTGGAAGTGGCATTTCTGGAGAGCAGTGGGCTCTCGTGGTGCCTCAGAGCTGAGCTGGGAACGTGTGGCAATGACAGTAGCGTAGTCCATGGGAAGGTGGAGCAAGAAGAAAGAAGTGCATTGGTAAACCAGTTGTCTGGATATGAAGCTGGGCTTCCCTGGGTGATTAGTCAAATGAATACAACCAGTCTGTTTGACTCTGGGCTTTGACAGCTGTGTGAGGTCACCAAGGTGTAAGGCTTTTTTTGCTCTGTTCAACAGGGGCCACCAGGACCCAGTGGACTTCCAGGTGGAAATGGATTTCGGGGTCCTCCTGTGAGTTTTTCCCACTTAACAAGCATACCACAACCTCAGAAGAATTAAGTTCATTTCTGTTTTCTTAACCTGTTCTGAAAGCATGATGTGTGAGGCACTGCAAGCTCTACAGATACCCGTGAGCAATGCTGTCCCTTGTGTATCAGATTGTGTAGGGTCACCCTTGTCTACCAGTGCAGTGCCAAAGGTGTGCAGTTGCTTGCAACCAGGTCTTCTTTTACCAACAATGAGTAACAGCAAAAGAGCAGCCAGTGGCATGAGAAGAGAGATCTGTCCCCACTGACATTCACTTTCAGCAACCTCAATAAGAAGCTGTTGAGCAGAAAGGGTCTGATCAGAGGGAGCCCATTCCATAGAAGCATACCATCATTTTTGGATGCCCATGGCTCCACTGAGGAGGTACAGAGCCAATAGAAGCAGGGATGTAGGTGCAGAATATATTCTTCCATCCTACTCCCTATACTTGCACATGCATTTGTTATTCCCTTGACAGCTCTAGAATCCTCTGCAGACAGAAAGAGTCTATTCAGCCTAATCTGAGATATCCTGCCTCACGCTTACGAATATGCAGTGGCATTTGATAGCTATCCCTCCTCTCTCTTCACATTTTCATCTAAATGATTAAGAAAAATTCTTCATATTTTTTCTCTTTTTAGGGACCTTCTGGTCTGCCAGGATTCCCAGGGCCTCCTGGACCACCCGGACCTCCCGTAAGTTGTGAATGAATGTGAGAAACTTCCCATGGGGAGTCCAGAATTTACCTCCTGCTGCCAGAACATGCACATTTCATTTGCTGCTATTACCATGAGCACTACTCCCTCTCTGGGCTGACTTTCAGCAACCTCTGAACACGGCGCCCCAGGGAGAGCAGTGATTTCACTGGCTGTGCTTCAGTGTGAGGATCATCTCCTGTTTGTTTATTACTTGTTCTATTTATTGCTTGCTTGTCTCTTGAAGGTAAAGTGTGTGCCAGAGACGTTATCTCTGTCTGGGAGTCCCTGCCACAGGCAGATTCCCACAGGAGCTCAGATTGTACGTGTGTGTTCTTGTTGTGCCAGCACAGGGTCTTGAAACCAGCAAGACTTAGCTTTACTGAGTTTCTTTGGAAGGTCAGATAGGACCAGGAGGGCTTTCCCACTGTCTCAAAAGAAGATCAGGTATAGCTGCTCTCCTGAAATTGCTGCCTTCACAGCCTAAGGCTCAAGGACCTTTCCCAGGCTCATCGATGCATCTCCAGTTTGAGTCTGCCACGTCCATTTTGGGGGCCAGTGAAGTTCATAACTAATGCTCTTTGTTCAGGGGCCTTTAAACACTGTGTGGCAACGTGTCTGCCCTGTGCTAAATCAGCTGAGCTGGGTTTGTAAAGTGCATTTTTTGGAGATAACATTTCTTCCTTATGTTTGCCTCGATATGCTTAAAGACCACTTTTTATGAATTTCAGGGTCTTGCAGGCATCATTCCTGAAGGCGGTGGGGACCTTCAGGTAGGTTTCTCTTGATGTAACATGCTGCTGTATTACAGAATGCATAAGTGTTGAATGAGTGGGCAACTGTGAGGCTGAAATGTTCTTGCAAGGAGGTAGATATATTAGTGCTGTTTTTTCGCTTGATCTTTGCTTTCCAGTTTGCAGGTTTTGCATACGTTCTTCCTCTACAACTTTAGCATTTGGCAAATGGCAACAGGTTTTCATGCATCTGTTTCCAATCCTGCTTCTCAGGAGAAAAGGTTGTGCGTGTTGCACTGTTTATTTCAATGGATGATGGCACGGAGCTTCTATGGGCATATGCTTTGTTTAGACTTTCTTCTTTATGAGGATGCCTTGATTCCTTTCTTTCAAGGGGATGAAGGGAGTGTTAAGTCCATGAATGATGGAAGTGGCATTTGCAGATTTCGCAGCTGTTGTTGTGACAGCATCTCTGGTTTTCTAACTGGCATGCACCAGAAAACTCAGAGTCAGTTCAGACTACCTTATGGAAATCACATGGAAGTTAACAGGAAAGGATGCTATTTCTGCAATTTTCATTTAAGTTATGCTGTGGAAGATACCAGAAAATTAAATTCTTGTTCCATAGATGCAGCCTGAAGTTTTATTAAAAGAAAATAAAAGGTGCAGAAGAAGATCTTGTTCCTATCTATGCAGTTCTTAGAGGAGGGTTTGGAACCCCCACTAAATTTCCATCCATGCTCTGATTCATTCCCACTCAAGCTAGGCTTCCAACCAGGAGCTCAGCCAGCCCTAGGCACCTGCAGGTGCCAGCTTATTGTTATTGAGGTTGATTTTCTATACAGCTCCTTCTGTTGAGCTTTAGTACTTGCTGCTTTTCAGTTAGGTGAGGTGCCTCATGGAAATCAGCAGGGGTCAATGCATGCGTAGAAGTGTTCCTAATGATTTCCAAGGTATCCATGCTGCTCTGCTGGGGAGCTGTTCTCCAGTATTTCTGGAGCAGCTGTCAGCCTTCAGAATTCCTCACAGTCCATGCAAGCATGCTCGAAGTGAAGCTGACCAAGCAGAAATCACGATTTTGTGGGTCGCTGTGGGCCTGAGGACCTGTTTGAGGACCCCTTTCCCATAGGGAAATGCCACCAAATGGATTATGCTATGAATGAATTAGTGGATTTCAAGCCACAACCCACATGTGCTTCCAGACATGGCTTTTCCCCCTCCTTTAGTAGCGAAATCTACTTCCATGGATGTACTGTGTGTATTTGCTAACCCAGAGTGCTCCTGTTTCTTGCAGTGCCCAGCTCTGTGCCCACCAGGTCCTCCTGGTCCTCCAGGAATGCCAGGGTTTAAGGTAAGAAAAGTGCCATCTCCATATACAAAGTTGTCTCCCAAAACAGATGTCACTGTGAACCCCGGGCAGCTATCTGTTTACTTGGTTGTGTTACATAAATTCTAGGTTGCAGCCCTCAGGAAACTTCACTCATCTGTTAAACCTCTCTTTCTGTGCCCCCTACTCCACAATTCATGGAGAGATACTCTCCAGCAAGCCCCATGATGCAGATAATGGTTTTCAGAAACATCTCAGCCCCATGTTCAAAAGAGATGGGAACCAGGTTCTGGTGACTGACTTGTAAATGAGAAATGCATCTGTAGCCTGCTCTCCATGCAACTCATTCATGAGAATCAAGGTTGGATATTTCCTGAAAGAAGGTCAGTTTTGATACAGTGATACCAAACAGGACTGGCAGGAACAGGGCTCGCTGACCCCAGAAGTGACCTTAATTTTCACAATTGCATGTATTCCCTAGTTCTTTCCATTGTGTGGATTTAGGTCTTGCAGTTATGCGATATAATTTAAGTTATGTAATAAGACTGTACTGGAAATTGGGTAATTTGAGTTCTTATTTCTAGGGACACACTGGTCACAAAGGAGAACCTGGTGAAATAGGAAAAGAAGGAGAGAAGGTAAACTTCAATCTAAGGGCTTGGAGGGACTTTGGTATGTAAAAACACCACAGTAAATAGTTTCATCAAGAAGACAGGGAGGTGTAAGGCAATTGGCTGAACAGTAAAGGGAAGTTCTGTCTGAAGTCTAATTGCTCCCATTGCTCTGCATGAATGTCTGTGTGTTGGTACTTCAAGGAAATCCATCTTCCCAACAATCATCATGTTAAGATCAGTTCCATAAGTTAACTCCTATTGTTTCGTATGCAGAGATGTCAGCTCAGGAAAAAGCCCTGCACTGATCACTCAGGTAAATTCCTGGCAGATCCAGGGTTCTTGCACGTAGAAGAAATTGCAAATGATATAGAAGCAAAACCTGCAGCAGAAATGTGGGTGAGAGAGAGCTCAGGAAGGACTAAGATGAGAAAATACTGGCTTTGGCCAGCAGGCTCATGCTGCCTATCCTCTTCCTAATTAATTTTTCTCTTCCAGGGCAGCCCTGGCCCTCCGGGTCCTCCAGGCATCCCTGGCAGCGTTGGCCTGCAGGTAACACCTGCTCTTCAGCTGGTTCCCGTGACCTTTTTGCTGTGAAATTGCATGCTGCCATCAATTATTTTGCGTTATACAGGCAGCTACTGCCTCTCTGTAAAAACATGTGAGAAAATTGAGGGGGGAGGAGGGAGGGAATAGAAGTAAAATAATATTAGATTGATAGAGCTTTAGTTCAGGTCTTGGTTTTGGTACCTCGCCTTGAATGGAATGTCCAAACAACAGCCACTGTCCTGGGACTCTGATAGAGCCCTGAATGCTTTGCCCCTTTCTGGGGCTGAGCACTGGGGTGGCTTGACAAGCCTGGCAAGTGGGCTGGATAAAGCAGGCAGGCTGAAATCTTACCCACATGGATGATCTCTGCTGTGTCACTTGCTCTGAGGTCATCACCGAATGGGGTAGGTACATTTTTGTGCAACAGGAGACTGAGCTTTCTGCTATTCCCAGATGTTTCTGAAAGTTTTGTATGTGGATGAATCCCTGTGCCATTCTGTTTCATCATTTTGTGTTTTAATAGCGATTGGGTTTTAACTGATTTGTTTTCTTAATTAGGGCCCAAGAGGACTAAGAGGTCTCCCTGGTCCAATGGGTCCAGCTGGTGACAGAGTAAGAACCACCTTCTGATTTCAATCCCTCCACCATTGAATTGTCCCATGTGAAGTCTGGATGGCAGGTGTCCATTTATCCTTAATGAAGACCACTGGGGAACACATAGAGATGCAGAGTGCAGTCTCTTTCCTGCACACCCACTGGGAAAAACAAACCTTCCGAGGGCAGAATGAGTCTTCATACCTGAGGGCTTGGCAGGATCAGGCCAGGTGTTGATTGAAACATTCAGACAGGGGCAATGTGCTGCCTTTTCAGGACTGACAGCACTAAAGAATCTTTAAAATAGATATCTATAAATCCCTGAGAAATATACCATGAACATTTCTCTTTCTGTTCTCTCCAAGAAAGTGTCAAAGAACTGTTGGTGAACAAATATTTTTGGGATGTGGAGTCTCTTCAGTGAGAACAACGTCAATATCTTATCATGGCTTTGGAAGTTTACCAGTGTCCCTTGACTGTTGTCTTAGAGGCTGAATGGTTTTGAGTTTGATAAAATCATGCATTGATTTAGGAGCAAGAGCAAGATAATGAGGCTGTGAATGATATCACTGTGTTGCAAACATAATGGTGGGGAGATCCAGAGTAAAAACCTGCTTGTCCAGAGGGGGATCTTTTTGCAAGTCTATATTACAAAATAGTATAAGATATGAGGTAGCTTTCCAGGGTTTTGTGTGTTTTCTTTGACTTTGGGCTGAGGTAGGGATATTGTTACTTACCCTTTGCCAACAGCATCATTAGAATGGTGTGTTTTTCTTTGCAGGGTGACATCGGTTTCAGAGGGCCTCCTGGAATCCCAGGACCTCCGGGGAAAGCTGTATGTAACTGCTTTGTGGCCCACCTTTCACAGCCAAAACCTAATGTTTATCCTTTCTGAACTGAGCCCTCTGCCGCCAGTGAACAGGAAGGAGATATACCCACCCCAGAAGATTATCCCCATCACATTTTTCCCACCAGTTAAAGCAGTGTTGTTTCACCAGACCCAGATCTCATGGTGTCTTTCCCTCTGTCATGCCCTGATCCTGTTCTGTGCACTTGCCTGCAGATAGATCCCTGTGCCCTCCTTAGTGTGCCCAAATGCAAGACCAGAATTATGGCCTCTCTAAGAGCATTTTCCACTAGTTTTTCTCCTACACTGTTTCTGCTGAAAGGAAACATTTCAATAAACGAAGGGGAAGGTGATCTCTGCCCTGAGGGATTGCTTGCAAAGTCCTTGCTGCAATTCATCCGTGTGTCAGGAATTACAGAGTGTAAGGGAAAGTACAGCCCAGCTCCTAGGGGAACGTGCACACTCACACCTCTGCTAATGCTGGCAAACAGCACAAAAAAACCTTCATCGTTTACACTCTTGAAGCATTAGACTTCAAGAGCAATGAAAATACTTAATGGCTTTTCCCCTTTTGTCTTAGGGAGACCAAGGTATCAAAGGACCTCAAGGATTCAGAGGGCCCAAAGGAGATACTGTAAGTGCAGTAAAACCTCTGTCCGCTCCAGTGTTGGATGTGACATTCAGAGCAGTCTGTCTGACAGCTTTATTGTGGCATTTCCCCCTTGGTTTGTATTTTAGCACTTCACACTGTCCATTCCTAAAGCATGGTAGAATATGAGAAGCCATTTGTTACTGGCTGAGGAGCTGCTGAAGGGAGATGGCAGTGGAGGGGGCTAACTGGCTGTCCTGCCTTGGAGAATGTCTTGCTCTCAGTGCTGTATGTTTTCTGATGTTTTATCTAATTATGCCTCTAAAAAGGGACTAATTGTTCTTTTGCACTTGTGGGTGCTGTGAGTACAAGTAATGATAAGGATCTGATCTTGTATCTCCATCACTTGAAGCAGTCAAGAATTGGCTCAGGCACTGCAGCCAGCACTGGCTCATTTTTCTGGTGCTTGCCAAAGGAAACACCATAACTCTATGAACAAGACAGGGAGTTGGTGCAAACTGAATGTAACGTCCCCACAGTCTGAATGTTGTCGTGGCTTAATGATGGTTCATAAGGGCTGTGTCCTGGATAATGAAGGATTTATTGTTGTTTTCTAGGGTAGACCCGGACCAAAAGGAAACCCAGGGGCTCGTGGACTCATAGGAGAACCTGTAAGTCGATTAAGTAGGATGTAGGTGACAAGATAAAACAAGATAGGAGCAATCTTGCACCTTAAATTCTTCGTTACCAAACTTCTGCTCTGTGAATCTGCATAACCTTCAGTGTAATCCTGGTTGGACCAAACCCTGGTTGCACTGTTTTTAATGAATAATTTCCCAGTTTCCTAGTACAATTGGAGATCCCATTGCCAAAAGATTCTTTGTTGTAAATGTATTTTGTGACCACAATGTCTGCCTTGTAACCTTAAGCTGCGCTGTGCATGACTGCAGGGCATACCTGGCAAGGATGGGCGGGATGGAGCTCCTGGACTCGATGGTGAGAAGGTTTGTAATGTCCTACTTACACACTGTGCAAGAAAGATTTCTGTTACTGTTCCGTGTGTATTGCAAAGCTTCTAATTCTTGTCAAGGAAAAAGCATGGCTGGAAAGCTTTTGCTTTTAGAGTTTTCCAACAGTGTGACTAGTGAGGAAGAGTGAAGTTATTTATACTAATTAATCCCGAGGAAATTCCCTAAAGAAGGAAGATGCACAATAAGGGCCATGCAAGTATGATCTAAACTACATCCCTGTGCTCTGTGGTTCCTACTTGCTGACTCTAGGCCTTCAGAGCTGCCTTTTCAGAGCTGTTGATGGAGACATCTGTTTATTTTAATTGCCTGTAGACCAAGTGCTGTCAGGTACTCGTTGCCTGGTTTTTGGATAGTGATCTCACAGGAGCAACATGCACCACGTGCTGCCAAGGAATGAAAGTTCTTGGCTTATGAAGATTGGGAGTTACAGAGGAACTTGGGACGCACTGGGGATCTTTGAGCACCCAGCAGTCCTTGTGTTCAGTGGGCATCCACCTCCTGTAGACGCAACACACTCTTGGTCTTGCACATGTGGGGAGGGAGAAGACTGCAAATGCATATCAGGGAATATGTCAGACCGTTTTCCAGTGGCAGGAGGTCTCTCCTAACCTCTCAATATCCACAGGGTGATGCTGCTCGTATGGGTATTCCTGGAGAGAAGGGGCCAAACGGACTTCCTGTGAGTATGGCAGCATGACCACTCGCCTCCGAGGCATTAAGGCAGTGTGGCTGGGAGAGGGGAGCTTCATTTTGTGCACTGTCTCACAAAGGGCCCCATTTAAATCAAAAGGAAGTGCGTTTTTCCCACCACACAGACAGGGAGTGGTGTACAAGACAGGATGGAGAACATCTGGACAAGCACCAAACAGCAGTGCAGTAAAACCCTGGCTTCTCACCATCTGGCCTAAATGAAAATTTAAATCAGAGAGGGATTTTCCCTTTTCCATCCTAGTGATGAGTTTCCCTTATGCAGGAAGGTAAAATTTGGGGTACAGCTGACTACGATTCAAAAGTGTGCTGATCCCTGCCTTACCACTATTCATTGGCAGAATGTTTTGTGCCTCCAGTCTTCCAACTATTTAAATAGAGATAAAGCATTTCTTTCTTCCCCTCTTACAAAATATTTTCAGCACCCCTGGAGGGAGGTTTTCACTGTGCAAAATGTTGCTGCTGTTGCGTTATTTGTATATTTCACTTCTTTGTTCTAATTGTAAAGGAGCACTGTGTGTACAGCAGCTAGGACAGTAGACAAGATGAAAATGGAAAGCATCATTTCCATGGTGAAAACCACAGAAATGTAAATTCCTCCATTGTTTCAAGCAAACCATGCTTCATGTGAGACAAATCGGACCAGAATAATAAACTTAATAGCTTCACTTCTTCTGACACTGCTTTTTTTTTTTGTCTTTCTTTCTTTTCCAGGGACTGCCTGGAAGAGCAGGGATTAAAGGCTCTAAAGGTGAACCAGTAAGTGAGTCAGTCTCTTTAATGGTGGGCTCTGCTGGGGAAGCCATTAACCTGCACAGCAAAAAGGTTCAGTGCCCACAAGTGCACCCTGGGGGAGGGCTGACCCTCAGTGAGTGTCTGTGTTCCTTCCTGGGCTGTGTTCCTGCCACTGAGGAGGTAAAACAACAGAAATGGCCCTGCTTTTACTGAGACAGCTGCTGCATCTGGCTCACTGAACACATACCAAGTGCACAGGAGACTCACTGATCATTTACTGAAGCTCAGAAGTGAAGCATGGCTCATTCTGTCAAGGTCCTGAGAGTGAGGTTCACCTTTGGGAACAGAAGAGCTGAGCGTTTCCTAGCAGTATTATCTCATTTTTCCTTCTGGAGACTTTCCCCCACTGCCTCAGGAGAAAAGCTTCTGTGGAGCATTGGAGTGGTTCCTGCGCTGTGTCCCAGCACAGGACATACTGGTCTCCCATTATTTAAATGTCTGTTGGATTTCTATTCTTTGTTCTCAAGCTATAAGAGCTTAAAGCTGTTCTTATTTCCTGACTCAGGTCTTAACTCCCTCCTCCGTTTTCCAGCTTGTTGCTCAAGATAGGACAGAGATGGATCTCTGAAACTGTTCCTTAATGGAGTGTTTGCTTTTCCCTCTGCAGGGCAGTCCTGGAGAGATGGGAGAGGCAGGTCCCTCTGGAGAGCCAGGTGTCCCAGTACGTATCTCCATCATTTACATATCCACTGACCGTGCTTCAAACCAAACTGTGAAGCTGGAGCTGCTGTGCTGCTTCCCTGCACAAATAAAGCTTTCAGAAGCAAGATAGGCAGTTGGAGTGGCTCGTTAGACTGCAGTAATGGGGGATCCAAGAGTGCATTCGGGCTCTGCAGTGGGCTGGGGAGGGTGGAGTTGCTACTCCTGATTGCCAGGGATGACTTTGGTGTTGTTTCAGGGTGATGTCGGTATTCCTGGTGATAGAGGTCTGCCAGGACCCAGAGGAGCAACTGTGAGTACAGTACTGCTTGTAAACCATATACCAAAGGAGAGCTCAGGACACAGGATAGTTTCTGCCTGAAACAAATGACCACTTTCTCTAGCCACATTGCCCCCGGGCAGTTTATATTTGGCAGCAGAGCAGTCACTATCCTGTAAACTATTTCAACGGATGCTGCCACCAGCATCGTTGTCCCATCCCTGTATCGCTTTCCTCACAGTAGAGGAGGACTGGATGATCCTGTAGCTCTCTTCCAACCTTGGTGATTGTGTGATTCCATGAAATAAAGATGCGAGGTGCACTGCAAAACCTGGAGCTATCCAAGCAGCAGCACCACTGCAGTGCTTTTCAGTGAGTGCTTGAAAAGATCCCAACACTCACAGGCACATGGTGCAAAGTCAAAGCATTTTTCAGGTGGGAATCTGTTGTCACATTTCCTTGCCCACACCCTGCAGCAGTCCCATCTTGCTGTGGGTGTGGAACAAACCCAGGTACTGCTCTGTCAGTTCTCACTTTTGCTCTCTGTACTGATAGCACTGTGAAACTTTGGGCTGAAGAGCAACGAGGTCCTCAGTGGAGCATTTTGTCCCCACGAGCACTGCATTCCCTGCAGCATTCCTAAGAAATAAATGTGAAGCTGGCAATAAGTGCCTGGTGCATCCCTGCTGGACAGCAGGAATAATACCCAAAAAAAAGTGATGTGAGGATGATGAACACCTCATTTTGTTCATAACACTAAAAATTCTGGGATACCATTTATTCTCTTCTTCCCCAGCTACTGCTGCGGTTGGATCTGACCTTCTGGTGGTTCTTATGGGCTTTTTTGTTCTCTTTTTATCCATTAATCTCATTTTGAAATCCAGAAGCCTGCAGTCTGACATGATTTCTGGTATGTGCCACTTGGAAGAAATTGAACAGGGTCGTGATTTATTGTTTGCGTGCAGTTGCTCTTTAGATGCCCAATGAGAGGGAAATCAGCCTTAGAAATGAACTCTATTCATAATATTTGCTTTTATGTCTGCAATTTTTCATCAAAATTGCCAGTACCACAAAAGATATTGTGTTGTTGTAGCTGAAGAACAAGTGCAGTTCAGCTAATTACACTGCTGCAGACTTCTGACATGGATGCAATAGGAGCTGAATCTTTGCTTATTTTTAATATTGTTTTCTTATTTCTGGCTTGTGTTATTAGAGTTCTAAGTTATACCAAATGTCCTTAAGCCTGGGCTGTTCTGGGAGAGAGAATAGATAGCATGCTTTAATCTTTTGCTGCCACCGATCTGCACTGTTCATGAGTAGGATATGTTCTTAATCACAAATATATACAAATAAGTGTTTTTATTCATAGTAACAGTGTTAATAAATGTCAGTAAAAACACATACAAGTACCACTGTAATGGCTGTTCAACAGCAGTGCTGCTGGGATAAGTGTTCTGCAGTATGAAACTGCACGTTACCTCTGTAAGATACGAGCCATCTAATGCCACAGGTGGGTTACCTGGCCCTGAAGCATCTCCTTATATTTTCAGGGCCCTGCTGGTCTCCCAGGCCCCATCGGAGCCCCCGGTGTCCGAGGTTTCCAGGTCAGTGTGCAGACAAGGGTCACTTCACACGCATCACATTCTGGTTGACTGTTGTGTTCTGCATTCAGTGCTCACCACTGCATGATGGCAACAAGTGAGGGAAGAAATGTCTTTCCCCTCGGTGGGATCATTAACGCAGTGCCGTGGAAAGAACGTAAGGGTGGATAAGCTGCCTGCTGGAACTGATGATGTTTAGTGTTTATATCAGAAGGGTTTAAGTTTGAGTGCTCTTGGGAGCACCGCTCGCTCGGGAGATGGGATCTTACTAGCAATGAAGCTGGAGCACTTGGTTAGTGTGCTCAACCAGAAGTGAGAACAGGCCGTGCCAGTCAGTACATGCAATGCCAACAGCAAGCAAATGGTCCCTGGGAAGCAAAGGAGGGAGGGGATCCAAGGCAAGGCTTCCAAACACGATGAGCTCTGGGGATGTCTTTCAGGATTCCCTGTTGCTCTAAGCTGTAGCTCTCTTTTTTTGCTGTTTTCCTAACAGGGTCCCAAAGGTGCCAGTGGGGAACCTGGCCTTCCCGGTCCGACTGGAATTCGCGGAGAGTTTGGTGACAGGGTAAGGAGAAGATGACATCTGTAGCTCCTTTCTGTTTGGGAGATTAGAGCTTAGCAGGTCCCTGACACAGAACAACTGATGTCATCACAGCGAGTGGATGCAGCCTTGGTAGCAGGCTGGCACATGGGGTACCTCCCCCCCACACTCCTCCCATCCTTATCATGCTGCATGCCCAAGCTGGGCCCCAGGCAGGGAGCAGGATTCATGCATCTGCCTTGGTTCCCATTCCTGCCCTATAGGATGGGATCCTGTCAGAGCTGGAATAGATAACTGCTGTTTCCTGCTCTGCCCCTCAGATGCCTTGATGAGGGCTTCAGGATTATTATTTTTTTTTTATTACAGTTTGCTCTGTGATTCCTTTCTGAGTAGCACCATACCCGGGCCCCACGCCTCAGAACAAATGCGACCTTTTTGTGTCAGCGTACTCCTTCTCGTTTAAAAGAAGTCAGCAGGGCAAAGCGAGTGGTGTTTGCTCGGGGCCTGCGGGAGAACAGCAGCCGTGTGCTGGGCAGCTGCCTTGACTCCAGCTTTGAGGTGAACTTTCTGTGTCAGCGATCGCTGTGCACCGCGGGGATTTGACAAAGGCCCCTCTGTGTGGGTTTCAAGGAGGGAACGCAGCCTGAGGTGTGAGACAGGAGCGGCATTGTGGCCCTGCCCGCGCTCAGGGCTTTGCTGCCGTCAGAAGTGTGTGTTCTGAAGGGGAAAGAGGCCCCTGCACTGAGCAGCTCTGGGGAAAAAAAGGGAAAAAAGAAAAAAAATAAGGTTTTATTTCTGGCTCTGAAGTTGAGCGTCGTTGCTCTGAGATGTAATTGTTGGTTATTTCTTATCCCCCGCAGCTCATTAACGGTTTTCCCCAGGAGAATGTGCTGTGTCAGGTCTGGGTAACCCCAGGAACAAACCTGTTCTGTGTGTGCAGCTGGGGTGTGTGGTGACTTCCCACGGTGCCACTGCTGTTGGTGACAGTCCCACGTACCCACTGTGTGGGGAGAATACAATAGGGTTCGTGCAGCTTACCTTCACTGGGCCCTTCTGTCTGAGGCAGCAATAGGCAAGTATTTCTTCCCAGGATTTATGTCAGCATCAGATCCTGCATGCAGCAGGATCCCAGCAGTCCTTCAGTGAGAAATGCTGGCTGTGTTCAATGGACAGAGTCATCCAGGAGAGGACAGGTGCTGGGTGAGCAACTGGCTGTGCTCAGGGCCACAAAGGTCACCTCCTCCTGCTACTGGGAGCTATGAACGCAGGAAATCCCACAGTCTGGAATCAAAACCTTTTCAACAGAAGCTTTTTTTTCTCAGGGAGTGTTCCTCACGAAGCCCCCTTTGGTGGCTAAGACGTGTTTCATCACCAGAAACTTCCACAGAGCCTCGGGACTCTGAGAAGTTGGAGGCATAGATCAAGATGGTGATGCTCAGGAAAGAATATATTGCCTTTGCTGCTGGAAAGCACAAAACAGGAGTTATAGCTATAGTCATTTCTGCATTTCCACATGCTATTGTCTGTTTTGCCAATAATTATTTCTTCTTTAGTAGAAATCCTCCCCCTTCTTTTTTAAACTTATTCAGTGTTTGACTTGAGCAAAATGCCGTGCCCTTATTCTGTGTCTGTCCACATGTAAGGTTCCTCCTGCTGAGCTGTCTCCAGGTCTGGTTATTAAGGAAAGATCAGATTGCAGGTGCCAGCTTGATGAATGTGCTGAGGAAACCTCATCTGAAGGGCAGAAGGGTTCATCACCAGAATGAATTTTGTTCCTGTGGCCGTGTTGTTCTGTGAATCGGAGTGAGGAGCACCTGACTCTGAATCTCTGAGAGAACTGGCACTCAAAAGCCTTGAAATGCCCTCCTGTTGCTCTTAGGGTGTAAAATGCATGGGCTGAGGCCTGAGCTTTTGGCTGTGAAGTGGGCTACAGGAGCAGCACGGATGCTTTAAATCTCTTCTTGGGCCTGAGAAGCATGGATGAGCTTTGATCCCTCCTACTTGGCAGTTAGGCTGACTCCCACACTGCTGCTGTGTGAGTGCACGTGTGACACACCAGGAATTCACAGGAAAAGAACACACTGTACTCATTTGCCTTCTTTTACTTATTCTCAGGGTCCTACTGGTGTTATTGGTGCCAAAGGTAACCAGGTAAGTGACACTGCTCTTCTTTCTGTGATGAGCTTTGCACTGATGAGAGGCAGAGTCCCTGAGACCTATAGCTTCCGTAGCTGGATCTGTCTCAGTGCTGAGCTTTTTGAGATACTCTCTTAAGGGATTTGATTTAGTAGTTTAGTGGGTAGGGATGGTGGTAGGAGGATGGTTGGACTAGATGATCTTGTAGGTCCTTTCCAACCTAATGTATCTATGAATCTATGAATTTTCATTGGATATATAAATTAGGTCAGTGCCTGACTTTGTTCTTGCAGAAAACAAGTGCTTTTCCAACAAGCATTTCTTGTTCTGTTTCCCATCTTCAGCGTCTGTGTGGTCTCTGTTTTGTTGCTAAGGCAAAAGCCAACCTGTCCTCTGTCTTGCATTAACTTTCTCTCTACAGCCATACAGTCACCATAACAGTGTTCATTATCTGCCCTAATTGCCGTGCAAGAAGCAAGCTTAGCTGCACAGCACTTGGAGTGGTGCCGGAGCAGCAGTGTGCAATGGTTTGTGTTGCCTCCAGCACCTTCCATCAGGCATCCAAGGGGCATCTCTTCATCCTTGTGCAGGCTGCCTGCACTGTGCACGGCTTCAGCAGGGCAGCTCCTGGGCAGTGCTTCTCCTGGGGGTGTCCCCGTCTCCCTTAGGAGCTGAGGTTGTTCAAGTCTCAGAGCGAGAGCCTTCTTGCCAGTAACCTGTGTCTGTTATTGGGTGCTGTGTTAATCCTGTCATCTGCTTTCAGGGCATTGCTGGAGCAGATGGTCTCCCAGGTGACAAAGGAGAACTGGTAGGTGCCCTTTAGTTGGGTAGAATTGAATTTTAAATAGGAAAGCAAAGTAGAGAACTGTGAATCAAGGATGAATACGCTCCAACCACCATCACTGCACCACTGGCTGCAAAAAGGAGATGGCAAACCCAGACTTCCAACCACAGCGTGCTGGATGTGTACCTCCTGCTCCCCTGAGGAGGCACTGCTGGGCAGTGTGACCTTCACACAGCACTGGTATATCAGCACTCGCTGTCATTCTGCGGGGCACGGTGGACGTTTTTCTGTCCATCTCCAGGACTCTCCAAGCTGGGAGAGTCCATTAGTGCCAAGGCTGAATCTGGTTTATGACATCCCATTATCGTTCCTGGCCCCTTTACTTGTGGCCCACTGCATGCCACGTGCGTGTCATCGCTGCTTCCCAGGCCTTGCAGAATGGGAGACAGGACTTTCAATGCACGTTTTTAATATGATCTTTCATATTCCTCTTTCTTTCTAACAGGGTCCCTTCGGTCCTCCTGGCCAAAAAGGAGAGGTATGTGTCAGGCATTACAGACTCGTGCCATGTAATATTTGGTTACAAACATGCTTAGAGTGATGGATCTTAAACTTTATGCGTTGTATTATTTCTCTTTATTATAGCCAGGAAAAAGAGGAGAACTTGGTCCAAAGGGTGCCCAAGGACCCAACGGGACAGCTGGAGTTCCAGGGATCCCAGGGCACCCTGGGCCCATGGGCCATCAGGGGGAGCAGGGTGTTCCTGGCATCACAGGCAAACCTGGGCCTCCCGTAAGTACTGTCCACTTTTGCACTGCATTTTTTCCCTGCACTGATTGCAGGTTTTGGATGCACATTCAAAAGAGAAGGTTGCATCCTTCATTTGAGCAGACCAAAGTAACTGTGCAGTCTTACATCAGGAGTTTTGCAGTGAAAAAGATCAGTGGTTTGCAGGCTTCAGAATTACAACCCCTCCCCCCCTTCCCCCCTGGACATTCACCTTGGAGAATGAAGCTTCTCTCACGGTGACACACAGATTGTGTCCTTTGCAATGGGCTGTGAGCTGTTGTTGTCATTACAAAAGTGAGTTAGAAATTGGTCATTTAAAAATGCAGCTCCTACTCAGTGCTTCAAATGTTAGATGTTTTGACACTCAGGAGAGGCCCAGATTCAAGAGCTGTCCTGAAATGTTAGCATTAATATCTGCCATTTATGTTCTGTCACAGTTTCTTTATTGAAGCCGTCATCTCTTGAAAGGGAGGGGGGAAAAAAAAACATTTTCCTGCAGGATCCTTTGCTGCTAACTGAGCTGCTGGAAATGAGTTTCAAGTCATGATGTATCTGTCAGTGATTATTATCAATAACGTGGTTGGTATAAAGAAGGATTTCTCCGTTAATTGCAGGGCAAAGAGGCCAGTGAACAACATATACGAGAACTCTGTGGGGAAATGATCAATGGTGAGTTTTGCTGGGAGAAAACTAACTTCAATTACTGTATTCGGCTGAAGATGAGGAGATCTCAAACGTGAGATGGGATGAGAACGTGTTCTTTTTCTACCTTACGAAAAACACGTTGGCTCGAAATGGAAGGAAGTTCTTCAGGAGCTTGCCTTGTTGTCTGAGATCTCTTTCATTTCTTTGAACCTAGTATTTTTAAATGATTCATTGGGGCACAATACAAGGCATGCTGGGAGAAGCTCTGACATCCCCTCTCCTGCATCATTCGGAACCTCAGCCCCCACATCCCAGCTCTCCTCTCCCCACCGTGGCCAACCCCACCCCCAGGGCAGGGCTCCAGGCAGGTGCCAGCAGGTGTCCTTTTTTCCTTGACATTCCTCCTTTGCCATTAGAGGTCACGTTCAGCGTTGCTTGTTCCAGAAAACTTGGTTTTTAATTATTAAATTATCATTTTCCAGAATACTTGCCCTGTTTCAAAGTGGTATAGGAGACAGAAAACGGCATAAGGCGCCGGCAGGTTTCTGCCCAAATGGCCAAGAGTGAAAATGTTGGAGGTGCACTTTTTAATGTAGGTGTTGTTATTCCGCTTTTGTTTTGCAGATCAAATTGCACAGTTAGCTGCTAATCTGAGGAAGCCCTTGTCTCCTGGGATGACGGGTCGCCCCGGCCCTGCTGGTCCACCCGGTCCTCCCGGAGCGACGGGAAGCGTTGGACATCCTGGGGCTCGTGGTCCCCCCGGGTACAGAGGGCCAACAGGAGAACTGGGTGATCCTGGTCCCAGAGGTGAGACTGAGCCAAGCAGTTTCTGTCTCGTGCCCACTGAAATAAATTACCAACTTGTACTGATTTCAGCAGTAGAGGAGAAGGGATCAATCTTTGGACACACAGAGTTCTAGAGGATGGTTTTGCTTGCATCCTTTAGGGTCCTGTGCAAGCCAAGATCTTAATGACCTGAGGATTTTTGATTTTACAACCCATTGCTGAAATTGTTATTTATGATTCAAGGTGACACTGGTGAAAAGGGAGATAAAGGACCAGCTGGACCAGGAATTGATGGGCCTGATGGTGACCAAGGACCTCAAGGTAAGCCTGTGCAAATAATGTGATGAGTCACAGCGAAGTAAAAGCTCAGAAGGACAGCTCTGCCTATCGTAGATAGTTACCATTAATGTTGCAGTAGGATTGTTCCCCTCTGGGAACAGCAGGTACGCACAATTTGAACAGCAGAACTCACCCGTTGCATCCCAACTTCTCACCACTCCCATCTCACCCTGAACATTTCAGAGTAAGGGGACAGCTCTGCTCTGGCTTCCTCCACTAAGGGTTAGGAAAAGTCAGGAGCTTCTGTAGGAACAGAGGTCAGAACCCTTCTTAACTACTCCCACGTGGCTGCTACTGTCAGAAGGTTATCACTTGCAGTAGGACTTCACATACAGTTATTGCTTAGTTAATTAACTAAGTATGCAGTGGCTCATTTAAAGGTGTGTAACACCAGTGGAGCTCTTGCTTTAGATTAAGACAAAAGAATAGTTCCTGCTGCCTGTTCCCTGCACTGCATGGCTGGAGGGGCAGTGGTCATTTCAGTGATACAGAATGGCAGCCGTAAAAGCTGCAGCCTGGACTAGCAGCTCTAGGCCTGCAAAATTCTGCACAGAAGTCAGGAATGATTGCTCATTCTGCCAAATACAACAACTGAGGAGAGTACCGTGGTGTTGTTCCTCTGTATTTGGCTATGATCTCATGTATTCTTTATCAGAGGAGTCAAGGTTTAATTTCTGCAGATTGATAAGCATCTATTAGAAAGTCTGAAAGGGTAATTTTTGTTTTGTTTATCTATTAAAACAGCTTTTCTAGTTGTGATTACCTCTTCACAATAACTAGGTTGGTTACAGGCACCAAAACCAGGCTCAGCATCCACATACTGACATAAAAACAGAATACTTACGTGCTGTTGTCTCTCACATTCTTCTGTAAAATAACTGCAATAGCACATAAACGTTTTCCTTCCTAAAGCATGTCAAAAGATGCCATTTCTCGTGTATTAAGTACTGAGAGCACTTCTCTTATTCATGAGGTGGAGTGAGATCAACAGCAGAAGCAATTCTAACTCAAATAAAAAGGATCAGGTACCATTTCTGGATCATATTTAAGTCAGGAACACAGGTTTATAGGTACAGCTGTCCCTCAGGGAGACAGCAGCTCATTTTATGGTATTTATAAAGCCTCAGTAGCTTGTTGTTAGGAGAATTAGTGTCTTGTGAATTACATTTGGCATCTGAAAGGAAAAGAACAAAATGAAGAATAGCCTGCCCAAATCCCAGATTGTTTCTGCCAATAAACAAAACGTGCCTTTCACCGTGAGGAAATTTTTGAAGTCAGACACGTTATAAAGGGAAGCTCCTTATCTTTCATGGCAGTGAGGTGTTCTGCTACAATCGGACTTTGGGAAGTGCAATGAGCTGAAGCAGCTGAACGCCACTGCCCCCCACCAAAGAGGGATCTGGGGAGCAGGAAGTAGGGGTGGGCACAGTGAGCCCAGGAGCTCACACAGTGGGAGAAGCCCTTGGGCAAACGATTCAGGGACCCTGCAAAATAAATGTGGTTACAAATTCACTGCTGTCCTTCACGGAGTCGTGGACTGGGGCAGCAGCAAAGAGGAGTTGGGGTCATGCAGTGGTCAGCAAAAGTCAAAACGGACACACACAGTAACAGCATTAAAGATGCAGTGTAATACTGAACACCCACCTTCATAATTCCAGCAAAACCCCAAGGGACCCCCAAAAAAATACAACACATACTGCAGACTCGGGGTAAATTTATTCAACATCTTGTATTCAACAAGTCATAACAAATCTGACAGACAGTTAAAGGGTTTTAAGTTACATATATATATATATAAGGAAAGTCAGGAAATATTACATCTAATCTTTTTTTCCCCCCATTCTTGTTTAGGACTTCCTGGTGTACCTGGAATTAGTAAAAATGGTCGGGATGGTGCTCAGGGTGAACCTGGCCCTCCAGGGGATCCTGGTACTCCTGGTGCTGTTGGGGCTCAGGGAACTCCAGGCATATGTGACACGTCGGCGTGCATGGGAGCCGTGGGAGCATCGACTTCCAAAAAGTCATAGAACAGTACAAGAGGTGGAGAAGTGACTGAATATTTAAATAAACAGCACATTGTAAGAAAACAGACAATCTTCCTAGTGATAAATGGACAGATGTTCCTTCTGTTATTTTAAGTGGAGACTTTGACACAATAATTCGGTTCTATGAAAAAGAAAGCATCAGATGGAAACTGTAACTAAAGATGCTTTATGAATTTTTCCTCCTCCCCCAATTCTTTTCCAGAATTTTTACTGCTAAATCACCTCAGCTTCCCTGCCTCCCTATGTTGAAGAGACCTGCAAGAGGAAGTGTTTCCTTTTTACCATCACCTCCCAAGCTGTACTAGAACAGCTTTTCTGTAGAAACGTTTGAGCCCTGTCAGTTGAACCCCTCAGTGCTGCTCCCACTGACTCCAGTCATGCAGGTTTGTGCACCAACATCCACGGTGTTCAGGCTTCAGGCACCCAACTGCTGCCTACAGCAGTGGCAAGAAATAAGGCATGTAAGCACCCAGTGTTTTAACACCTTGACACTCTGGGCTGAGACCACAGCTTAGGTACATGCTGCCTATGATCAGGCTGCACCTCAAATATTGGCCCAGACTAGGAATTATTTGATTGCGAGAGGCTTAATTCTGCAAAAGGTGTCATGTATATATTTTAATTTACAGGGGAGAGTTTTTGTATTTCCATATGATAACAAAGGAAGTTAAGTAACAGCATTTTTATGACCTCAACTTAAGCTATTTGCACAGTAATCGTGAAGGAAACCCCAAATAAGAAAGGATTCTCGTCTAAAGTTCAGCCAACAAAGACTTGTATGAACTGTTTGTAAAAATAAAAGGAGATTTTTTTTTAACCTTCTCTTGGTGATGTTATAAATGTCGTTTTACACATCAGATGCTCAGATGAACTCTATATTCCAAAACTGTTTTTCCTAGGATTGCTTGGAAATAAACTGCTGCAAAATTGTCAGTATCCGTGATTTCAAACAGTATTTACTTTGGAAAACCTTTTTGTACTTCAAAACCTGCTGGCATCATCTGTTATCACTGAAATGAATAAAGCTCATACACTATTTCTGCCCTAAATGCTGAAGCCTATCAACAATAGAGCCATCTTAGTCTTTAAATATTAAAACAGTTTGTGCGTTTTAACCATCTGCTGTTTACAATGTGCCACGTTTGGACTAAACAATACAAGAAACTGTTGGACAGTTGTGTGAAAGACATTAAAATAATGCACCATTCTAAAAACGACACTAATAGCTTTGTATTAATCTTTGGGGTCAAATAAGTTAAATGTTAAAATACAGCAAACAAACTCCATCACAGCAGCACTATGCACTTATTCAATTAACCTACCTAACTTCTAAACTTATAATGAAAAAAAAATAGGCATTGTAATACAGTACCTTACATTTCTTTCTACACTTAAAGGATAAATATGCATGTAGTCATTGTTCTATAACAATTCTTAACTGTACTGTTATCACCCTAAAGGAAAAAAAAAGGGAATGAATCCAAAGCAGAACCACAAAGAAAAGAAGAGCAAAAGGAGAAAAATCATTAATAGCTGTCGTGGCATTCTCTTGTTTCCTCTAGTCCTAAAGCCCCTTTAACAGAACACTGATTTATACTGCTGGCATTCAATATATATTTCCATTTTGAAAGATGAATGTTATCTTTAAAGCTCTGTTTGTGTGTTTTTATAAGTTATAGTTTCACAAGTCACTCCCAGAGCTCATCAAATAAATTAATCACAGTAAGACAAAGCCCCGCATGTAAACAGAGAAATATACAATTTGGGTCATCCCTTATTTATCCATACTTAGACAATTCAAGGCCATCTGGTCCCCGTAGCCATGCTGCACGTTCTCCTGAACTGGACACGTTACAAATGATTCTGATCTTGGTACTTTCAGTCTCCTGCCTGTCTTGCCACAGAAGACAGTCTCAAATTCCTAAAAATCAAAATACAAACAAACACATACGAAGTTTGATGTAGGCATTTACTTGAAACATACATACTTATGTTTTTGTTTCGCTAGTGACTGGAAGAAAACTAATACACCTTTTGTAGAAAATGCCAAGGGGGCGTGCAGGATTTCCTGCACACACTGCATCTGCTCTCCTAAGATACTTTTAGCAGAGGCAGAATTGCTCTAGGGCTGCAAGTAGGGCTGAGCTAGCTTAAGGGGCATATACACCTTCACTGCTTTCAACTGCTTTAAGATAGTGTGGGCACATAGGTAGCTCAGAATCCCATCGTGTAACCACTGGCTCATAAAAGTCACCTAGAGACATCTCTGTGAATAAGTGGGGAACAGAGAAAATGAGGGGAGAAGAATAGGACTGACAGAAGGCCCTAATTCTTACAGACAGCCCCATTCCTGAGTATGATGCTAGCTAAAAAAAAAAATAAGTAAACCCAATCTGAAAAGTCTAAAACTGAAGACAGCCTACAGAACCACAGTACTGAGCTGAAAGTGCTGTGAGGAGAGCTGGTCAGATAAAACAGCTTTATAAAGGACAGCTCAGTGATGCAGTGGCCCTTCACCTACAGCACCCAGAAGAAGCATTCCATGCACTTTAGCTATGTTATAACAGCTTTAAAATGTCTCACTATTCGATGCAGAACAAGAAGGAAATGTGATCTGAACCTGTTTCAGAGAATCGCCGTGCTTTTCCTGAATGTACTTCAGAAATGCAGTTGTCCACTGTAAGGTTGTTGCTTTATCAGTGTCTGCAGTGCAGAAGGGAACCAGAAGATTCAGTTCATCACAGCAAATCCGGATTCTGCGCCTACAAACAAATACAAAGGTTATCAAGATGGAAGAGAATGAAAAATGTAACAGTAACAAAAACAGTTAAAGGATAACTGCTCACATCTGATACAAGCCATGACCTTTGGGGACTGCTTTGTGCTTTACTTTAAGCTAACTATCTTTAGTTTGCTACAGACTATACTTGTAAGTTTGCGTATTAGTTAGTTGTGTTATATACAAGGTGGTTACCTCATCTTTCTAGAGCAGCCCGCAGTTAGGCACGCACACTTCCTTCTAACAAACTCCAAACCCTCACCACTTGCACTGCTTTGTCTTGTAAGTAAAACAAAATACATCAGGTGTACCTTCTACTCTGGAAAACGATGGGACTGTTAGAGGATCAGTATCTTAGGCTTCGAAAACTTTGCACTTTGAGGCAGCTCCTCAAAGAAGAATTACCTTCTGTCTCTCTCCATGCGGTTATGTCTCTCTCTCCGCTGCGTAACTCCTTCCTGCGTACCACTCTGTACCTGCACACTGGAATTTGACTGTGCTGACTGCCAGGGGCCCTGTGCAGATGCAGTACTCTGGCTATCTCTCATATTCTGAATTTCACTAAGAGGTTTGCGATCTATGTTTGCATCCAATGGACTTATTCGGCTGCAACTTCTTTTGTTTATCGCTTGCTTGCATAAGGTGTCTTCTTTGCAAAACAAAGAGGAAAAGAACCTATTGATAATCCTCCTACTGATCACGGAAAACATCGAGCATAGCAAATTTATTTTTCTGTTGCTTTATGTAGAACAATCTTTGAAGCTTTACGGCCACTCTAGGTTGACTCATAGCAGCACGTGTCCTAAACCCAACGGCACTGCTTGCCGTTTCAAAATCCACCTAGCTTCCATTTTCTCAGAGAACTTACAGAGATCATGCCTACCTTTAATTAGCATTTGAAGAAGTCCTTTAAATGCTCTTCAATTTGATAACTGGATCTGCTATATCAACTTTTGGGTCAAAAAACGTAAAAAGAAACCAGTTACTTACTCTAGACCCAGAATTTGAAAGATACTTTACAGCCTCAGGTTTTTTTCTCACTTCAAGCTACAATGGCTAAACACTTCTGTAAATACAGCTTAAATTAGAGGCAACTTTTCTTTTTCTGTATAATCTAGTTCTATAGTGCCCACAGTGGATCTCAAAGACCACAGCTCATATGATTCACTACACTCATTCACTGTGAAACATATGCACACGAAAAACAAAACAAAGCAAAAATGGACCTGAAGGACAGAGGAAGCTAAGTGAAAAGATATGGCTTACCTCCAGCTTTAATCCAAAGTTCCTCAGGCAAAGCTTTATTCATAGCACCTACTGTGTGCTTTGTGGATTCCACTTCCTGATGGTAACAGAAAGAGAACGCTCTGGGAATCCCAATCTCCTGATGTTTGGCAGATTCCAACATAGTGCAGGATGCTCCAGAGGCCTGTGAAAATCAAAACAAGAACGCTAAGGAGGACAGCTCTTTTACAGCTGAAAGATTGACATCGTTAGCATCTGACCTTTGCAGAGCACAACTGATGGAGACCACCGGACCCACCTGGGCCTGCGAGGAAGCAGCAGCTCCAGCAGCAGCACACGTGTTCATACCGAACAGCGGGTACGTGAACTGCGGGGAAGGTGTGGGGGGTGAGCTCTTATCCTTCAGCAACGCCTCACACTCGTTCTGCTGCTGAGGAGCAGGGACGCCCACCAGCTCCGCCGGCTGCTGAATCAACGTTACTAAACTACGTAACAACACAGAGAAGCACACAAAGGTGAGCACTTGAAAATGAGGAGCACGGAAGAAACTCACAGCTACGTATCCTCTGAGAGCTATCACAGAGAAACCACTTTCATTTACTGCAAAATCCATCAGAGGGAAGGTATTTCATCCCGTGCAGTAACAGCCTCGAGGACATGCTTTAGCACGATACAGCCACAGGACAAGGCTCTATACATTGTATAACATGACATTCCCCCCCATAAGCCAAACCTCAAAGTTACATCATCCATTACAACACAATCAACTGCCCGTTGATATCTTTTAGCATCAAAAAGCTGCCTTGCTTTGAGTAAGCTGCAAAACCAGGTAACGTCCTTCGCTCACCTTTAGTTAAATTGCAGGCTGTCATCAAGAATAAAGCTGTAATTAATTTTGTATGTTCTGTGCCACTGATGCGATACGCAGAAGGGCAGAGTGCAGCCGCAGCCACGTGTGAGCGGTGCAGGTCAGAAAAGCACAGCTTACGGTGTAACTCAGTACTGATCGCAGGTTTAACTTAGAAAACCACTTCCGACTCTATGAAAACACATAGCTTAGCAACGGAAACTGAAATTAAGCTCAACACACTTGTTAAAGGTTACTCCAGATTCTTGGGGTTCTTGGCATCTGGGGTTTTCTGTCTGGATGTCCTCCAATCGAACTCTGACTGCAGATTTCGATCTGGGCTCGGCCGCCAGCGCCACGTGCTCGAGCACTACGCTGTCCCCGCGTCCGGCCCGCAACGAGCCGCGCCCCGAGGCTCCGGCAGAGCCGCCCTTGGGCGATCTGTCCGCTCGGCCGGCAGGGGGACGGAGCTCACTGAGTACCATCATCCTGAGCTCCTCGTCCTGCAGCGCGGGGGAACCCGCGGGGAACGGAGCCCCGGCTTCTACTTCATTTTCAGCGGCCTGAGCGTACAGCGCGCGCTGCAGCTGCCCGTACTCAACTTCCGACATCTCCACCAGGCTGAGATCCGCGGCGGTGAAGCTGAAGCTGTGCTCGCCGAAGGACGCGTCCCCTCCGGGCGCGGCGCCGGCGGTCGGAGCGACTCCGGGGGCTCCGGGCTGCGGGGCGGACCCCGACGCGGCCACGGCGCGCCCGACGCGCGGCCCCGCGCCCCAATCCCGCGCTAACCCATCCGA
>VXAB01008609.1:494643-638556 GCA_013399175.1 Odontophorus gujanensis | reverse complement strand
TATGGTGGCATCCTGCAAAATGGCATCTTTCCATGTGCCATCAGCCTCGTGTGCTGATGGGAAATCACAGGCACAAACACACACTTAAGAAACAGACAAAACTGAACTGTAGATGTTTATTCTACTTACAGTAACAAAAACCTGTGAACTCCCATATCTTAATGTACAGTGCTATATTTTTGCCATATAAAATACAATTTACAGAAATTTCTATCAAGTAAACCTAAACAAACACACTTGCTTTTTTGCATACTTTTATGTATGTCTTTAAATTAGAAACATCTTGTTAAGAAAAAAAAAAAAAAAATCTTACACCGTAGTAGATGTTTGCATTTCATAACACCTCTCTGCATTTTAACACTTTGCTTACAGGTTCGTGTGAACAATCGTTCCAAGCAGCAAATCCGCACTGTGGGAGCACCTGCGTGACACATGGTATGAGCTGTAAAACCTACGGTGAGATACATGACATGGCTGCTACTTGTAATGTAGAATTCAAGGTGCAAATATTTGTAGGAATCTAATCTTAACGTTTTCAAAAGTATTTTATAAAAATATGAAAATACTTAAGGGGCTATTAATTTATGTAGTCAAATCGTAAACTAGCAGGGTTTTCTTATTTCATACTTAGGAATTACATACTTGAAGAATACATGAAAAGTAGCTGTGTAATGTATTTCACAGTAAAAACTTGCCCTCTGGAATCATGACGTCAGACATTACCGGTCTTCTTTCCAAGCTTAATGCATTTATGCAGGTTTTCATTGAGCAGACTATATACACTACCAGCACGAGCAAGGGCTGACAAAAACAAAACAAGACAAAACAAAACAGAACAAAAAATCAAACAACAAACAGTGACACTTTCGTTCTTTTTTTTTTTTTTTTCCAGGAGCAGAACACTGTTAAGAGTGGAAAGCATAAGAAAACAGGGGCGTTTCTTACAGCTCTGGCAGCGTTCTGCAAAAAGAAAAACAAAACCCACAAAAGGCCCCACGTAAATCAGCTCAGAGAAACAGCCAGCACGGCCTGCTTAAGAAACTTCCTTGTCTTTCCTTTGGGATCCCCGTTCTTGTGTAGTCTTGACTCTTTGCCAACAGACGTCTGATGCTTTTAAAGGTTTTGCTGGTTGTAAAGGTGCTACTCTTTAATTACAGGTTGGTAAAGACGTGGGATTTAAACCTCCTCAGTCTCGTGGAAAATACTCATGACTCGTTTCGTTGTCGGACACTCAGCAGATGGATTCCAAAACACAAAGCAGTTGTATATAGAAAGGAAGATAGTGCACTTTAAGCTTATAACATTCCGTTTCCAAATCCTCTGTCAAATAATCAGTAACACTGTTCTTTTCCTTTTCCTAAACACACACAGTCTCTGCATTGTAAAGAAAGACAGCGATATCGGACTCCTTTTTTAAAGCGTGTGCTGTAGGAACAACTTGGACACCAAAATATCACATAAATGAGATGTAAAGGTATGGCTCCTAAGATTTTTGATTAAATTCTCTTATAAAATTACAATTCAAGTTACTGGAAAACATAACTTTATAATTTTTAAAAAGCAATATGCTCTTCTCAGACTTTTCCCATTTCTGTACCGTAAATGGAAATTTTAAGATGCAAGTAGAAAAAAAACAAAATTTCAGAACAGGTAACGCTGTGAATTTTTATAATAAAAACGCTATGCACAAAATGCAGCAAGTGAAAGTCCAGGACGTTCTTGCTATTTACGTATTTGAGTATTTTCATTCACAGTTGTTCAAAAATTACTAATTTGTCAGTACATTTTATAAGGCTAGATTTACAACAGCACTTTCGTAAAGGTGAGAATATACAGTATATACAGAAGAGACTGACTCAGTACTCGTTATGTTGTCAAAGTTTCTTATTCATTGAAAACACAATAGCAGTCATATTTCTAGGACTGATTAGTGGAAGATGAAGCTTCTGTCTCTGCTGGTTTCTGACTTTCCTTAGGTGTTTCTGGCTTCACCTCTTTACCACTTTCCTTGGTTTTGCTCCGATCTTTCCGATCTCTTCCTCTCTCACGATCTCGGTCTCTCTCTCGATCTCTTTCTTTTTCCCGGCTCCGATCTCGGTCCCTGTCTTTGTCTCTGTCACGATCTCTGTCTCTGCTTCTTGATCTCTCTCTGTCACGTCTTCTGTAGGAGTCTCGGTCTCTGGTTCTGGCTCTGTCACGGTCTCTGCTTCTTTCCCAGTCTTTAGCATGCTCGGAATCTTTCTCTCTGTCTTTGTTTTGGTTTCTGTCTCTGTTTTTATCCCATTCCTTGTCTCTGTGTCTCTCCCAGTCCCTGTCTCTGTTCCAGTTTCTGCCACGGTCTCTTTCCCAAGGTCTGCCATGTTCGCGATCCCTTCGTCTTTCCTCAAAGGGTCTACCTTGTCGATTATCAGCTTGCTGAGGCTCTGGCTGATCTAAACTCTTGTCTTTATTTCCTCCCTCGTATCTCTCTCTCTGTCTCCCTTCAAATGCCTGGCCTCTAAATTCAATATTTTTGCCTTCTCGGAAGTCAGATGCTGACCACTGTCCTTCTGACTCAGGCCCTTGTCCAGAGACATTGGAAAGAGATGCAGATGGTCCAGCCTCCTCCCACATCTCTTTTCTGTGGGCTGACAGATGACCTGGCAGGTCTAGGAGTGGTCTTGGGGTTGACTTCATACTTTGTTGTGACTGACCTTGGAAATGAAATCTGGAAGGGGGAGGTTCATTTTGCTCCGGAAATAGTGCAGGTGAGGGTCCTCTTGGTCCTCCATACTGGGGTGGTGCTGGACCTCTCTGGTTGGCAAATCTGGGTGGGGGACTCCCTCTCCGTTCTTCAAATGGCTGTGGCAAAAGTCCTCTTGGGCCAGGTACATGGTTTGGAGGTGGACCTCGCTGCCCTTCAAATTGATTTGTGTGAGGCCCTCTTGGTCCCCCAAAATGACTAGGGGCTGGACCTCTTGGCCCTCCAAACTGAGGGCCTCCTCTCTGTCCTTTAAACTGAGACGGTGGAGGTCGCCTTTGACCTCCATAAGGAAAAGGTGAAGGTCCTCTGTTTCCCATAAACTGAGATTGATCAGATCCTTCAAACTGTCCTGGAGGCCTAATCATCTCATTGTATTGGGATTCTGAGAATTCCCTTTGTTCCATGTGAGGCTCCATATGATCTTCATACTGAGACGGTGACATTCCTCTTGGAACACCATAAGATGGGGCAGGGCCCCTGTTATCACCAAAAAGAGGAGATCCATGCTGTGAAGAAAATAAGGAAGGGATGGGACCCTTTTGACCTCCGAATCTTCCAGGGGCAGGTCCTCTTTGCCCATCACTATTTGGAGAACCGTGCTCTTCTGAGAACTGTGGTGCTGGCCCTCTAAAATTAGGTCCATGAGGTCCTCCAGGTGCATTGTGCATCGGTGGTTGTGGAGGTCCTCCTTTCTGCCCAGATAAAGAATATGGAAGCCTGTTTTCTTCAAAGTGCTGTGGAAGAGGTCCACCCTCACCCTGAATTGATGTAGACTCAGTTTGTTCTACAAACTGATGAGGTTGAGGGTTTCTTTGTTCTTCATATTGCAGTGAAGAAAGACCCCTCTCTGGTTCATAGTGACCACCTGTGTTTTCCTGAGAAGTAAACATTGCATCTGGAAAAGAATCTCTTCCTATGGCTCCCTTTGGGTCACTTGACCATGATACCTGATGCATATCTTGCAAAGACTGACTGTCATTTGACGTGGAGAAATTAGGCTGAAAACAGGTAGTTGGAGGTGTTGGAAGCAGCACTTTGCGTAAGGGTTTGCTTGTAGAGGGTTCACCAGGAACTGTTTGACTCACATTCTCCAAATTAACTTGAGCAGTGTTTTCAAATTTGCTACTGGACACCTCTTTCTGTGACACTGTACAGGCCACTTCACTCGAAACCCAGTTATCACCAGTATAACCAAGCTGAGGAGCAGACATTAATGTATTGTCTTCCTTACCAAGTGAAGCTGACAAAGCACTTGGAAAACTTGCTGAAAGAATTTCTCTTGCAGGTGTCTCATTCTGTACTGACTGTGGCTTCATTCGAGCTTCAATATTGTCATTTATTTCTGTTGCCATTCTTCTGGCTTGTCGAGGATCTCTAGTCTGCCGTGGGTCAGAGCCCTGGTTTAAAACTTGTGCTTGTTGATTTGAAGGTAAATCTCCTTTTTGTGAAGGTTGCTGGCCCTGTTGGAATAATTCACTCTTTATCAGGGAAGATTTTGGTGGTGGTGACATTAAAGCATCAGACACTGAAAAATGAGCCATTGAAACACCAACAGCTGCTCTTTGTTGTCTGAGGGCTTCTTCTTGCTCCTCTAGTTGCCTTTTCTGTTCTTCTATTTGTTTGTTTAATTCTTCCAACATTTTTTGTTGTTCCACTAAGGACGAGGATGCAGGTAAATCAGGCACATAGGAAGCAGATGTTTCTGTAGCACTGCTTTTAGCATCTGTATACATTTTGTTAGGTAAATCATCAACAGCAACTTTTGCTTCTTCCAAGATAGTTTCATCTTCTGGATCATAGGCCTCATCCTCTAGTACTGCTGTATTACACGGCTTTTCCACATTATAGAGTTTTTCACTTTCACCTGTCTGCATTTCAAAAGCTTTCTCGGGATCATATTCTTCCTCAGGATCATATGGTCTGTCATCTTCCTCCTCCTCTATAGCTTTGTCTTTTGACATCTGTCCAAACTGTTGGACAATGGGATCTAACAGAGGAACAGCTGCCATCCCTCCCTCAGCAGCTGCCTGAGCTTTCTGATTTGAAGGCTGGGCAGTTTCAGAATCCTTAGCAAGAGGTTCAAAAGATTTCTTTTTTCCAAACAGTGTCTGTAGGATGTGCTCGAGAGGCGTGGCAGTTTTTGAGGATGAAGAAGGCGTAGCAGTAACACTTGCAGAAGCAGTCGCTGAAATCGGTGGTGGTGCAGTAGTTGTGGTTCCACTTTTAATGGAGGACAGTATCTTCAACACTGAAGGTGTAACTGCGGAACTTTCTGGAACGGGAAGCGGGGGTGGAGGCGGCGGAGGAGACCCAGGTGGTGTTGTACTTACAGTCGAGTCTCCAGAATAAAGTGTGTATTTTGGAGTTTTCTTTTCTTGAAAAGAAGCTATTGGCCCCTTCGAGAACTGTGATGGTTCCGCTTCCTCTTGCAACTGAATCCGACTTCGCTTTTCCTCTGTTTTGTCTGTTTCCATGCCAGTAGCAGGACGCTTCCCTTTCTGGCAGATAACCAATCCAAGAATTAAATTTGGACGTGACGACTCAAGACCTGAAAGAGAACACAAAGACTCTATATGTAAAAACTACTTTTATCAGTGCTTTCAATAGAAACTTATTACATTACACAGTGGTAGCTACAAATGTCATAACAGTAAGTTCTTCTGAATTTCATGTGATGACTTATTGGCAATTCTATTAGTCCACATACATATATATAACTACATTTATTTAATAATGATATATATATATATTTGCATATAACAATAAATATTGTAATCTCTTCCTTGATATATATTTCTTTTATATTGTACTAACAGTTATGATAATCAAAAGGAGACTTTGCTAATGTTGCTACTGTTCAAAAATTAAAGAAAGTTCTCATTTATTATTACTTTCATTCTTGTTCACTCCCACTCATTAATCAAATAGTTCTGGTAAAATAGTTTCTAAGTTTGTTGTACACACAGAGATATTGGACAAGCAATCCACCTTTCTGTAGGGCTGAGCTGGAATTCAAGAAGCACGACTTAAGAAAAGAAAGTTCTAATGCTATAAAAAAACCTTCCTTTGTTTTCTGTTACAGATAAAGCACACGGCACCGTTAAACTTCATAACAATAATAGCCTCAAACAAACTGTTTATAAACAGTATTAAAGTTTGCTACTGACAAATTATTTTTTTTTAACCAGCTAGGTATCATTTTTAACATACATTAAGTAGGAAAACTGATTACTAATAAACCAAACCAGCATTATGAGAGCTTAAGCAGATACAAGTTTAGCGTGTGAGAGAAAGAGACACTTGGTGTTTGCTTTTTCTCCAAAAAACCATTTAGTTGGGCATGAACTTGGCATGCAGAAAACAAGTTGATTTTTAACCCTCTGTTGCAGGATTCAGTTTGATGCCATAGGCACTGTGAGCAGAACTGCTCCACTGTGAAAGCTTCTGACTAGAATCTTTGATTTTTTTTTTTTTTTATCCAAAATCATCAGAAAGTGTCTGGAAAGAGGGAAAACACAAACATCCGTACATCTGTTTCATATCACTGTGTTTCTTCCTCTTACATTCACAATTCCCAAGGGCAATTGTGGTAAATAAATACAGCCAGAATAAAGGGCAGGGAATGAATCCTTTAACACACAGTCAGAGGCAAACATAGAAAACTGTATGAAGAATGACTTCCTTAACTTCTGGACTTCATGACTTAAAAGAATCTTCTTTTAGGGTCCACATTAATTACTACCTGCAACCAGCTAGGAAGCAGAAATATAAAAACACAAAACAAATGGTAAAGTAACATAACTGCAGCTAAATGGTAAGGAACCTAAAACCTACACTGCTCCTTCTACTCATGAACCTGTAAGAGTTTCAAAAGCGTAAGACACTATTTAATGCATATCTTTGTTGCTCTCTCTAAACAAAACCCTCTGCTCACTAAGGAACAGTTTACACCACTGAAAGCTTCTAGATAACAGCAAAATTAAAATAAAATAAATCCCAGAGTTGCAGATAAATTCTATTTGTGAATAACAGCCATAAGTTGTTTCGATGAAACAAGTGAATGCAAAGCTTTAAGGGGGCTCCTAAATTTACTCATTAGAAAACTGTATCAGCTGTTTCTATTTATGTAGCTGAATTTCTATTTGTGTTTAATAGACTTCATCATTCCCAAGTAATGGTTGCTAAGTTTAAACTCAGGAATAATTGAGATGAGAATATTTTAAATAGAAGCATTATAGGTGAGAAGATACCATCACGTATAGCTTATTTTAAACCTAGTTTTTTCAATGTTTGTTATACATTTCATTAAGCCTTAACTTTTGTTAACAAAGCCTCTCCCCCATCATCAGTGCTTGCATTTCTTACCCTCAAACATTAGTCCATTTAAACCTTACTTTCCAAAAAAGTAACTGTAATTAACAAGGACCGTAATTTTTCCAAATAAAGTAAATTAACTTGAAAGCCTTATGAGATCCCTCCACAACTGAGGAACAAGAAGCTCTCCTCTGAAACAGCGCTCTTCTGATGGTAACTGGTAACAACACAGTGCACCAGTTTTAACCATGTAACCAGGAGAGCAGCAAAACCTGGAGAGCCACTAGAAGTACTCTTTACAAAAGGCCAGAAAAACATTGAGGCCAGGATAAATTTTGCTTCAGATTTCAGATCAGAAACAGCTCTCACTTTAAGTACAATGAGAAACTAGAATAATGAAATTTGATTGAATGTATTCTAGATCCATAGTTGACTTCACAGTTCATTGTTGGAATTTTACATAACTGGTTGAAAGGACATTGGACACGCTGCTTGAAGGAATATTTTCCAATCTGTAGTATATGTTATTTCCTATTTGTACACTTAAAAATTCAGTGCCATTTTTTTTTCCTCCAGGTATGAGATTTTGGTGTTCCTTAAGGATTGCCAATTTTTACTTTTCATATTTAGAAAAATACGTGAAGAAAGTGAACTAGTTATATTATCCAGACTGATAATATTTGCTAATAATTAAGTACATACACAAATCTGCCACCGTAAGAGGGACAGGGATGGTGAGATGAACAATAAAAGCAGGCAGGACAGGAACTAAAAATAATTATCTTCAGTGAATCCCAGGTTATCTGGAAAGGACCATATGAATTCCTGGCTAATCCAATTACAAATTCATTTGCATCCTTTGTCTAAAATCAGATCTAGCAGTTCTGATCACAATATATCATATACATTAATTTATAGCCTCAAGGCATAGTCCAAAAGACAACTTCAGTGGGAAAAAGACTGTCCAGAAGGTACAGTCTGAACGGGCTCAATCGCTAGGCCACGGTTCACACTGAGTGAATTTGCTTTACATTTTTATCAGTGTGTGAGTAATGACTCCACATTTGGTCAGTGTTGACCAGTGCAGAGCAGCTCACAAATATGTCTTCTCCTCTGAATTCCTTGCAGGCATTCATAGTTCTTCTGTCGTAATATATTGCTGATTTATTTTTATATAGAGACTTGTGATTTGCACAACTAATCACAACATGCATCTTAAACACTGAATAATTAAAACAAGCAGGTTTCAAAAATCCATCAGATCATGCATCTAAAATTAAAGAAATCATTTCTGAATCCCAGTAAGAATCAGAATTGTCACTAAAAAGGGTAAAATTTAAGTGTCAGTTCAAGACAAATTCCAGTGGTAAGTTAATAACAGCTACAACTTAATCTGTTTTGTTTAGGCAGAGAACAAACCTTTTTTTATTCTTTTTTTTTTTTTTTTTTTAATTTTGATACTGTAATTTCAGATGAATATTTAAAATTTGGCACAACCCAGTATCTAAATCCATTCACTCCAAAGTGATCCAACAGGAAGAGCTTGCTTTGGATGGAAATACAGACTAGAATGCTGATCTATCCATATCTGCACATCCAAAAACAGGTTTCATGATCCATAAATAGGTTAACTGCTTAATTTTAGGTAATAACAAAAATGCTGGCTGAAGTCTCAAACTACTGCTCAGTAATTACCTCTCACAAGCCAGTATTTTAAGTGCTGCAAGCTAAGTTGGCAGAGTTTTCAGTGCTACGTTATCTATAAAATAATTAACTCTTTCTGACTTGAAGTCCGCATGCTGGTTTTATTGTAACTAAAGCCACTACAAGATGATATACTAACTATCAGTATTGGACATAAAGTTGCTTTTCTTGCCTTTAAATACATTTTTTCATAAAATCAGTTTTGCCACATTTATATGTATAATGGCCACAAATGCTATCCATTTATTTATTTCCCACTCCCCCACCCCCCCCATTTTTTGCTATTTTAAGAGCCTTTTAAATAGAACGAAGATACTTCAGGCCTTCATGCTGTAAGAAAACACACTTCCAGTTTTAAACTGTCAAAAGAAATATCAACAGCTGTGGAACCTCCTTTGCTAAGGGTTTTCATTAAAATTTGTCTATTTGAAATACATATCTGGTACAATGCTAGATTTCTAGTACTGCCAATAAAGCCCTCAGTAAAACACTCTATTGGGAACTACAATTGATCATACTTTTTTTTTTTTTCCCCACAAGGTGCTCTGAAATCCACATGTGAAAAGTGCTAAATAACTTAAGCGTGTATGTGAAACAGAAAAGTAAATTCACATACAGTAAATTGTCACACGAAGACAACATAAAATATCCCAAACATACATTATATCTGGTAATAAACATCTGAATGGCGTAAATAAATGTGAATTTTCTTCCATTTTCCTGTTTCTAAATCACCCATTTCAATGATTTTGGAGATCTTCTATGCACTATAGCAGTTCAGAGGTCCTCAGTTGTGTTCCAAATCCAGTTCATCAGAGAACGGGAGAAATTCATAATCTGTATGTGCCTGATGGAACTGGCTGATACAGCTGGAATACCTACTAACCAGGACTTCTGGAGTGACAGGGTTTTATGGTCCTCTCCCTCCTCCCCCCTCCAGCCATATTTATCAACACATCTTACGCTGCCTACAGCATAGTGCTTTTAAAGTGCTTTCAAGTCTGTTAGAAGGCACACAATTAAATTTAAGGAGACAATGACCACTTTGTATAAAATATTTTTATTGAGTATAAAAAAATAAAGCAGTGAATTCCATCAGATGTCATTAAAATAGTATGGATTACATGTATTTTATGCTATGGTTTTAATACATACACAAAAAGCAAGTACAGCTTACCTGATCTTTTTTCCCCCATATACAGGCCTCTGGTTTTAAAATACGAATACAACTTGGCACAACTATGACGTACAGCTTTCTACAGCAGCTTGCAAAAAGAGTGAAGTCTAAGTGGGTCTTCCATTAACTAAAGGTCTCTATACCTTTGGAACCCTGCATCTATCACAGTGTCTTTACCACAGTGCTTTGCCTAATAAATGTGGATTTCAGTTTGCCTCAAACACGGAGAAAATTCAAGCCAAACATTACTTCCGATGATTTTAACTATAGAGGAATGTAACATAACCCAACTATACCAACTATTGCCTACCACCTACGCAAACGACATGGTTTCCTCACTCCCAACAAACCAACCTTCAGAAGTCAGTGATTCATTTAGTTGGCTCTAAAAAGCACACACCACCTCTAACAGCTTGTGCAAATGTGCTGCACAAAGCACAGTGCAGAGCAGCCTAGTGGCCAATACAGTGACACCACTGTAAATATTACCTTTGTCTTCACAGGCTTCTCGACTCCTCTGAGGGCTGTCAGTTTCCTGCTTGATGCAAGTGATAGTGCATCTTTTGTAGGAACCTAAAGCTTTGTGGATCTATGGGTTGCTGAAAGCAGGGTGGGTTTATTGGTTTGGTTGTTTTTTTGCCATTGTTCAGTTGTTTGTTTAATACACTGGCTGTTCTATGTACACAGTATTATAGTTGAACACATCCTCCTAATAGCATGTATGGAACTCGGTAGAAAGGTCACGTGAGTTTCAAACTATTTTACTTTGAGATGGTTGACTTTGCAACTTTTCCCTTTATAATCCATAAAAATGTTTTTATATGAAATATATGCTTTTAATAACAGGTTAAGCATTCAACAACTCGTTGCTGATTCTTGGTTTGTGATTTTACCTAGCGTTTAACCTCCCCTGTGTTTTGTGCTTACCTGGTCCCTCAAAGGGCAAGAGTTTGGAAGGAATTGGGTCCTTAGAACTCAGTGGGATCAGGTAGAGATCCTTGACATGTCTGTTGTTATTAGCTACAACACCAAAACGACCACGACTGCTAAAATAGGAGTAGAGAGAGATATAGGCCACTTCTTCTTCTTCTGTGGCAGGATGGAAACGAATCAAACACAATTCCTGTAATACAAAAGCAAAGTGGAAAAATTCAACCTGTAACACATCAGCAAATAAAAAGGTAAATGGCAAATTCCAGGGATAAAAATAAGTTGTGTATTTATTGACCAACTATTTTTTCAAAGGATACTCTAGCTTTACGAGAAAGCTGTTGTTCAATTGGCAATATTAAAACAGAATTAGGCTTGTCATTTTCAGAAATGCCAATTACTTATGTATCTCACTTCAAGTTATCCCTCTTGAGGTTCTGAATGCTCAAATTATGAAAGAGATGGGAAAAAAATCTTAGTTTCATAATTATATCTGCATGCTGTGCTTCAGTTTTGCCACTTCTAAAGTGGTTTTAATAGTAAAACTTAATGTCCTAGTCTTCAACATTTGAATTTCTGTCTTTGCTACTGACTATATAATTGTTTATAGTCAATCATTAAAGAACAGTAAGTAGTAAGAAGATTTAACTGCAATGAAGGGGAAAGATGATCAGCAGCTTAAAAGGCAAAACTGTTTCTTCAATAAATCAAAAATTTCAGAGCAATAAGTGGTGTCAGTAGTTAGGTATGATCTGTGGCAGTATTTCCTGACTATTAACTTAAATTATCAAAAGTTGTCATTTGTCATTGCTGCATATTCCTTCCGTATTATGCAAAGGATTTTAAGTGAATACCTTTGAAAGCGAAGATTTGAGTTTGCCAACATAATCCCAGACTGTCTTCGGTGAGATCCTCCCACCAATATGAATTGTATCTGGTAAATCCTAAACAAGAAGTATTACATGGTAGTATAAGCCAAGAGACTACTCGAAAATAGTGCAGATTGCCCCATCCCAGCAGCCCAGGGGATAATGCATTATTATATTTTAGTGAACTTGAATATATACATTTATAATTTCAAGTAGCTTATTTCCAAATTTCAAGGTGTTAATTATAGCATGTCACCAAAGATAGCAGTGGAAGGTCAAGTACTCTGTTCACCCACCAGCTAGTTCTCAGTTTTGTTTTATAGGAAAGCTGTCATTTGTAACATAATTTTTCCCCACACTTCTGGTTTATAAAAGTTAATAAATTAAGGACAATATTTTTAATGAATGACTAAAGAAATATTTTTAATTGACCACATCAGTGATCCTTCCTACTTGTGAGCAGAAGGTGGCACCTATTTTAAAACACTGGCTATGAAACTTCTTTTCAAAACCTGAATGTGAAATAAAGTTATTATTCTATGGTAGACAATAACATATACATACACACACATTAAGACGTGAGAATTCTTCACAAATCTGTGAAAAATCTTTTAAAGGGCTTTTGTGTTTTTTATTTCCCCTTAAGCTACTGTTCCTATTTCTAAAAGGAATGCCAATTAGCACTGTTTGACTTCCAGTATGACACAGTGACCACAGCTTTCCTAGAAACTGGAATTGCAATATATTCTAAACACATAAACATGTCAGTGCTAACCTCACTAAGATAATCAAAGCACCCGGAGACAGGATATGCTTTAGTGACAAATTTGGCCACACTTTGCATGTTAATAAATCCTTTCCAAATGGTGTTGAGACGAGAGAGGAAGAGGGAAGTGTCGCTGTCTTGAGGTGAGCGTGGCTCTGCAATACTGTAAAACAAATCCAAAATAGAAAAGTTACAGATCACAGTAACAATGCTCCTTTCCTTTTTCTTTTCTACCCTCCTCCTAAATAACAATCCTCTGTAATTGCTTTGTTAGGCATCAATGGGAAACGTGAGGAATATTCAAAAATAAACCTGCAGCTACAGGCAAGCAAAAAAATGCTGAAAGATATGATGTTTACAGAATTAGGTTAGCACTAATATTGCAGAATCTTTGCTGCCAGCATACACTGATGCTCAAAAAGAAATTATCAACAAGAGAAGGCAAATTTGGAGATTATGAATTAGAATTTTGAATCAAGTTATTTGCACTTTCCAGCTGAAAGTGCATTCTGATTAATGGCAGAGGCAGGTGAGAGGAAGAGGAGGATAAACAATAACTAGGCTAAAGATTCAGTAACATAGCTTACTATTAAATATACGCACTTGATACTGGGTAACTGATGAACAGCTAAGTATCTTCGATCCGGTGAAGACGATGGTTTTGTCAATATTGATTTGGGGACTGTCATAACTGGTTTTGACATTTCCTGCTTTGATTCTCCCACTGAAACTTTCTCAGATGCAGGAGCAGAACGTGGGGCTGCCGCCGTAATACCAGAGGAGCTGCTCAAGGCTGTCCTAGGGTCTCTACCAGAAACTGTTACAGTTGTGACAACTGCACCAGTGCAAGTGGCAGGAAGAGCTGAAGCTTCTTCAGATACAGAAGAGTCTGTATTGTTCTGGACTTGAGTCGTAGGAATATAAGATCGCTCTAAGTTTGACTGGGAAACTGCTTCTGCTGCAGGTTCAACATCAGTTTCCATTGCATCTTCAGTTACTGTCTCTTTGGCAGGTTCTGCTGCTGCTGTTGGTGCAGAACTTTCATACTTGGGTTGAACTTCTGGTTTCGGTTTTGACTCCACCTTTTTAACAGAAGCCACTAACTTTGACTTCTTAGCTACTACTTCATCTTCAGATGCTGAAATCTGACCTGTAAATTCATATAAAAAGCTTCTGGTTACTATTTAACACTGAAAATGTTACAAGAGAAAAAACAAATAAACTTGCAAATAAAGCTCTTAAACTTCATGCAGATACCTGTACAAATTTTGCAGTTTAGATCAAAAAGATGAGCTCGGTGCTGACTTGTTGTATCTTTCAACATACTGCTAAAAACATCCAGAGAAGGAGCGCTGCTTAATTTTGGTACACTTCGTGCTGACTCTTGCTGCTCCTAAAAACAAACAAAAAACATTTTGGTTCATTGTCAACTTTGACCATAAAGAAATGCTTTGGAAATGTAATTAACTTTTTATGAAATGAAACTGCTCACAGTACACTGACTAGGTAACATTCTTACAGCTCACTGAAACAACAGACATTTCTGAGGAAAAATCTGAGGCTCTAGTTAGTTACCATTGGTCTCCCTTGATGGCTTCATGCTAAAGCAACAGCTAACACTTACATCAGAATCAGACACTGGTGGAGAGTCTTCCATAGTCAGATCAGGTGCATGCTCCCGTTTCACAGCTACTTTCTTGATCTCATGTGATTTTTTTCTTGACTCTATCACCTGACAGAAACAAAACCACTTCAGTAAGAACACTGTATATTTATTTTATAATTGCTTTCTGTACTTTCTTATCAGTTGGATAATGGAAGAGAAAAAAATTCACTGAAACTTATAGTTCTTCCTACTTTGTTAGAAAGAAAACAGTAATACAAGTGGTAAGGGCTGGTGAACTTGCTTTTAATTCATACTGAAGAACATACTAGGAAAATGTATATCACTTACTGCTTTGGGTGGTTTCTCTTTCCATACAGACAGTTCTTTAGATAAAAGTTCTTCTGGTTTCATTCTCACTAGTTTTGACAGAGAGATTTCCCCATGAAGAACACGATGAAAAAGTCCCTAAAAAAAAAACACACACTGTTGCTACACTGAAGAGTTAGATAACACAAAAGATATGCAGTGTTGAACTGTCAAAACATGCATGGATTTATTAATTCCCTATTAAAAATACCAATTAATTATAAACAAAGTTGGAAAGGTACAGAGACCAGAAAACAAGGACGAAATAAACATCAAGTACAAATTTTCCTCATTATCATAAAAAAGTCAATTTAACTGAACAGTCATTTCAGAAGTTGAATGGCAGAAATTAGAGGAAAAAAGCCTGCAAAATTTAAGGGTTCTCTAGTCAGTATTTCCACCTGGAAAAGTTTTTTTCCTTCTAAAACAGAAATGATAATGTACAGAAGCAGTATTGTGATGCATACAGAACATCACAGGAGGAAGAATAAAGTCTGTATTTAAGAATGCTGTTCAGTGAATAAACACTCCAAAGGCCCAGACTTAAATGTACGTGATCCAACTGAAGTCCAATCCCTACTAATTTTTTTTTTTTTTTTAAGATCTGAAGGGATTTAAAATAATCTTGTATTGTATAATTCATAAGTCTCCATCTTGAAACTCAAAATGTTCAAGTCAGATTTCGACATGTTAAAAACATAATATATTTCAGCACGTTTACTGTTTAAGGAAAAAATCCAAACCTGATTTTTTGGGTCCTTGAGATTGAACATGATGCTACGGTATTTACTCTTGTATCGGTTGTCCGTAACTTGGAACAAATTAAACATCTCCTTCTCAATATTGAGTGCTACTTTCCCTACTTCACTCTCTGTCATGACCAGATCATCGCTATCATTGACTCTGTTAAAAACAAGAAAGGGTATGCACATTTATGTTAGGCATGAATCTTCAGGTAGCATTCATAAAAAATAACTTTCCAGAGGAAGGAGCTAACCTGAGCTCCTCTTCACCCTGCAGGGACTCAAGTCTCTTTTAAAAGACATCTCAAAACTGAAGCCTATCTGAGGACCTCAAGCTGTGACAGAAGCAATCCCTTGTTTCTGTCTACAGATGACACAAAAGAAAGCCTGAATGAGCTGAGGTCAGCCTCTGCAACTGCTCCTGGCACCAGAACACAGCTTTCAGTCACAAGCTACAGAGGAAGCCTAAGCTCTTGCGTTTTTATCTCAGACTTCCCACTGTGAACAGCAGTTCTAATTCAGAGATGCTACCAGAATGCAGCAGTATAAGTCTTGACAGCTGACCACAGCGTTAAAAGCACTTGTGGGACAACTTGTTTCAGCATTCTTTTATTTTTTATATATAAATGCTAGTTACAAACTTTTCGCTGTGATATTCCCAATACTATTTTTAGTACCACTTCTACACCTGCAAACACTGCCATCACCAGATTTTAACTTCAGATCATTTGCACTGCAAATGTAATTTAATTCCTCAGATGTAACTGTCTCAGCACAAATGGGCTACTGGCTTTGTTGTTTTCTTCTTTTAAAGGCTTTCTCATGTGCACGTTGATTTCAGATCCAGACTTTTTATTTTTAATAAATTTCAAACACTAAATGTATTTGCACTAGTTTCCAATGTAAGTTAAATCCCTCAATTTTGCTTATCAAGAAATAAAACTGCAGGTTTAACATTTACTTCCACGTATAGCTTCCTATACAAAGTAAGTGCTTTGAATTCCCACCTCTTCCACAAAATTTCTTTCAGGGACCGCCGAATATTTTGTCGGATCTGAGAGTTGGGCTGTGACTGGATAGAGACAGCTGATACTTTTGCTTGACTACTTCCAGATGCAGAAGGAACAGAAGATGGAGCAGGCCTTTTAAGTCCTGTACCCAAACTGGAAGATGCAACTGTCTTTTTGGGAAGTGACGAGCTAGATGGAGGAGCTGAAGGTTTTGAAGGAACACTGTCTGATGAAGGCCACTGCTTCTTGGGAATTACACCTTTGAAACTCCCAGTAGAAGGTTTCATTGGCTGTTTAGCTAGTGACAAGCTAGAGAAGGTTGGGGCCTTCTTTGGAATAATACTTTTAGTGAGGGAAGATGTCTGTTTCTCAGCCACAGATGTTGAAGCAACAGCTCTCTTCGATGCCACTGTGTGCTCTGCTGCTTTGTCTTCCTTCTTTTTCTCTCCCTTTTGAGCTGTCAAAACAAAGAAGAAAGTACAATACTAAATAGCAGGTTATAAACATAAGCATTTACAAAGACCATTTATCAACCTATAAAGAAGCCTGTGAAATGACACCTCTGGAGAATAACTATCCAGGATACAAATTTTGCAGGAAGAAATGTGCCTTGAATGCTAAAGAGAATACATCTTGCCAGACTAAAGAGTTTAACAGTTCCACCTTGGGTGTACAGGTTGAAAATCTTATTTACATACTATGCAAAAAAAACTGAAAAAAGGCACCACCTTCAAAGATCCACAAATTGGATTTCATGATCAAGCTTCAAAAGAAGCCCACACTTTCACAAAATCAATACAATCTGTACCTTACATTTAAATGGAAAAATTTTCATTGTAACTTGCAGAAACTCTTTATTACAGAGGTTGACTTGACTGGATTCCATGAGTTTGTGACTGAATTCAGTTGCCTTTTCATCCACCCACCTTCTGGAACCAACAGGAACAATCCAGGATAACAAAATAAGCTGAAAACAACCCCATGGTACAGCAAACAAGATTTGTTCTACCTCAGCTTACCAGAATATCATCTAGAAATGTTAGTGTTTCAGTGAGCCTGCACTAACACACACATCACAACATTTCAAGCAACGATGGGCTCTCAGTGAACCTACCTCCTGAAATAAAACACTTCCAATTAGAAAAGACAAACTTATTCCAAGTCTTTTTTTTTTCTTTACCTCCTCTCATAAAACTGCAATTAACTACCAACAAATTAACATATTAATTTTTATCTGATGCTTTCAACTACTAAAGGTTTGTCAATGGAAGAACCGGTCCTGAAGCTCTAGATGCAAAAAGCTGTATGCTTTCCAGAAAAGATTCAGGAACTTTAGATAACTTCCCTAAAATCAAATAGGTCCCTCTTCACCTTCCTCACCTGCTACAAGAGCAGAAATTATCAGGAAAGGTCTGATGCAGCCAATGTTCACATCTGTCCTGAAACAGACTGGAAGTGGACAAGGGTGGAAGCACAGCTGTAAATCCACGTCCAAGAACCCTCCGAGCAGCATCAATTTTGAATGGAAATACAGCCACAAAAGAGGAAGGTTTGGATTGCTTAAGAAACATAATGCAACTGCTCCCGTGTGGCTGAAACAGTCTCCTGACCTTTCCCTGTAGTTCAGGTCTAATTGACCTGAACACTTGTACACTCCTCCAGTAGAAAGCATGCCTGTAACAGCTTTGTTACGTCCGCTCTTATCACTGCAGTTCCACCACACACAGAAACTGGTGGTTCAGATGAACTAAAAATAAACACTGCACCTGAACTTCCATTAGGCAAACTATGGACGTGTGTCTAAATGGGAACACAACGGGAAGATGGGAAGCATCGTTTACTGTCTGATTTTGTTGTGGGTTTGGGTCTGTGTTTTTTTTCCAGTTTTTGTTTGTTGTAGAAAACTGTATTATCTCACTGAATTTTTCAGAGTGAAATTTCTGAGGTACAAAATGAAACAGCTACCAAAATACATCAAAACCTTTTGAAGAACGTTAAGATCTTACTCTAAAGTAGGTTATTATTCTCATGCTATTCCTTAGTCTAGTTTCAGTCACTGTCAGACTGAGCACAGAGCTAGGGAGACCCTCAGCAGGACCCACACTGACTTTCTGATGGTCCCCCCACAAAGCCTGCCCCATTAACCCCACTTATTTGTCAGGTGGTCTTCAGCTATCCCAAGAGGAATCAGAAACTATTGCTGATGGGTTTGGTTTGGTCAAATTGGGCATCCGGAGCTAAGAGATGTAAAAAGCCAACCTATTCAGCATTAACAGCATTGAAAAGAGAGGATGAACATATAAAGCGTGTGTATGGTTAAGTGCAGGAATTGCTCTACTTCTGTTCCCTGGCTTATTGCATCTTCTCCTCGGACTTGCATCTCTTCAGTCAAGTGGGACAGCAGCACCTTTCTGTGACTCACTACGGAAGGCAGGACAGCACAGCTCAGATTTCAACAAAATGACCACAGTACAATTCAGTCCTCAGTGCTAAGAGCTTTAGTTGTGTGCAGCATAATTACAGAACATTAAATACTAGAACTGTACTTTATACTCTCCAGTGATTTGTTCAAATTAGTTAACAAGAAGCATGCTGAAGAAGCTAACTACAGCACAGCCAAGATGTTGTGTTAATCAGATGTTGTATATATTAAAAAATACATCTACTCTAAACCTTCCTTACGTTCCGAACAACTACAACACAGGTAAGAATATGTACATGTAGCATAAATAAGTGGTACTGGTGCCAAGGTAGACTGAACTTCCCCAGGTTGGTGGACAGCAGAAACAGATGCACTGAAAAGGTTTCCAGTGTAACACATATGCTATTTAGCCAATAGGGAATGTGCAAACATTTCAGTTTTGTGAAAGTCTAACTGTTTCACAAGCCAGAACAGTAGCTTATACCATACACTATCTACCTAACAGTACTGACAGTACTGATTCTGTGGACACCTCACTGTAATTGAAGGTTATTAAAATGATGTGTGCATTGACAACAAATCGTGGGTACTTAAGCCCTGTATATGCTAATAACCTGCCATGACAGCAGACGAACCTTATCTTAAACTCATATCCCATACTGACTTTGAGAATGCAAGTCTGACCTATCGAGGTTTTGGTTCCACTTGCAGACATTCCAGCCGCACCAACTCACTCTGCCCTTGGTCAGGTCTTGCAGTCAATGCACACGAGGCAGGAGCCGCCGTTGAGCATGGGGAGGGAGCAGGGCTGCCTCTTCTGCCAGCAGCTCGCTGCCCTATAGGCTTAGTTGCAATGTCAGCACAGCCCCAAGGCTTGTGCTACTGCAAGAGTGTGTTTGAGAAACTTAACAGAAATGTGTACTCCGGTGAACGGTATGTTAACATTCATGGAATTTAATTTCTGAACAGATGTCGCCGTTGCTCAGCAAACTGCTGGAACAATAACAAGCAGGTATCCGCTCAGCCCACGAGTTTCAAATCACTTTGCCTTGCGGTTCACCAACAGCTTGAAGACACAGACAATGCTTACTACACACAGGGGCTGCTGTGCTTTGTACTGCGATGTTTCCAGTCCTTCTTTAAACAGCAGCTCCAGCTTCCTACAATAAATGCTCTTAAACCACTTTTAAAATAAAAGGCTACTACAGAACATCAGCTTATCCATCCTGGAAAAGGTTTCACCAGACAAAAGGTCGGCGCCAGAAGGAAGCATCTGCTGACTCTTCCATCCAACACTTCTGAATCTCTGGGCTGGATGTTAGACACTTCACAAAACCAAACCCATCAGTAAATTCCCATATGTTACCCACTCTGCCTTGTGAGCCACATAGACAGCAGCAAGGTTCTTACTGATTGTTAAGAGGCATGGGCTAAAAAGACAGAGGTACAGATGGAGCTAATGAGTCGGCTCATTGCCAGAGAGACCCAATGAGCACAAAGCTAGAAAGGTATTGCTTTTTGTTTTTAAGATAACAGTAATGCTGTTTCATAAGCCTTAACTACAGACATTACCACAGTCTCTCCCACTAGATGTCATCAGATACAGAACACCTCCCCAAAGGAAATTCCTGTTAAAGATAAGCTAAATATTGCAACATGCAGCTAAGAATGAAACTCCTTTAAGCCGTGAGTAACTGCTGCATTATCTGATGTGTTACTGATGAGCCTGTTGGAAGTCTGATGTTAAAGTATACTTCATTTCTTTAAGGTTCAGCACTGATGTTTCAGCATCATAACAAAGGTTAGGTCCAATTCAAGAATGACTTCCACAGTGTAGCACTGATATTTTTCAGTGAAGGATTTGCAGGATCCATTTGTGCTGTAATCCCTCACCTGCACAGGGAAGTCGTGTTTTGCACCACCACCATCACAAAATCTATCCACAGGAAACTTAGTTCTTCCCACAGCCTCTCCAAAGTTTTTCTGCAGAGACAGCACTCAAGCCTATTTTGGGTCTTTCTTCTTCACCCAAAACTTGGAGCAGCAGCTTTAGAAAGCCACTTCAAGATAGCCACCACCCCCTCACTGCTCCTATTTAAATCATCTCATTTATGACACGATGTTTTGCTGGAGACATTACCTAGTTATTCCAGTTCTTAAACATCTGGAGAAATGTAATGTATACTAACTGGACCACAGCCCTTCAAAGATTGCCAGTTTTTTGCTTAAGCTGTAAGCTGTGCTTCACATGAACCACAGCCAATTGAAAAGTGTTCTGCAACGAGTTAATAAGGCTCAGATTTAAAACAAAACCTCACAACAATGACAAAGTATCAGAACTATCCAGAACACTACTGAAGTTTTTGGGTTTTTTTTTCCATTAATAGTATCTTGCAGCCATAGAAGTTATTTGCTACGGAGTATTTAAGAGAAGTTTCCTACAGAACTGAAAACCTTCAGCACAAAGTTGTTCACACACAGAACTACAGCCTCTATCATCTAACACAGTCTAATATTAGACGTGCTCTCCCTCCTCCCCTGCCTACACTAATGCTTCAGGTTCCTTCCCCTCCCCCATGACAGAATTCCCTCAGCAAAGCACAGGGAGGATAGGATGATGGATGCACCTCACTCAGCTTACTTAAAACTTCTTCCTACAACAAAATAGAGACAAAGTGAGCAGGACCTCACTAACCCAGCACTGCCTTGCAGATCAGCGAGCCTTCATCTGCCCACAGTGCAGAGGCTGCTGGAGCATGCCATGGGTTGTATGGATACCCTTGATTCTCCCTGCTCACCAAAGCAAAGAACTTCAGAAAAAATATAAGGAATTTTCAAACGTATGCACTGCATGCAGATGCTGTGAGCATTAACAGCATGAGATCTGGTGGCTAACATTCAGTAACCTGAGAATTTTTGTACACTTCCACTATATAAATCAACCTAGAAAGCAGTGCACAGCTTTCTGTGATCCACCTTGTGGATTGCTTATTATACCCCAAAAGGATTTTGGCATCCTTTTCAGAAAAAAAAATAGTTACAGCAAATTGACAACATTAGTTTTGTGGTTAATAAAGCAAAAATATCTATTAGAAGGTATTCTCTGAAAGCCTGTGTAAACTGAGTGGAGTACGTTATCTCTAAGGACTGGAAGCAGCACTCGCCCTACCCATGGCTTAAACATCTGCTAGAATTTTGTTGTAGAAGTATTTAAAAATTAAAACATGCACCAGCACTGGTCCATGAAACAGCGAAGCTGCGGATGGCCATGCTGCTCCTTGCTCAGAGGTAGGCAGCAGCTGCACCATCAGTTTTTGTCCTGCCACTCGTGTATTGCAGCTGCCCAGCCTGAACGTGGCTCAGAGATTAAACATCTCACCCCTATTTATCAATATTTAAGTTTAGGAACAGCAAGTTTACCTCTCTAAAATGCTGAAACGGAAGATGTGAAAAACCTGCCCAGCCAAGCTGTTTTCTCAGCAGCTTCTCTTCGTCATTCAGCTCGTGCCTTGTACAAACTTGTCTCACGGCTGCGGTATGACTGACCCCCCTCTGAATGACTAGTGACAGAGATAACCTCAGCACAGCAGAATGTAATCTCTGTACTTCAATGCAGTGGCTGCTACAGAACTTAAACCCACTAGTTGAGATCTTTTGATGCACTATCTAACTACAAGCTGAACAAAATACACGGGTCAGCTGGTGCTTTCGATGTCAGTTATAAAGCACTCTACAATGGGAAGTTACTTACCCGTCAAGGGGCGCTCCACAAGTGCAGCCTTTGCAGTCACACTACTGGGATGCATGCCTGACATCTGAGCCTCAGAAACTCGTCGAAGAGCCAGTGCTGTTAGGTGCCACTGAAGCACCCTCTTGTGGCACTGAGCACTCAATGCCCAAGGCAGTGAAGGTGAGGCGTAGCTCGTAACAGCTCCTACTGAGTGGCCGCGCAATTGCTGCTCTCCGGAAGCTTGGGGCTTTCTCAGTTGTTTTTTTTGTTTTTCTTTTTTTTTGTTTTGTTTTGCCTTGTCATTTCTCTCAAATAGCTTAGCATTAGTTTCAAGTCATTCAGAAGCACTGAAGTATTCTTAAAGAGGTTTAGGTGCTAGTTTCCACTGCTAATTTCCTCCAAAACAACGTGGAGAACGCTGTTCCTTTTCACTTTTAAGATCAAATAAAACTTTATTACCAAAAACTAGCATTTAAGAGGTGTGTCTCCTGCCCTTTCTTGCCCCTTAAAAGCATTTATGCATATGATCTACACAGTCAGTTCATAATTAAACTGACTGTGCACATTCAGGCACACAAAGTCAATCTGACATTAAAATTAATTAATTTAGGAAACTCTGAGAAGGGGGGGCTTGCCTGTAGTGGTGATCTTCACACTCAAGCCAGTACTATAGTTATCTTTATGCAAATCTGGAACTTAAGACATGCAATGCTTTGATTTAATCTACATGAAATTATAATGGCTTATTCTAGGTAACTACCTCTTCATATCTATGCCACCTCCTGAGAGAAAGAGAGGTACTGTCTACTGATAAAAATGGGAGATCTGCTTGTTTTCAAGAACCTTTTCTGGATCAGCACCGTCATTCGTTGTAGGGACAGGCCATCTTCAGGTTCCAAGTTCAGTACAGAGATCAGCACAGCGAACCATCAGCACCAGTATCAGCAGCAATACTTGACTTCAAAGTGCAAGGAGATGGGTCTCAAAAACAACCCTTTTATTTGGGGACTAGCAGAGGAAAACCTTTTTCACCAGCTCTCCAGTCAACAGAATAAGTTCACAGAACTAAAGCAATACTAGTGAAAGAACGCAAAACAGCAACAGAGGGTGGTGAGGTTTTTTAATCAAACTTGCATCACTTTCAGTTTTGGTGACGAGAGGTAAACCACCCTGATAGTCACAGTGCATCTGTGAGTTGTACCACGTGTCTCCCCCATCCCGGCCCTTCCCTCCTGTGACAGCTCCTCACACTGAAACCAAGCACCCATCACGGTACTTCTGCTGGCATTCTGTTATCCAAGTGCCACAAGGGTGCTGGGTGCTTGAAAGGCACAACAGAAAATATGCTAGCAGCAGGGACCTTCCTAACATAAGACACACAGCAGAAATCTTCCAGTGGCTGACAGCCACAGGATGGATGTAACATACCTGGTAGAGCAGAGAAGAGGAGCTCCAGGAGTTCACAGGCAGGAGATGATAACTGCTCCCCAAGGATGCCACTGCTCCTTTTAACAGGCTGAGTCCCAGGGGATGTTGGCTTCAGCAGCCAATACTGGTCTGCCTCACTCCAGAGTCAGGGTTCACAGTGCCCAGCAGCCCCTGTGCCAGCACAGCACCCGCCACACTCACGAAGCAAGTTTGGCACTGGAGCTGTGCTACACCAGACAATCCTGCTCTATAATCTTTCCAAAGCCAACTCCAACATACTTTCTCAGCAGTTCTGGCAGATTCATCGTTAAGTATTCAGACCATCATTTGATCCCTCAGCAACTGTTCTGAAAACTCTTCTAGTTACAAAGGGTTAAGCCTAGACCACATATACATCAAGCACATCCTAGAAAGCTGCTGTTAACAGAAAATTAGGAGCTCTTTTTATTCCTTTGGTACTGTTCTATAATTAATGCCTCTCAGAACAGGCCTGTTTTGCAGAATAAATGTAGCATTAAGCAAAGACACCTCTCCACTTTCAAGGTCTTAACTGAGGTACCTGAAGTAGTTGAGTCGTCAGCAGTATGGAACCTGGCCCAGGTTACTGTATAATCTCATTAAAGGAGCACTCACAGTAAAATAAAAGCATCAAGTTTAACAACAAATAGTCAACTCCTTGCAGTCAAACATACTTATGACTTATACTAAAGTAAAGTCCTTTCCTAGCACTTAAGCTGAACCATACCAGAGTATCTACATACTCAACTGCAGAGTTGCAATGTAAGCAGGTACAAACCTGCCTGAATAGGCAGCAGCCTGTGCAGAAATGGTCTTTTTTGTTCTTTCTACAGTGATACATTAATTCCACCACCTGAATGATAACTCCTCTGGTCTTGAGTACAAATTACAAGGGTGGAAAATGTATTATACGTGGCATATGTGTTGCCCTGACACTGCATTACAAAAAATCACATTTTCATGCACCCGTCGAGCTTCCTGATTACTGGATCCTAGTATTACTGCACTGCCCTGACAGTTGCCGTATTTTGCTGGAGGTGTATAGGAACAAAGCAGTCCAGATGTCCTTTGAATGCGGGACCGTAAGTTACACAAGCAAGTACCATTCAGACTGTGATTAGTTCTTAGATGCAGAGAAGATGAACTACACAAAAACAAATGGAGAAAACTGAAGGGGGATAACAAAAGCGAAGTGTTTTGTCGTTGCTTGGTTTTGTTTGTTTGTTTTTTAAATAGACAGAGCTAGTGCTCTGGGAACCTTGCTGCCTCTCTCCCAGAAGGTGGCAGCATTACGTTGTTTCTCCCCAAATCACTGCTGTAAAACAGGACAGGAGCATCACAGGTAGTGTACTTTGATCGTCTTAACGGAAGATCTCCCCAGAGAGTTCCACTCATTAACAGCTCCAAGAAATATGAGACACTGCTGGTTTAAACCGCAACAAATACTCCTGAAGAAGATGCAACAGCAGCTTCTTATGAAGATGATGATAGATTACTCTTGTCCAATCAAAAAGCAGGACAATCTTTTTATCCAAACATACAGACAATTCACCTGGTATTTTAGTAGTGCCACGGTGTCCACATATTAGCACAGCTTACCTTAATAACAGCAACGTGAAGTTCTTCACTGCATTTGATATGAGCTTGTCATCATACGAACTAGGCTGTTCTCATTACTGAAGTCTGGTATAAACAGATTTTTTTGCACTAATTGAACAGCTTTGATAAGGGGTCCAGTTTTTTTTTTACTGGAATTGGTTCAACCTGTGTAAATTGTTGTAAAATTTAACAGCAATCCTCTTAAAATTAAATTAAAAACGCCCTGTCTCAAGATTCCTGCCTCCAAGGAAAACAGAACTATAGTACTAAGAGCATTTTAGGAACTATGGTTATATCAGCATCTGCAATCACATTGAGATAGAGGGTGTGATATGAATTTGACATGCAAATGGGCCCCTGTAGTCCTATTTGGATCTCTCCAAATTATGAGTTAACATTTACAACACTAGTTTCTGATTAAAAAGGTAGTTTCTTCTAAAACTCAAAATGCAATTTATAATAATTATCTATTTTAAGACTTCCTTATAGAAAAAGGCACAGCGTGTTCTTGCAACCAACAGTACAAAAATATGTAAGGAAAAACTATAACACTTTAAACTTTCAATTTGGATAAAGAAAATTAACATGGGCCTAATAACTGCTATAGTAAAACTGAGCAGCATAAGGTAGGCAGTGTTTGGTGTTTAAAAATTAGAGCTCGAAAATTTAGAACTTAACAGTTACTTTTATATATAATATCAAGGCTTACTAACTATGTTTATTTCTAAGTACAAAAGTTGGCTGAAGTGTGGTTAAGAAAGCAGAGAGCACTGAAATCCTGAACTCACTAATTTTCAAGTGAGAAAATATTAAATACTCAGTCGTGTTTCAAAAATGTGCAATGTAAGATTTCATTTGAAGTTCTATCATTGCATCACAGAATACTTAGTTGGAGTAAAAGAAAATGTCATTAGCAAGAAGACTTGTTCAGGCTACAAAGTAGTATTTACTTACCTTTAAGTGTGTTACAAGGATGTTACTCAAAACCTGCAAATAATGCAATATTTCTGTCTAATCTCCACTTAAGGCCTGTCCTTGTGTGTGTGAATAATGTGTGAAGTATGAACATATAAATAGGAAGGTAACAAAAATAAAAAAGCACTTCCTCCCCCCAAACTTAAAAATAAAAAATGGTCCTTAAATTATTTCATGTAAGGAAGAAAAGCAGAAGGAAGAGCTTGAATATACTTGACAGTTAAAAGCTGCTTGCAGAAGTGTAAAAGTACCGTTGGACACCACGTCGAAGATTTCCTTTTCATCACTAACAATGAAAATGTAAGACCTGAGAGACAGGTGAGAAATCTAAATCACAAACATACAATTCAAAGCAGTACAGTCAGTTGCTGATTCAAGCTGCAGACTGTGAAACCTTCTTGTTAAACTGTAAAAATGTTGCAATACTTACCTTTTCTACATTACAAACAGGTACTGTCTTTATGGGAAAAATTTAAAGCATAATCATGAAGTTTGCATTCACAAATCATCTGAGTAGACTGACAGGCTCTTAATCAGACAACTGTCCCACATACAAGTGAACTTTCTCCTAGTGTCTCCATTTACGTGCATCTCTGCGTGTGAATCTTTGAAGGTGGAGAAAACTTTGTGCCATGTTAAACCATCAACCCTAACCCTAAACTCCCTAGTCTTGTAGAGCCAAGAATGGATGGGTATTCAAAGAAAATGTGGTTATTCATGAATATCCCTATGTGATACATACATTTGAACAACAGTGAAGATGATATGGCAGCAGTCTTTTCAGGCTTTACAGCATTGTAATTATGATCGCTTGCCCATGATGGTGTGGTGTTTTCTGCTGCTGGCTCTCTAGCAATAGGTTGAGTATTTGCCTCAGTCTTGGCAGCTGACAAAACAGTCTTCTTCACATTTGTTTCTTTTTTCTCAGGAAATTGTCTCTTCTGGTTTGAAAGAGGCTTAGTGCCCGCCTGTAGCGATTGAAAGAAGCTTAATTACTAATACTCATCAAATACATTGTACTTTACAAACAAGTAGTGATAAAGTTACACACAGGTAAGCAAGCTTATTCTATAGTAAGCTCCTGTAAATACAACTGACAATACGGAATCTCAAATTTAAGTCTTTAAAGTAAAACATAATACACTGCAACTTCAGTAGCAGGGAACGATTAAAAAAAAAACTTCCTGTGTTTTTCCCTCCTCTGATCTTAAAACTACTAGCAACTCTATAGCTGTTTCAAAAGGAAGGAAGGGCTATTTTGCTTCCTACATATACAGTAGGAATTACAGTAACACAGTAATTCAGAGTTTACAGTAATTCAAAATTACTGCCCAGTGCAGTAATTTGGAATTAAACAAAAACAAAAAACTAATTTGCAATTGAATTTAAATGGTGTACTACTCACACTTCTTTGTATTAAATTATCTAAAAGGTGCTCCTGAAGGACTTCTACAAAGTCCTTTCAATAAACTCTACCTACCTAATAAAACAAGTTTCAAGGCAACAATTTGTCTGAATAAAAGGAACAAAAAAACAGGCCAGAAAACAATAAAAGGATGTTTCTCTTGCAACAACTGTACAACTTTGTAATTTTGTTTATCTAAAACAAGCCACTATTCTTTGACACAGTGGTTTCAGATCACAAATATAAACTTACCTGGAGATGAGATTTTGTCACTCCAGGTTTTTCAGATTTTGGTTTGGTCTTCTCTTTAGGTTTTGGCTTTGTATCTTTGCCTGTACTCAGATACTTCATGGTGGCTGCAGCATGTTTGAGAATGCAGTCATTGCTACAATACACAGAATCAGGCTGAGCCACATTGAAACAGCCAGGACCGATGCACTTTGACACGCCAGGAGCTTCAACTACCTGAAGATTGAAGTAGAACAAGGTCAGACTTAAAAACAAAGCAACAGAAAGACATCTTTACAACACGAAGAATCACCTACGTAAAATTTGTTTTCATTTTTGAGATGCCACAAACAATCCATACAAACTAAAAGGATTTCATGCTTACAACACTGTTTTTAGAATGTTTAGAATGTGTTGTACTGGTCACCCTGCCAGCAGTGAACTAATGGAAAGTGATTTTCAGATCCCATGAATGCAGAAATGCTTTTGCTTGGATCCTCCACATAATGTGAGGCACTTTTTTAAACAGCACAGAGCTGGTTTCACAAGATTTTTGAATCGCATTTTGCTTATATACCACTACCAGTACCTGTCTTCAACCAGACACACAAAAAGGCATTCAGCCTTTTTTTTTTTTTAGGGCATATAAGTAACTCTTGCTCAAGAGGCTCACCAAATTTAATACTAGAAGTCTTTGACTGACATAAGCAGAACCATTCTCCTACTTAATTTTGTCATAGTCTAGTACACATTGAAAAGTTCACAAATGAAATCTGCACTCTCTCCTACTTCACACTACTCTCAATGTCTTCTCTAATGTTAACATTTAGAGTATAGCACATCCCTCAAAAACAGTACATAAGGTCAGTATTACTTGTTCCATCTTCTAGATTACTCATGAAAATGTTATACAACTACATTACACAACTGACCTAATACTTGAAATTGCTGTGGATGGGGATAGTCTCTCCTCTTCCATAAACTGCAATTTCTAACTACCAAAGTAACAGTTTCTAAGCAATATTTCCACTAGAACAAATCATCTTCACATAGCTTAGCATCTTTCTCCCCAGAGTCAAGGATTAGTTCGTTGATGTAGTCTCATAAAAGCTGAATTTGGGATTTTTTCCATAAAAATTGAGATTTTTATATTCTTTTCCATCATGCATACACTTAACTGGGAAGTTCAGGACAGAAGTACAAAATTCCCCTAGGAAGCACCTCAAACAAAAAAGGTAACTGAGCCATCATTAATAATTAAGGACAATTCCTCAAGTAATGACAAAATTTTCATCACTGATGTTTCCATATATAGAATTCCTAGGAGTTTTAATCACAAACTACTATTCTTATGTAACAGACGCTTCTAGACAGCAACAAAAAGAGTATCTAAAATGTTGGTAGTTTTTCCATACCAGGCAACTATAATCTTTTTCTTTCACTGCAAGAGATGTTGAACCCATTCAGATAATATGCTAGCATGATACCAAAGTAGAAGCAGTACTTGAAATACTAATGCTGTCAGTGAAATGCAGATCCCAGTACACAAACTCTCAGAACTGTTTGTGTACAAGTATGTACAAGTATACATTCAACATAGCTGAAACGGTTTGCAAACATTTAAGGTAAACATATTAAATGTTTCCTCAGAAAAAGAGTATTCAGTATACACTAAGATGACACTGTTCACATCTACAATTAATTTCACTGTGCTGATATTAATAGTTCTGATATTGAAACTGATGAGTATGCTTTTCATAAATATTTTATATATAAAGTTTCAGCAATAGATTCCTCCTAAGAGAAGTTTATAATCGAAGTCATCAGACTTACTCTAGGGATGACACCAAAAGTCAAAGATTGTCAAAGAACAAAATCACACAAAAATCAGAACGGCTGTAGTACTCTGATAACAAATATACTACATGTGGTCTTCAAGGCATAACAAAAAAAGGAAAATGTTAGCATTAATATGGTAGCTTCCCTAATAGAAAGCTGATCACTGCAGCACAAAGTTACACATTTGCATCCCTTGAGCTGAAGCAGCTTCTCTGGCTGTATTTTGATTTGAGCATGGAGCTTGATATTACAAAATTTAAGCTTATTTTATATTTCATACCAGAATTCACAATCAATTTTAAATGCACATTTTTATCTTACTCTTTCCATATAAAACAATTCTCTATGTACATATAACTTGAAGGAGCATGACAAAAAATGCCAGAATTTTAACTAGAAGTACAGACGTCATTGTAGCAGTTGGTACACAGAGACACGTGCCAACGTTAAGTAAAAACTTCCACTATCATGGAAAAAGTAAAAAAAATTGAGATTTCAAAGCTAGGATGAGATGGACCAGAATTTTGATTTTTATTTGATTTCCAAAACAGAATTAAGAAAAAATGTTTGTATGGCATTTCCTTACACCTAAATAAAAGTTTTAAATCACCACTTTCAAAAAAACTTTTTTTTTTTTTCAGTTTTACTTAGCTCCTGCACTGATATAACTACAGATAAACTACTGTTCAGCAGTAACATTTAGAGAGTTGGTCAGGTTCATATTTAGATAGGCAAAATTGGAGTTACTGCTGTACAAGTAAGCTACTGCCTCAGTGTACTCCATGAAATACGAAAAATACTGAAAACCTAAAATACTTACAGGTTGAAATATCTTGAGTTTTTTCTTCCCACTTGGATTTGCAGCTTTTTCAATCCTACCCTTGATCCCTTGGTCCTCAACAGACTTGTGTTCAATTGTTCCTATGCTCGTGAATTCTGTACCATCCACATTTACTTGCCCTGCTTTAGCTTCCTGCTGGTGTGTTTCTGAAACAGACTCATCCTGCCCTTGTAGAATGGTGCAGTTTGGACAGATATAGTCCTCACCATTCCTTTCCAACAGCCGCCCTCGAGCCTCAGAGATACCCACACAGTCACCATGAAACCATTCCTCACATCTATCACAACAAATCATGAACCTGAAATAGAAAAAAAAAGCAACAGTAAAACATTATAAAATAAGACTACAATTAAAATGTGTTTATCTTTTTTACGCAAAAGATATTAATTATCCTGCTATCTTATCAGTATAAGCAATATACAAAATGCCCTTGCCATTGATTTGTTGATTAATTTATCCGCTTGAGTATCTGTTATAAACTCACCCAAAACTTCAAATAAACCTAAGAGCTCATTTAAATATATCCAAAAAGTATGAAATAGCATTTGGTTTACTTTTTCCAGCTAACTGCTTGCATTTTTAACCGCAAGTTTTGCCCACCTGTTGTTATGAGGCTGACGGCAGATACAGTATAGTGCATTAGGGTCATAAATCTCAGATTCCGGTTTGCTTTTGGGCAATTCTTCAGGTTCCTCATCAGTAATTCCTTTTGCTCCAGCAGGAGGTTTGATATCCTTTTGAACCTGAAGATCTTCGGTGTTTTCTTCAGACACAACAACCTGACTTGCAATCTCAATATTATCTACAATCTCAGGCTCCTGTTTGACAGATATTTCAGTCTTAACTGGTTGATCAGATGGGACATTATCTGTTTCTGTCGGATCCTGCTCTGGAGTTCTTTTTCTCAAGCGATTTTGTATTTCTTTTAGTGTCAGCTGAGCAGGTTTCTGTTCAACGCGTTTGTTTCTTAGTCGATTTTGCAGTTCCTTTAGTGTTAACCCATCGCTGTCACTGTCAGAAGTATCTTCCTCCTCCTCCTCCTCCTCTTCTTCATCCTCCTCTTCTTCCTCTTTTGTGCGTCTGCTTTTAGAGCCCTTCTGATCCTTACTACTCCTAGTGCTAATCCTGCGAGTTCCAGGCTTTGTATCGGAAGCACTTTCAACACTATCTTCTGATGCAGTTTCAGCATCTGTAGCTGGACAGGATGCAGGTTCACTTGAATCTTCCAAAGCAATAGGAGCATTCCTCCTTCCTCTGCGCCTTACTGTTGTTAGGAATTCCTCTACTCTTTCTGTTCGCTTCGGTTGTCGCCCACTGCGCCTGAGATTTAAGCTCTGTTGCTGCTGTTGTGGCTGTTGTTCACCAGAGTCCATATCAATGTCCCCAGCACCTTCTCTCTTGGCAATTGTAGTCCTTCGAAAACCCCAGGTTTTCCTGAACTCTTTGCTTGTAGGCTTGACAGACTTCTGTTCCTCCTCATTGCTTTGCTCACCTTTTTCATCCAAAGCTGATGCTAAAAAACAAGAGAAAAGTTACTGAATTAGTGGTGGTGATGAACGTTTTTTCCTCAAGATTTTTCCCCTATTATTTTCTTTGTAGCATCAGATGTACAAATCTCCACCTCATTTTATGGTCTTGAAAACAGATTAATAATTCCTTGTGATGGCACTGCCACAGCTAAACATTGTACCAAAATAACCCAACTGCTATAGTCTCCCATGTTATTTAAAAACACACATGTATGATGGACAAATAAACTTAATTTTCTGCTCAGTTTAAGAAAGAGAAATCTTACCAGGGGAACTGTTCTCCATGTTGTCAGTATTAGATTCAGATTCCAATGACACTGGCTGTATGCTTATAGCTTGTTCCATAGTACAGACACCACTCTCCCCACCTTGAAACACTGAAGACAAACACAAGGTTCAAAACTTAGACTGAAGAAGACACACAGCCTCCACTATTCACTAGCAAGGTTTATTTGCTAGATGAAATTATACAAAACAGTACAAAAAAATCAAGATCTTCAGAAGTATTTCTCAAATTGAAAAAATCATTTGAATCATACTTGAGAAAGGCTGCTCACTGATTTTATTATTGGCCAGGAGGTTTTTGGTCTGCATGATCTACCAGAACGAGGGGGAGGCAAGGGGAATAAAACCCTCCAAGTCAACCCCAGTGCGCCAGAAGTCTATCCTACTGGAGAAGCAGCAGCAAGTCACAGGAACAAATAAAACAAATCTGAGCCTACATTTTGAGCATTCAGGAATAATCTAGTTAAAGTTAAGTTTTTAAAGTTAGTATTATATCAGTCTCATGTTTTAACTGAGTTGTATGCCATGTAAATTGCACTCCTAGAATTCAGAAATCACATTTTGCAGCCACTGCAATTATACTGCTCATGTAAGATGATAACATGCAGTAGTAAATACACCAAAATGAAATGGATAAACAGAAACAGTACTTTCAAATCATCAAGAAGAAAAGCTAACTATCTCTCAAACATGCTTCTGGAGCAGATACACGTATTTTCCTGGCACAAGAGTTGCCCGGTTAATCCCCAAGGGCACGTTAAAGAATTCCCATGTAACAGCAGTTACTGCAAGCATCAGAGCTGTTTACAGCTGCATGTTCTCAAAGGTATCCTTCATTAAACTTTTCAGTCTGTTTCCAACGTTGCAGTGTGCCTCAGTGATAAATGCATCCTTATTTCACACACAGCAGAAAAGTAATGCAGCTGATGCAGTATCACATGATCTCCCTACCGTGTAATTCCTCTTTTCTATTATTGTATTTGATACAGTGTTAAAACAGAAGTTTAACTATCACTGCTAACAATAGAGAATTTTAAAACCCCATATTTATATTAAAAACTAATATTTGAAATACAAATCAAGTCCTTCAGTGAAATACTATGAATTTAGCTATAAAGATAGAAAATTACATCAAAAAGTAACCGATTAATATGAACACTCATGTAGCATGAAATATGAAATCCCTTTAAATTATCAAACCAACCTTTCACTATAGTTTTTTGTTCTGTCTTTAAAGAAGGCAACACTAAAATTAGACCCACATCAGAAAAAGGCTGCAATGGAAGCAAGAGCAGAACAAAATTAAACAGTTAACATTCACATCTTTGTTTACTTTGGAAGGTGAAGACATGCTAAAAATTACAGGCAGAGGTAACCTCAATTGATATTTAAAATTCAAATAAAATGAATAGAAATGAGTCTCTTTAAATTGCACCTTACCAGACACAGCATTAGAGGTTTGAAAAGCTTCTCCGTGTTGAGATGAATTAAAAGGTGAGCCAGAAGAGGGCAGCAAAGGATCAGAGTCATTCAGCATTATCCTTCCAGCACATGCTGAATTCCCCGATTCAGAAGCACCAGGCTGAGGTTCTGAGCTGTCAGCAGGACCAAATTCTAAAAATTCTTTTTGTGACGACTCCTGGAAAAAATGAAACAAACAAAAAAATGAAATAAGACACCAATGTATTTATGAAGTTACCACCAAATACTTCAGCTTGGAATTGTTTTACATCCATTATAAACCGACTTCTCTTATTTTGTCTTTATGCCAGTTCTCCATTTTCAGAAAGACACTGAAACGGGAATGAAAAGCTAAAGTAAAACAATACTACCTCTCATACTTGCCAACAGATGAAATTCATCAATGCATGGAGAGTCCACCAAGATTCAGATCAGTAAAAAGCTGTATTCATTCAACACATTCATTTCTAGTATTTAAGAATATTCTGAGCGCTAAATTTACAAAGTATATATTATGCAATGAAAACACAAACACTATTAAACTACACCAGCATGCCAAGGTTTACCAGTACGTATTTACCAGTTTGTTAAACTCATTACAGAAGAATTATGGAGTACTCCCTACCATTGTTCCTATCACTGAAGAGATTTGCAATGCACAGCATTTCAGAAGCTTCAGAGAACAGAAGTTGACATTAATAATCGCTTTTTTTAATCCCCAAAAAATGACCCCACAAAACATTTCAAAATCAAGGTATTCATTTACAGTATTGAAACAAGACCAATGTTTAGTCCAAGGCTCCCAATTCACATTAAAAAAAAGCGTTACAAACACTCATTGTTTGCTTCTGAGTTAATTCGGCTGAAAAATCTCATGGAAAAAAGCCAACAAGACTTCTACCACCCTAGAGCAACCCTGGAAGAGAATTTGGGAGGAAAAGGAAGACCTGATGAAGGAGATAAAAGTGTCATTTTCAGTTGGCCTTTAAAGAACAGCAATATGGGCCAGATTCTGCATGTCAGGATTCTGCAACTAAAGATAGAGGGGAAAAGCCATACTAGGTATAGGAGATCACTAACACACTAGTAATTTCTCCAAAGCATTAAAGTAAGATTCAGGTAGTCATTTACTGTTTAGAAACATGTTTTACTTACTAAATAATTATCTCTGTGTGTACTCCAATGACATGGGGAAAGAACTCCCACCAAAACAGTGACCATCAGTGAACCACTATTATCCCATAAACAATAATTTCATAATCTGCCCTAATACTATATCTCATGACATTGAATACCTGCTCTAATATGTATTTTGCTCCAGTGTCAGAACCAGTGATTACATCCAAGGAGTCTGTCAGTGATGTCTGAAGACAGTCTGAGTTATTCACAGTGCTCTCTTCCACGCTGCTGTTCTGTAATAACCTTTCAATCTCCCTGTTCAGAATCTCCAACTCATCACACATCATGTAACTTTTAAGTGATAATCCTAAAGGAAGAGGGAAAGTCAGCTAATCACTTCTTGTTCAACTCTAACGTTAAACTATGAAAACAAACTATATTTCTTAAACACACAAGAAGCACATATTATTTGAATAACTTATCCAATAATATACTAAAGATAAATACTAAATCTATACTAAATCTAAATAGATTACTACCCTCATATTCTACAGTTATACGTCAGTGTCAGGGCTGTTTGAGCAACATGCTCTTCACAACTTTTGTTCTGAGCCTCAGAGCTGATATCACTAACTTGCTCTCCAAGTGGAATCAGCATCTTCTTGAGAGATATCCCAGCTCATGGAACACAATACATTTTTCAGTGTGACAGTCATACCCCACCAAGTGGCAAGGCTGTACAGTACACAGTTTAGAGTTTAACATAACATTTTCTTAACACAATTTTAAATCAAATATATTCCATGTTAATAACATGGGTGAGTTTTTTTAATCTTTGTTTTAATTGAAGACATGATATTACTATTCCCTCTATTACATGGAGGAAAAAACTCTTAGCAAAGCTAAAATTTTAAAATAATTTGAAGTGTAGTAGGCATAAGAATTTGATACATTTAAACTATTCCCTACATTTGCAATGAAAATGCTTGGTTTTCTATTAAAACATCCTCCTGCCTTTCTCCAGTGTCTCCTTTAAAAGGGATACCACCTGCCTCTAGAAAATTTTAGACCATGAAAAAATTGGGCAGAACAACGTGTTAGTAATAAATTTGTTTTGTTATGAAGTCCTGTAGTAAGCAATCCTCCTTTTGAAAATACTTAAGCTTTTAAGGCTAACTAAAAATTAATATTAGAAAAACAAGTCATGAATTTATTTAAAAGGCAACAGCTCTTTCCTTTTTACAGATAAGTAAGCCTTGACAGTAAAACCCCAAGGTTTATTGATTTCAGTGGTAAAGTAACAAAACAGCTCTTCATTAAACAATGGATTCAAATAATTATTCAATCCACAGTTATGGACCACGAAGAACGAAGTGTAACCCTAACATTATTTGGGCTGCTACTGTCACACTGCCTTCCCACCCCACTACCATCCCCACTCAGTTACACGTGCTCACATGTGGTCTACATCACATGCACCCATCCATCCTCACCACAGAAATGGCCACATGAATCCTTGTTAAACAGACTGGGTTTATGAATCCAGCAGAAAAACAATCCCCAAAGAGCAAAAGGATGAAAAATTAGTATCAAAACTACTGCAAAGACATACAAGAGAACGAGAGCCCTTTTAAGCAGCAACAACAGCTCAGCTGCCACTCAGCAAGAGCTCACCATATCTTAACCAGATGCACTTCCCCATCTGTCCCCTCAACCGACATTTCCTTTTCAAATTCCGATCAACACATTAAGCTTGCAAACCATAGTGTAAGCATTCCAGTGGAACAAGTCACTTGTCTAGAAGTAGCAATAAGTTGACACAGAGTATCCTGAAAAAGAGTATTTGCCCAAGAAAACATTTACAGAGGTTTTTTTATACTCCATTACTTTGTGGGAAAACGTTTGTATTTCCCTGAAAAAGTCAGGTACATTAATTCATTCTGGGCCTTAATTTCAGAAGCAACCGAAGTATCCTAAGCATTAAAACAATAAATAACCTTGTTAAAAATAAACACACAAAACCATCACTAAACACGTCGTGATTAACGACCCTCAAGTAGTGAGAAGAGTGGGAAGCCAAGAGTCACATTCAGCATCCTTCTGGATGCCACCCTGCATCATTCAGCCTATGAGTCCTGAAAAAATTCCAGAGCATCAGCAACTGGTTTAAAAAGAAATAGAAAAGAAATTCCCAAATTCCAAATCCTGCTACTGTGATGCACCTGTTCACAAACACACTATATACATTAAAAAACATAAATGAAAGTCTATAATCTCCTTTTACTTTTCTGTAAATCCACTATCATTCTCAAGTTCAGACAAAACCTCAAAAACATACTGCCATGCACTGCTGTTTGTGTAACCAAACAGAGCACAAATGTCACGCAAACAGTGAAGAGAAGTCAGCTGCAACGAGTTACTCATGGCTCAGAGCTGTAACTGCACAAGGGTAACTTCACTGAGCTGTTTCAGATGCCTCGATATAACTACCATATCCACCCTGACAGAACAAACCTGACAAAGAACGGCCACATTTCCCCATTTTTCTCATGTTTCTGTGTTTTAGACAAAGGCCCATTTAATAAATTACTTTAATTATCTCCGATTCACTGGCCCTGAAGAGGTAATAAGCACCCAATGGGTCCACAGACTGCATAAAAACTTCGTCTTTTTCAGAACTTATTTTAATTGCATGATGAATTTCCTGTCTCAATTAACCTGGAAGACCTCACTTGAGGGGGGAAAAAAAAAAAGATACTGAAGATACTGAAAGGCAATTTCATAATATGACTTTTAACATGAATTAAGAACAACCAAGACAGCTTCACCCTCATCTGAGGACTTGAGTACAAGCAAAAAGCAAAGGCAAACTTCAGGGTAAATTCTCCAATTTCAGCTTACCAGCTATTTACCTCCTGAGGAATTTCTCCAGGAATAATGTTCTGTATCTTCTCATTAGTGCCATCCCTATCGATGGCCTCACGTAGCAAAATATCCTGCACCTTACTGCATGCTCTCAGATGACAGCTACTCTTTGTTCAGACAATATGCTGCAATTTGTACAAGTTCTCACAGCTACTAACTTACAGACCCTACAAATACCCTGCACAACTGTTTTAGCCCCGTGATACCCAGCTACTATTAGTTCTCTTGTCTCTTTACGTGCCTTTAATTCTCCATAGAAAAAACGTATTGATTTTGAAACATCTCACATACAGCATATCCCTACACAAACATAGAAAGCAAGGTTAACTGCATATTCAAGACATATTACAGAGGATAGCACCTGCAGGACTTGATTCATTTAGTCCTGTTACCTAACAATGGGGGTTAACTTCTGCTCCAAAGGAAGACAATGGCTTTGGCTGCTGTGTTGAGTCCACTAAAACACCACTTAATGCTTCAGATACATATTATTCAATGTTAGGACCCAAAGACACATCAGAGATCTCCAGCAATCAAAAGGATCAACATAAGGTTCAGCAACCTTCCAAAAGCTATAGTTAGTAAGAATACACAAAGGTACTTGCACCCACAAAGAAATGTAAGTATAATGAACGTCTTACTTCTATTAAAAGTGAGTATCATTAATCAGTGACCGATTTTAACTCCATATCCTGACAAAAAACCAGTCTGGGCCATGATTTATAAGAAATTAGCTTCAAGTAGAAGACCTCAAAAATTCCTAAGTCAATATGTTAATTATCACGAGAAAAATGTGACTGTCTGAGAAGTCAAATAAGGGCATAATTTCTGATGCAAATAAAACAACTGCTGGCATAGTTCAGTGGATGTCACTCCTTGCTGGATGATCGATTCCACTGAAAATTACTTCTCATGCACAACCTGTTGAAGATGACATCTGGGAAACTTGCACTCAGATTTCTACTTCTCGTTAGCAAAAATTATTTAGCACTGACAAGTATCACAAAAGCAGCTCAGACCAAGTCAGTAGCGCAAAACGTATCACATATATAAAACAGAAGTTTTATCCAGGAAGTAGACAAAAGTCCCTAAGAACCACAGGAAATAGGTTCTGCACTACCAACAGAAAAAAACTGCATACACACAAGGCTGCAGCGTAGACCCCCACCTTCCCTTTCAGGACAGATGCAAGAGCTGATTACTTACATGAGAAGCAACAGACACTGATTGTGAAGTGTTCCACCACTTCTCTGTGGAGGACTCAGTCCACACCTATCTCAAAGCTGACAGAGCCCTGGGCATTTGCAGGTCTATGTCAACATGTACAGATCTGACAAAACAGATACACCTATGCTAAGAAAGCTTTGATTGCACAGCTTACCATCTTTCCCCCTATATGTTCAACTAGTCTACTTCTACATAAAAATGTACTCTCTGATTACTAATCCAGATACCATCCTTCCGAAAGAAGGAGATTACCTTCCCAAGAGTTGAGAAGAGGGAATGCTGCAACAGATGTGAGAAAAGCAGCAACTGCAACGCTTAACTCCAGATGTAGGGAAACTGATCTGAATTATATTCCCCAAATCCACTCCCTGAATAATTTACTATCTCACTATTTGACTGCTACAGACACACTGCGGTTCAAGGTCACTCAGACATTCCTAGAAAACACATTTTATACCAGTAAAAACTTCACATTTTAAAGTGGCTAAAAACACAATTTACTTGAGTGTTTTACATCTAATAATAAGCAGTGACAGTATAAGAAGCAATTACAAATAATGCTGCTGGTTATTTACACTAAATTGATTCCAAGACTATAACAAGCCTACCACATTATAAACCTACAGCACTAACAGCTCAGAAGTGGAAGTGAACTGCTTCCTATTCGAGTCAAAACACTATTTACCATTAAAATTTTTTACTTTATCACACCGAGTAATTTCAACAATGCACATTCAGTAATACATAACTCAGTAATACAGTCACATTCCCCATAAATACCAAATGCTAATTAAATGTAGGATAGACCCTTCTTCAAGAAGGATTTAAGCTGCATGAAGTTGTAATATACCTAGGCAAATATGCACACCAACACACAGCACCAAGATCTACTTTCATGGCAGCATTTACTACTACAAAAGTATTCAGTCCCACATACAAGACTATTTATTTGTCAGATGTCAGAAATAACATCTACAAACCTTATACTACACTCTTCCACTAAGAGCTGCCTGCTCCTGCCTCACCTCTCCACCAATCTTTACGAAGACAGGCAGCAATATCCATGCAGCCTAACTGCAGTAACTGGAAAGTGCTGTGCAGCAACCCAACTAAATTCCTAACAAAAACAACTGAAGAGAACAAACACGAGTAATGTGAGATTACACTGATCCAAGACAGAAACTGATGCACTTCAGGACAGGGGAGAATCTGGAGACTTGGAAGATCAGTTTCTCCACTTCAGAAAGGTATCAAGAAACAGAGACCAAATCCACTAGCAAACAAAACCAATCTGGTAGCTCACTTTAAAAAAAAATAAAAAATTAAGAAATAGATTAATTACAAGAATGCATACTCTCATGTGGTGTTTGCTCTTGTAATAAAGAGCTTTTCCAAATGAAAATGGCTTCAGTCACTCATTATTTTAAGTCCCTCTGCTGTGTGTTTACACCATAATCCCTGCCATGATTTGTGTCAGGTTATACACTTACCTCTATGTGAGTCTAAGAGGGCCACTGCCACACACAGGACAGCAGTCCTCCACACACGCACAGAACATGGCACCTCCAGAAGTGTTCCATTGATTGTGTGAGCACAAAGTCATATCACCATGGACATACAGTGGACTCCAGTGAACAGTAAGACTCCAAAAAGACAATGAGCAGCTGCAGAGTATAGCACAGCTACCCTAACACTAAAACAAGTGGTTTAGGCAGTTCCCTGGTTTATGCAACACAAAATACAGAGATTTAGGTTTATTTGGATGTCTCAGGCTTTAAAATAATTTTCCCATGCAAAGCATTTGAAATATCCTTCTTCTATTGGACTACGCAGTCAGAAGAGCAAATGAGAAAAAAGGATGAAACACTCTGTAATGGAGCACAACACCGAGTAATACAAGTTTATTTTCTTACGAACAAGTAGCAGAAATGCACTTCCTTGAATCAAAGTGAGCTTCTCACAGCTCAATTCAGTTAAATAACCATCTCTCACAAAAGCTTTAAAGGTGCTTTAGCAGCAAGTCCACCACTGTCCTGGCAAACATTGAAATTTTATTTAACAGAACTATGAAAACATCTATACTATATATATGTATTTTTTTTTACTGTCACAATAGCACGAGTCAGAAATGTTAAGGGGTACAATTCCTAATCAACTGGGCAGCACTGGCTGGCATAGGTTCCTCACACAGAGGTAATGGCACCATTAGAACCGTACTTTCACCTATACGTTGTGTTTATAGGGTGGGGTGACAGGTGTGCACCATCCCAGTGCAGTACAGCTTTATCAGCACGGCTGCACACTGAATGTGAAAGCTTTACCAACACGTTAGCACAGGCCCTTTATGTAAAGAAGCCATTTATCTCAGGAAGAAGCAAGACTTTGAAAGTTCACTCATTCTCTGATTGAATAAAGCTGCATAAACAGAGTTCAATATATCTGTGTACGTGAGTTTCTGTCAGTGTAACTGTCAATAGCTGGGAAAAGAGCTGTAAACTGCAACCAACAACGTACTGACAATTTTAATAAAAGTCAACCCTCATCTTGAGGCACTGTGACACATTGTGCACATCTTCCAAATTGTAAGTCCATATCCATGTCCATAAACAGAGTTGATAACTTAAGAGTTACAACATCTAAGGATACAGGAACTAATTTTATGTATTAAAGAGATGTGATCAGTAGTTTCTACCCCAGAACTTCACACAGAAGGCAGAGATTTTACGGCCTTACTGCCAAAGTCACATTTAACTTTCTTACTACTCATATAACACTGCCTAAAGCTTTTGTTCACACACTTCTGTGCAATCGAATCCCAGATCGACTCTAAACCAAAGCAGTTTACCCAAAGCAACAGAAATAAATTTTTGATCAGGTTTACTTCTCAACATCTGAACAGTACAATCAAAAATGACACAGCAAATAGACTGTTAATTAAGAACCACTGTAAGCACAATCACAAGCAGCACAGACAGTACTGCTCTTTTTACCCTTTTATATAAAAAGCAGGGAGAGGGTGGAGGGGGGAGCACTTTCCTGTGGTCAAAAGCATGTATTCCAAGGAAAAATAAAAATAAAGGCATTTCCTTAAATGAAGCCTTCAAAACCATGAAGCCAATTTTGTAAGCCACAGTCCTATGCTTTAGAAAACAGATATCAACTACAAACTTGGATTCACTGGTTATTACTCCCTATACAATAATCTTTACCATTCCTTTTCCACCATTTCTAACGCAAATATTTTACAAACACATATGACCTTTTTTTAAAAGGTTTAACTTCTGCTGCAAAACTTGACCCCTTCAGCAGCTCTGAAAATGTATTTTCAGCAACTGCAAAGGAAACAAAGAGCTTCGGAAAACTGATTCACACAACCCGATATTCCTCCACTGAAGTACCAATGAAATCAGTTCTTTATTGTGACTTATGAATCTTGGGTTGTTAAGTGCACAGAAACAGTTCAAGATCCCATTGCTTGTTTATTTCTAAGCATACAATGATAGTGCAAGACAAGAATTGTGAAGTTTCAGCTTGAACATTTACACCGTACTCAAAAACTCCTCTTATCCTTCAATAGTTTTATACTAATTAGCAAAGCTGTGCAGGCTGTTTGTCAAATTGGCTCTAATACCATACATAAACTATTTGTACTTCGTAAAATATATGTAAAAATCTTAGTTTTACACTGATCTATCTGTGTCCTCTGGCACATCTAATCATGGCTGTCAGCAGAACTAAGTGTACAGAAATAGCTGCAGAGCAACTGCAGGATTACAACTTCTGACCCTAGCAGCACAGCTGTCGAAGAAAAACACCGCTTTTATACTTCTTTTCTCCATTCTAATATGAAGCAGAAAGTGAGCTAAAATCCATCTGAAACCAGTTATCAATTTCATTCTTACACCACCAAAAAAGTGCCATTATGTAACAAAATAATAAAGTTTGCCTTCAGAATTCAATGAAGTATAATAATTACAGTGCACTGATTATATTACTGCACAGGAAATAGTTCAGGTACCGATTTCAATTAGGGTTTATCAAAAGAATGCACTTAATACACATTTAATTTTTGTGTCTTCCCCCTAGCAGGAATTTTAAGATACTTAACCTCAAAGTCTAGCAACGCTTTTGAGATTAACCCTACTAAAACTCATTAAGTTACTTTATTGCTTATTTCAGAAGTTGCATTATATATAAACATAACAATAATACAACTTTTAAAGCAAAACAGCTTTTAAAGTGTACTCAATGGTGGATCTAAAAAGGTCCAAAGGAGGAAGACTGACAGCAATTCCTGTATAAAGCAAGAAAAATTTACTCGTATCTTCTACTTCTCCTGCCACTGTCCTACTAGTTGAAGGACCAAAGGAGGCACTGAGCAGAAAAAGCTCATCAGAGAGTTCAACTAGCACAGATACTACCACTTCTGTTAACTTGAAACCATCTACTCTTACTCCTGCGTAGTACAGTCCTGTCTCTTTCAATTTCTATAGTTACATTTCATAATCTTCCAGACTAATCCTTGTAATCCTTCCCCTTCCTCTCCCTAGTTAATATTTCTGGCTGAAGTTTCAGGTTGGAACTAAAAGTATGGAGTTAAAACTGTAAAGATGGAATCTTAAACTGGAACAATAGAATCTACTTCCATAAAAATCTTAAAATAGGACTAAGTAGAGCCAATATTTTTTGTCGAATCCAACATACACTAGGAAACATACTCTGTTTTGTTTGGTATTTTGTGCTCTTCAGTTCTATCAGCATTGCTTTTAGATGTTATTTTGTTGCATATTTTCCTGTTGTTTTTTTTTAAATTCGAATAATATAGTACATGAACTCTATGTATCACCTTACAATTGATTTTTTTTTTTAATCAATAAATACTTCATAGCGTACATAAAATTGCAGCAGGAAAACAGTGCTCATTTGCACACCAACAGAAATTAAAATATCCCAAAAAATTTAAACTTCACTCTTGCATTCAACCATTATCTGATCTGCAAGTCACTGGAGCCGTGCAGATCAAAGCAGGCTGAAGGCTAACACGGGCTGTTACTCTTACACCAAAGCTTTGTGCAATATGTTTCTAGAACCATTAAGGGAAACATTTTAAGGCCTAACTCACAACAGCTAATTTGAGCATACTTCTGTATTTACCCCTATAGAAAGCTTGAAATGTCAAAGAATGAGAACAAGCAATTAGCACACATAAAGGTAGTGCACAACTCAAAGCATCTGTTAGAACTAACACAGTAAATACTACACTTATACAGTAACTAACTACGTATTGACATTTTTCATTGACCAGCAATCCAACCACTTAAACAGCGAGTAAAGTTCTTGTATCAACAAGACATAGCTGAAGCTATACTTCCTGAAAGTAGCACTTAAATTAAAAAAACTTTTATGTAAGAGATTTAAGTGGAAAAGTTTTAGTAAAATTTATCAAGAGAATATGCTTAAACAAGGCTGAGATGATTAAGCACTGAAAAGACACCTGCAGTCTCAAAAAGATTATCTAGATTCAAAAATTATTTATATCTTTAAAAAGGATCTTAAGAATGCTACACACATCCTTTCATATTAAAGGAATCAACATTTTTCCTTAAGTTCAAAAAACAAAAAACAAAACCAGTGCAACAAAACAAGAATGTTACACTGTTTTTAAGCAATGGATATACAGAAGAGTGTAACCCATACATTTTTCAGTTTATTAAAAAGATTGAAGTGTTCTCTCCAAGTTACAAATGGCAAGCTAAGGTAACGGGATCTTATTCATCCACTATTAAAATGGAGCTATTGCTTGGATAACTGTATGAAACAAAATTTGGTCATTTAAGCAGGTTCGTGCAGGGCATTTAAGCAGCTCTAAAACATTATTACCTCCCATGGACAGTACTGAGTTCATCAGTGGGAAGGGAGGAAAGCAGACAGTACCAGTCGTTGACTGGTTTAAATACTCAAGGCCTTATTGGCATTATCTAACGCTGCAACCCCTTCTCCTTCCTCTGCAAGAAAGGCACCAGAATATACTAAAATCCTGCTTTTCTTAACAAACTCACCACCCCCGAGGAGCCACGTCCAGCACCCAGCGCAAAGCCCCGTAACCCCGTGCCAGGACCCAGCCGAGCCCCGGCCCCGGGATGCGCTCAGGAGGAGCGCCGAGGAGCAGCGCTCCGCCCGCACCCCGCCGCGGAGAAACCCTCGTCCGGCAGCGGGATGCGTTGAAACGGACCGTAAAGGCGGTTAGGTCGGTTGAGGGCTCACGAGAAGATCGCCGCCGTCAGCTCGAACCATGACGTCGATCGGCTCAGCGCGCGCCCGTCCTCTCCTCTCTCCCCCAAGATGGAGGAGCCCGCCTTCCTGCCCGCTCCGCCCGCGGAGGCCGTCCTCTCCGCCGCGGCCCAACCACGTCAGGAACTCACGGGGCGGCGGCTCGGGGCTTCCTCCGGGGCCCCCGCACTGTGTCGCCGACCTCGTCTGGAAGCGGGCCAGGCCTCCGGTGTGCCCTCGCCCCGCAGCCGCACCGACCGTCCCTTTTCCGCCACCCCTCCGCCGCAGCGGCGGCCCGGCTCCCGCTCTCCTCCTCTCGCGGTGCTTCTCCCGCTGCCTCCCTCACTCACCGTGGGGAGCGGGTGCGGTATCTCGCCGCTGCCACCGAAGCTCTCAGCCGCGCCGCGCCGCCATTTCCTTCTCGCAGCGGCTCCAGAGCGCTGGGCGGGGCCGCTCCTCCCCCGCTACCATAGAGACGGACATGGCGGCCAACCGCTGCCTAGAACGGCCACCGCGCATCGCTTTGCGCACGGCTCTCGGAGGACTTCGGCCGGTGCAGGCTCCGCCTCCCGGCCCAGCAGCGCGCGCTCCTTCCTAGCTCGGCGTTGGGCGGGAAAGCCGCGGCCCCTCACCGCCCCGCAGGGCGGGGGCAGAGCACGAGCATGGAGCGCCGAGGGGATGTGTGCTGTAGCGACTCCTAAATGCTGCTTTGTTCACAGCGATTTGTCTCGCACGGCAGCGTCAGCTCTGTGGCTTATTGCATCTTTTACCTTCATTCCATCTGATTAAGTATCAACTGGTGCAGTAATGTCTACTTGTGGGTGGGCTCTGCACTGCTGACCCCCTGCACAGAGACTGCTCAGTCAACGCCCTTTTATCGCAATAAAAAGCCCTTTGAAAATGCTTAGTCTCCTAAAAACACTCTAGGAGCCAAACTGCTGCAAGCACAGAGCAATTACACACTATGGAAGTCTACATTCAAGAGCACAATATGAGACTCCTGGGAGTAAAAGCTAAGGATGATGCTAAAGCCACTATAGCTTATTTTCCCCCCCCCTAACTACATAGACAACCTCTCCACCTGTAAACAGGACTGTATTAATACTTACTCCACACAGGAACACCAAGATGTGAGAAGGATTCCTGTACAAAATATAAGACTATTATTAAAGGCAAGCAGTAGTTAAATTTTCATTCTGCAACTACAGAGCTACAATAAAAGAAAGGCACAAGGAAGAGAAATAAATACCTTCTGATTTAGTAGATCAAGTCCTTCTGTGATTTATGCCTGGGAAAAGCTAACAATAGCATTAATGGTCAACTCCAGCATCCGATTAGTGCTCATAACAAGGAATCTATGCCAAGGGAATGTGCAGAACAAGGAGATGCACACCACTAGTGAACAGGAGAGCCACAGTGAAATAAGTATTAATCTCCTCTTACACACATTTGGTAAGAGGCTTGTACCATCTTAATGTAATAAGTCAGTGCACACCCAGTGAATACCAACTAAAGCACGATATACTTTTATCCCACAAAACCATCTTTGTTTTAAAGACAGCCTTCGCACCAAGTCCATTATCTATCCTTGCTGACTGAACACCTGCATCACTTTCACTTGACCAATACATTCAGTACCTCAGCTCTTTTTCTGCTTCATTCAATTCCTTTCCCTTCCCTATTTTTTTTTCCTGTTTTAAAACCTGATTTCCCTTAATTTAGAGGATTTGCTGGGTGGTTTACGCCTCCTCCTACATAACATAATCATAGTTTCTAACTGAAATTGTAGTTAGAGCTGAAAAATAAAAAAAAAAAAAATACAAGGAAAAAAAAACAAACACTGGGAAATCCTAGCAGAAAGATTAATGCATATCAATTAGCTTGTAGAACAGTTTAATAAGCACCTTATCCATCTATCCTTAAGTACCGGAAAAGCTTATGCTAGGATAGCTACCAAGCCCTCAACACTACTCTCCTTAAACCATTTTTCCATTGGTTTTCCAAATCTTGTCTGCTATTAGGCAGTCAATGCCTTGAGTCTTTCTCCTGAAGCTAATACATCTGTGCTTGACTACCCCTGGAGTTTCTCTGACTGTATTTTTATTTATTTGTTAAGAACCAGAAAACAACAGATAAAAACTAGAGTTAGCCTGCTAAAAGAGTAGTGATGAAAGCTAATGAGCAAGTTCTCATCCCTACTCCATCTCTTTTTAACAGAAATATTGATCACTTAAGTCAGAGGAGACTAATTTTTGTTGGCAGTGCTCCAGCTTTACCTTTTTTGATGTGCAGAGAAAGGCTTTTGTCCCCAGAGTCCTGGGCATCACCAATACAGATACACCAGGTATCAAGGTAGCATATCCTCTGGGTACTCGATTCTGCAAGGCTCCCAGCACATCGTTTCGTGTAAAGACTGGATTAACAGAGAAATACCTTTCCAAGGGTTATTCATATTCACTAATATCAATCTCCTTTACCTGATGGCAGAAAAGTAGAGCTTTTTCTGCCCTGATTCTGGGTGAACTTCCCCTCTCTTCTCCCCAGTGCATGTCCTTCTTCCAAGGAATTTTTGTACCATCTACATGAATCTAGTGATCTTGATGTAGGGTTTTCCCTCTGTTCCAAATGTCAGCCACCAAAATAACCCTCTGAGTTAGAAACAACTTTCTCAAATCATAAAATATCCAGAAATTCTATAAAACGCACTGAATTACTTAGACAAGTATACAAGCCACTTTTATTCTAAGTTGCCTCGTGTTCCTCAAAAGTCAAATCTCCATGCTATTACTGGCCTCATTACTGTAAGATTCTCATAGGATTGTGATATATGAAAGCCAAAGGTAACCTTCAGAAAGAAAGATAACTCGCTTCCATGTATTATAACTTAACATCTCACAGAAGGATACTGCAATATTTTCCTTAAGTAGTAAAAGAAAGATTTGGTTCCAAATTTTTTGAGGTGATGGCTTTTAACAGAAGTTAAGCTTTAACACTAGGAAATTATGTGGGAAAATTGTGTCTGAGATTGTGGTGGGAAGATACAAACTACTGCTGCCCTACTCTCATCTGTGAAGCTTAACAAAGAAAAGCTGAGCAAACAAAATCTCACTCTCTAACCAGGTTTGACATGGGGAAAGCATAGGTAAGGGAAAAAAGCATGCAGCAAATCACAATATCCTGCAAAGAAGTTACAAATTTCTTTCTGATAACACTAAGGTCATAAAAAGGCCTACTGCTGAAATCATCTGAGTGAAAAAAAAAAAAGCCAGCAGTATTTTTGTTACAAGCAAGGCTACAAAACAGGAATCGCTACTGGCTCTTTTTTTTTAAATTTCTTTAACTAAGGGACAATAAAGGGACAAAGGGAAATTCCTGTTTCAGTTAGCCAATCAGTGAAAAAACAAGGTGCCACTGCCTCACAATCAAGCATACTGCCAAAGAGCAGCGCACACGTTTTTGGTTTACTTATTCAGTATATACTCTTTCACTTTTTTAGAAAGCAATTACGAGCTAGTCTTCGCTCTTCACCTGTAAACAGCAGCTCTCACGTGTCTCCTCTTTGCCCAGGGCGCACCTCCCTCAATAGGAAACCCTCCTGGAGAGGGATGCTCTTCTACCCTCTCCCTCTTTATGGAAATGCACTGCGAAACTCCACCTTGTCGGGGGAGGAGCTGAGAAGAGTCGGGAAGGAGAATGGGAAGGGAAGATTATCAAGGCTGCGTTATCGAGATGTATAGGAAATAGAATCGGAACATTTTGTCTTTCCGTAAGTGTCAAATTCGTTGCGAGGGCTGGGTGGTGTTTTGATTTCTTTTTGTGTTTGTTTGATTGCTTTGATTTAAGCCAGAGGAAATGTAGGAACAACTGTAATGGAAATGAGTTTTGGAAACTACATTTTATGGTACGATTACAAAAAACAGGAGTAAAAAATGAGTAATTGTATCCATACTCCCACTCAGCATAAGTGAAATTGTGTGTTCCCAAGAAGTATCATTTGCCAAATTTCATATGCCTCTTAAGTCCGGGTGTCTGATTTAAACACACAAATAAAAGTGTTTCACTGTCTTTGTGCCTTGATTCACAAACCTCACTGGATCTGGTTGCAGCAAATTTATGAATTCTCAGTAGCCAATATAGATGTTTTCAGAGATTGTAAATCAGCCACTGCAGTTCAGAGTCCAGCATAGCAACATAGCAACAAATGTCAGTTGGTGGAACTTGACATGAGCGCCCCAGGCTGTGATCTACAGTCACACACTGGTGACTTTCCACGGATGCTGTGGTTGTTGCCGCCTCTTCCAGGCGCTGCAGACTGCAAGTTGCTGTCTGTGCCCATAGCAGGCCGCCACTGTCACTTGACGCATTAAAATATCAAGGAGCAGCAGCAGCAGGCTCTGCAGCTGGGATAGGCAGCATGACGGTGCCAACAGAGCCTGAAAGGTGGGAGCCAAACAGGGGGTGCAAAGAAGAGACGAGACCAACTCCCCCGCTTCACGCAGCTTTGCCGCCTCCGGCGCTACTCGCCCTAGCCCACCCCGGCTACCAGAGGCGGCAGGGCGGCCATCTTGCGGCCTGGCCTCCACCGCTCTGACTCTGTGGTACCCCCGGCGGGAGCAGCCTCGATCTCAGCGGCACAGAGGAGCCGACCGCCTCGGGTCCTCTCTGTGGTACCAGCGCCCCACTGGACGCGCGTGTACGTACATGGTGTACGCTCTGTCCCGCGGCCCATCTCTATGGTTGTGCTGTCTCGCTGCTCTGTGGGCGCTGATTGGCTGAGAGAGCAGTTCTCGCGAGATCCGCACGCCAGCGGCCTGGCAGAAGCGGCGGAGGAGCCCGCGTTCGTGCGTTGGAGCCGGTGCCGCAGCGCGCTTGGTAAGATGGCGCCAGCGAGGCCGCTCCTTTTCCCTGGGAACGGGGGCTGCCGCGGTCCTCGCCTCGGCCCGGCGACTCGGTCCGTTGCTGATCGCTGAGGAGGGTGGGGAGGAGCTGGGCCTGCGGCGAGCGGAGCCGTGCGCTCCGATGGCCCGGGCCCGCGGAGGGCCGGGTCGGGTCGGGTCGGGTCGGGGGCAGCGGCTCGCAGGGCCGGAGCCGAGCGGGGCGTTGTGTGGCGGGGGAAGGTCGGGCTCCCCCGGCGGGGCTCGGGCCGCAGCAGTTTGAGGGACACCGCGTAGTTGGGAACGCGGGCCGGGAGCTCTCGGTCCTTCGGGTGGCTCCGGGCCCGTCCTGTCCCCCGCTCCTGGCACTGTTGGGGTCGGCGCGGCTTTGGCGAGAGCTGGGGTAGAGAAAGAGCTGTTTTGTTGGGAAGGGAAGGGGAGGGGGGCAGCACCCTGCCGCTCGGGTGGCGGTGCCTGTTGCTGTTGTCGCCATCTCTCCTCCCCCTTCCGCTGCCCCTGTCAGAAGTGGCCAAATACGAGCTTCGGTTTTAGCAGAGTGCTCTGTTTCCAAATCTGAGAACACCAGGAGATAATTTGTTAGCGCTGGCAGGAGTACTTTTGGGACGGTCACACTAAGCCTTCTGGTGTACGCGGTGCCACTCACTGCTTGTTGTTTTGTAGCTGTACGGTGTATGCTGCTGTTCAGTCAAAGTTGTTTTGTTTTGCTTTTAAACTTTAAAACAAATATTGTTTGCGTAGGTCTAGCTTTGGAAATTTGTTACAGGTTTTCTGGTTAGCTGTCAAACTTCGATTCTTTTGTTCTACACCGTGATGCTGTGGGTCCTGTATAAGGTTTAGGCAAGATTTATTTAGATTGGGTTTAACGACAAGAAGATGGTATTTGAATTTTGTATTCTGATGATGGATGAAAGCAGCTTTAGAAACTGGGTAAGGGATCTGAAAGTGCAGGAAGAAGGAAAATAATAATGCAAAATGCTTGGAGATAAAAAGGTCTTTTGGAATATTAATTTAAAAGATCTCATTAGAAAGATGTAAAGATAGTAGTAACAGTGCTTATACACATTAAACTGGCTTTTAATTGAATTGTGTTGAATGAAATGTTTTTCTCTCTTTGTAGTAATAAATCAGGATGAGTTATGCAGAAAAACCTGATGAAATCACAAAAGATGAATGGATGGAAAAACTTAATAACTTGCATATTCAAAGAGCAGACATGAACCGCCTTATCATGAACTACCTTGTTACAGGTAATGCTAGTAGGGTCTTATTTCATTAGGAAATGCCATTTTGGTTAGATGAAACTATAAGGCTGAAATTAAGGACTAAGGATTTGGTGATTGCTGTTGACTTTTAGCAATGCTCAGTATTGTATTCTTTTAAGTGGACACTGAATCAATTAGATTAAAACAGGGACCTAGCAGATATATTGAAATAGAAATTACACTGACCTTAATTCCTATGCTAAAAGATACAGAAGAAAGTATTTTTCGATTGCTGTAAACAGAAATGACCTGCTGCTCTGTGATATCCTTTTTTTGTGCCATTAAGACAGAACTCAAGTTGCTGTTTTAAATAGCACTCATAAAGCTTCACTGACATTTATCTAAAGCAAGTTCTAACTGTCTAGAAAGGTAGACTCTGAAAGAGCAGTGTTGTCAAAACAGTTTGAGACCAAAAATATTAAGCCCTTCAGCACGTAGCCTAACTTTATACTTACAGCAATCAAAAACACTTGGAAATTGTCCCTAGCAATTATGATGCATACCATCACAGTAAGCTATACTAGGGTGGAGGCATTTATATTTGATCTACACCCCTGTTTACATTGGTGTGCAATGGATCTTCTGAGTTGAGAGAAGAGCATCTCAGTGGCGTGGTAAAGTAAGCTAAATTGTTTGTGTGTGTGTACAAAAATATAGCTTAAGATTCAGAGTAACCATTAAAACTTTTTTGATCAGCACCTAAGTTTCGAATTCAGTTTTCAGAATTAATCTTTGAATCACAGAAACATGCAAGCAGTACTCAAATCTTTTCATCGAAACTGATTTTTTAAGGAGTTTCATAAAACTGATTTGTAGGTAAAATACTTTTATTTCAGAGGGCTTTAAAGAAGCAGCAGAGAAATTTCGCATGGAGTCTGGAATTGAACCCAGCGTTGATTTAGAGACTCTCGATGAGAGAATAAAAATCAGAGAAATGATACTGAAAGGACAGATTCAGGAAGCCATTTCATTAATAAACAGCCTCCATCCAGAATTGTTAGATACAAACAGATATCTCTACTTTCATTTGCAGGTAAGGACAAGTTTTATTTTTATTTTAAAAGTAGTTAAAAAACTCTGGAAAAATTGTGGATTTAAGAGTACATCAAGGGATTTGTGGCCAAACATGGTTGCAGTTTCAACTGTTTGCTTTTGATATCGTTTTATAGCAGTGGGAAAATTTGTGGCATGGTGCAGCAACTGTCATATACAATTAATTTTTAACATAAAAACTTTTAGCAGTGGGAATGATTAGTGATATACCAACTGTTAATCTCAGTTTCTGGAAGTTCCTTTAGTAGCACACATTCTCAAAACATGTTCTTTGAAAGCAACAGACCACCTTTTCTAGTAGATCTTGTTGGCAACTGTGTTACTCCTTTTCCCAGACATTTAGAATTGACCTAAAACTTTCATATTACAAATTAGTATTTGTCTCAAATTACATACTAATGACTGAAGATTATGATCTTGAAATACTGAAGTTTTGCTAATTTGTTTAGCTAATACTGCTGTGGGGTTTTTTTTGTATGTAGCAGCAGCATTTGATTGAACTGATTCGGCAGCGTGAGACTGAAGCAGCTCTGGAATTTGCTCAGACCCAATTAGCAGAACAAGGCGAGGAGAGCCGGGAATGCCTGACAGAAATGGAGCGCACGCTGGCTTTGCTCGCCTTCGATAATCCTGAAGAATCACCATTTGGAGACTTGCTTAACATGATGCAACGACAGAAGGTAGTGTTTTCTCAGAAGGAAGTTGACGTGTTTTTTTTGTACGTGGTGAAATGTTTTTGTGTCCAAATATTTTTGAAATTCTTAAATTTCATAAATACCGTAAAATACCGTTACGCAAAAGAACAGCATTCCAAAAACTGATGTTACAGTGATCAGCTCTTTGACTTCCTTCTTTGTTACTCTAGGCTGGTAGTATGTGGAGCTTTGTTCTGACTTCATTCTGAGAAATTAACAAGCTGTCTGTGTGACATCACAAATATTAATCGTAGGGAAACTATTACTAAACTCCAGTGTTTCTTTTCCAGGTATGGAGTGAGGTCAATCAAGCTGTTCTAGATTATGAAAATCGTGAATCAACACCCAAGTTGGCAAAATTACTGAAGCTACTACTGTGGGCCCAGAATGAGCTAGACCAGAAGAAAGTGAAATACCCCAAAATGACAGACCTCAGCAAGGGGACAATTGAAGAACCCAAGTAAAATGTGTGCAGATGGACATCAAACAATCATAGTACTGCACAGTATACATTTATATCAGTCTGTGACTGAAATATTTTTACTACAGTACAGCACTCAATTCAGATTTTTTTCAATGAACATCTAATTTGAAGGGAGAAAAGTCCCTTTTGAATGCTGCAAAAACTGCATTGAAAGGCGCTGTATCTCTTTGAAAGTCTGACTTAGGCTATGCACTATAATACATTTTTAAAAAAAACAATGAAACAGGACAGGAAAAATCACATTTTTAAAAGTACAGAATTCAAGCTTTCTAATTGGCTACTGATGCTTAGTTGAGTGGTCAGTGAGTTAATAAGGAGTTACGTTGGCAACTATTCAGTTAAGTTTAACTGTCTCCTGTTTGAAATGTGTATATAGAACAGTGAATATTTTCTACCTTTAAGTTATAGCAAGATATACATTCCCCTTAAGAGTAACTGGTCATGTTTTCATCTATAAACTTTGCAGTAAGGTCAACCTTTTGCCTAGGAAATAGTGTACAAACTTGTAAATCTTAATTTAAGAACTTTTTTTTCCTTGTTTCTGACTTTTTGGTGCTTTATATGGTGAGAGCTATGTTCATAATGGATCAGTGACCCATCTTTTTTCGCGATAAGTATTGTTGGAAATAAGTTTTTTTTCTCAATTTTCGTGAATGACCAAAATGGCCCTCAGAGGCACTTGAGATTTTTTTCTTACTGGGGACCTTTCCCCTCTTTGAATTTGCAGCTGCAGACACTGCAGTGATTCCAGCAGGCTGGTAGAGCTTTGAGGGCCCCTGGATTTTTGTAATCTGAAAGACATACTTGTGTTAGGAAATGAAGTGGGGGGAGAGATACTTATGGAAGCCTCTGATGCATCTTGTGCAGGATCTGCCTTTACTCTTGTTGAATAAGAATCGTAGTTTTAGATCTACTTGGGCTGTTTTTATGCCTTTAGCTGAGCAGAGCAGGGCTATCTTTAAAGACTGAAATTTCATTTATTTTTTTTTTTTTCCGATTCTTCCATACTTTTCTTAAGAGATGCAGTTCATCTTCACCGGGATTACTTTGTTTACTGACTGTCCTCACTCCAGTTAGGATTCTAGTTTTAATGTTTTACATGTGAAGTCCAGACTTTCAAGTCAACAAATTGTAATCTTGTGGGTATGGGATGTTCAGGTCAACTTAATTTTGCAGCACTGTTCACTGGTATATATCCAGTGGTAGTAAGCACTAATCTTGCCAAATCAATCTGTGGGTTTTTAGGTCTGTATATCAAGTTATTAACGATTTGTTGAACAAAGATGGATCTGGTAGGTGAAGTAGCTTAACATCACGATGCACTGGCAGTTGTCGTAGCAGTCCCATACTGTACATAATCTAGTCTTGTATGGTAGATATTACCCTGTAGAATGAAACTTAGTTTTCACTTAATTTTACTGGAATACTTATGCATTAAACTGTATAAAGCTTTGCAGATACACCTGACTTATGGAAACTAAAAAAAAAAAAAAAATCTGTTACTGATTGCATTACTGTGAACACTGTTTACTTGTGTAGCTATTTTTTTTTTTTTTTGTGAGGGAAATCCATTGTTTGTTAAGCAGCCATTAGAGATGCAGAGCACTAAGTCTAAGCCAGATGATGGATATAACAAAATGAGTTGTTCTCATTTATTATTGATAGTTTTGTTCTGCACTTTTAAGGCATTTGTGGCATGGAGGTCTCAAAGTTTATATGTAACAAGCAAGCTATCAGTTGCCCCCAACTACTGCAGTGATCTGGCTTTCCTTCTCCCAGACTGGTTATTTTAACACCAGAATTTTAACAGTTATTTTCTTTTTCCATTTTTCCCCATTTGGTTGACATCTGAAAACCATGTACAACTTTTAGTTTGTGAGAAACTGTGTGGTTAATGTCACTTTGTTTAATAACAAACTGCGGAAACAAAACTGGAATAGCTCTAATTTCTTCATATGTAACTGATCAGCTTTTCCTCTGTTCTGATGCTTATGTACTAAATCTCATGCTTCTCCCAGATGAAGTGGAAAGTGGTGCGGTTTTGTGGCATGATGAGCATTTTTCTCCATGAGAAATGCAGTATTACAGTCCTGGTTGAGAAGTTCACTGTACTTCTGGAACGCTGCGTTAATTTCACATAGTATTTGGGCAAAGAGTGAGCATAGATTACTTGAATTTTCACTAGCTTGTTTTTTTTCCATTAAGAAATAAACATGTTTTTTAAGGGGTTTAATATATAGTATAGAACTATTTCACTTTGTTTTTATGAACATGCCACATTGATAAGCAGCTTTAATCTGTAAAGTTTTTTGGTAACTGCAAGAAAATATTCGAAAGCTATGCATTTTAGAGAAAGCATAAAGGTAGTCATAATGGTACTTCTAAGGATCTTTATATTAGTGTATATAAAATAGTTTGCATATACAAATATAATATATAATCTGTTTGAATTATTCTTGAATGGTAGGGGCTGTGAAACATAATTTATGGAAATATTGTACACAGTAAACAGACCTCTGTCAGTACACGAATGGACTTTTGTCATATGCATGAGAAATGTCTTATTTGGTGACTACTAATGAATGGGATTTTGTTAACCCATTTTTGTTAGATAACCACTTTAACAAATATTATTAAATGCCACTTTGAACAGTTTGCTTTAGTGTTAAAATACATACTTTTTTTCCCACTTAATTTAGAATAATAAGAGAATAACTTTTGTATGAAGATTTGTTCCAAACTCAACGGTGGCAAACAAATGTGGTACACTACACTCATTCTCCCCTCAACCTTTCTTTTGCTGAAAGCAAGTAAGATCATTTTCTTCTCATTCATGCTCTGAACACAAACAAGCTGAGTTGTGAAATACTTTCTCTTACATGCGTCTGCCAAAGGACTTTATGTGAAATGTGTTTTGAGTAGGCTAAAATCTCATTCCTTCTCCAGAATCATCTCAGTAGCTGTCTCTTGGCTGTTACCACGTTTCTTTTTCTGCCTGTCAAATCTAAGCTAAACTGGTTGCTTCCTTTGTACAACGGAGTCTTTTGTGAAGGGTTAGGGCTCGTGGGTTTCCACGAAGATGAGATACTGGCAGTACTTTCTGAGAAAAAGTTACTGAACTGTTTAATTTATATAGCTGGAAAACCAGAGGCTGCTGCACAGAAACTAACAGCAGAATTTTGAGTAAAGCATTTCCTCTCCAGACTTTTGAAGAGGCAAACACACAGAGCTTGAAACTGGGAGAAGTACCTCTCAATCTTGAGATGGTTTCATTGAAACACTTCCTGCTCCTTCCACCTGCATTAAAGGAATACTGAAATGAATGTGGAGAGCACTTATGTAGCATTAAAAATGTGTGAAGTTACCTGGAAATAAATCTGTCTCCATTGTGAAGGCATTGCATTATTCTAAGATAATTTTATTGTTTTTAATTAATAACATTTATGCTTTGTATGCTTGAGTCTAAGCTTAAAAGCATTACCTAAAAAAAAGATCCTTGACTAGTAGATGAGTGTTGCTCAGCTTATTTCAAACCATTTTCTGTCCAAGTTCATTATGAAGCTCATTAAATCGATTTGGAGCGTGATCCTGTGTGTCTTCATGGGTTGCCAGACCTGTTGTTATCAGCAGCTGAGTGCACCCTTCAGGTCATCACCTGAATAGCAATGGAGAAGGAGTCGCGTTGTGCCCTAAGCCTGCCTTTACCTCTGCAGCAGAGTGGTGGCTCCTAAGGCAGGCTGTGCCTCTCTCCCATGTAGAAACAATGTGACTGGTGGCTATCAGTTTCTGCCATCAAATTCTTGGTGAAAACAGCCCAGTAAACACTGTGAGCAGTGCTGTCTCCCTAAAACTGCGTTGGAGTTTCCCTTCAGGAGCTGGCAGTTGTCTTATAGTACATGTGAATCTATTACTCCTTCTCACATCCCCTAAAAATGCAGAATTGGGTCATAATTTGTGCTTCACTTCATAAAATCTTCAAATAGTGCAACCGTTGTGTGGATGAAATGCAGTGCTGGTGTATGTCAGCTCAGGTATTATCGCAACAATCTTCAGTTTGGTTTAATCTTTTGGCAGATGTAAACTGAACGCAGGAAAAACTAGAGGAGATTGTGTTCCTGAAGTTAGCACCTGTCTTCTGAATTGTTCCTGTCTGCCATTTCATCGCCCTGATGGGACGTTTGCCTCCAGAAAGCAATGCAGCAGTGAAGGGAGCAGTGTGCCCGTGGTGGATGTTACAAGTTGGCTGTTAATTTTACCTGCAGACGCTTCTTTAACCACAACTATGTCTGAAGGTAAAATTAGCTCCTTGCTGTAGAAGTGAGTTAGGCAAGGTATGTACTCGCTGAGGAGTTGAGCAGCAGGGAGGAAGTGAAAGAGTACAAAGGCAGATATACTCAATTCTGAGGCTCAGTGATAATTTCAGTGAGCAGCCAGCGTTGCAGTGCCAGATGTGAGTCCTACAACAGATCTCAAAGTGTACGTAGTAGTGACTCAACGGAGTGTAAGTGGGTTTTCTCCATCTGTGACTGCAGTGCTGTGCCTGAGACCTCAGCTCTTCCCTACTCTCTTGGGCTCATGACATAACATTTCACTTCTGTTCTTCTATCAGGAGTCATCTCCCACCCTACCTAGGTTTAACTTAGCTCTGAACACCACGCTATTATACGTACCTGCTCCTCATAACAGAGTGAAGGATGCTGTTGATTTTTGGCTGTGTTTTCTCATGGCTTGGCTCCCTCTTCTGGAAACAGACACAGCAGCCGAGCAAATAGAAATTCCTCCTTTGCATGGCTTCCAGTTTTGTGTCCAAATAATTGAAAGAAAGCCAACAGCTTGATGAAGGCTGAGCCCTGTGGTTACTCTGCATAGTCTGCGCTCACACCGAAGCATGTCAGCGTTGTTTCCTTTCCCTGTGGATAGCAGGCAGGTGGCTGCGTGATGGGTTAACTTAACAGCAGTCTCCTTAAGTTTTGTTTTAACTCAGCTTTCACAGGCTTGTGGTTTTCCTGGCTGTGAGTAGGATACACTGGCCATGCACACTGTGCTTTCTGGTGTAGCTAGAAGCTTCAGTGCCTTCCCCGAGGGCTGTGTACCACCTGGCTGGGCTGTGCAGAGCGTTCTCCACCCTTTGCTGACCCCAGGTTTTGCCATGTCCATATCCAAGCTGCTGCTGGACACGCAGTCCCCTGAATGATGTCTTATCAATGCTCTTCCACCTGCTCGTTCGTATTCCTCTTGTTTTGGAGTGAGATAACCATTATTTTAATTACCTATTTCCATAAAGAACTGATTGTATCTGGCATTTAAAGGAAGCTCTGTCTGGCAGGGTTAAATCGAGCTGCAATAACACCAGTTTCTATTCATTTTCTCCCTAAATTGGGTGGGAGTACCAATTCACTTCTAATTTTACGAAATCAGGGTGAGAGAGATTTCCGCTCACACGGCTAAGAAAGGCAGAGGAGTGCTGTCCCACCAGCAGTCAGGCAAGCATCACACTTTTTGGATGTTGAAGGGAGAGGTGTACAAAAGCGAGATCGTTTTAGTTCTTACTAATAAGCTCCCACGGTGTTGCTGGTTAGGGTTTAATTATTTACCGGGAGATTAAAAAAAAAAAAAGAAAGAAAGAAAGAAAGAAAAAAAAGGGGGAGGGAAAAAAAACCACCAACANAAAGGGGAAGGAAAAAAACACCACCACAAAGACCAAGTTTGAGGGAGAGGGATGGAGACTCCACGGCCCCGCCGGCCGAGCCTTTCCCCGGGCACCGCGAGTTCGGGGCTGCCCCGGGGCGGGATGCGGAGCCGGGACTTCAGAGCCTCTGCGAGCGGCCCCGGCATCGTGGAGGGCGGCGGGACTTCCCGGCACGGCCCGGCGGGGTGGTGCTGACACGTGGCCGCGGCTCGGCAGGGGGAGGGAGCCGGCGGCCGGGGCGATGTGAGCCGGCGGGGCCGGAAGGCGCTGCCCGCATGGCCGCGGGAGGCGGCAGGAATGCGCCGCTGTGCGGAGGGGAGCGCGGCTCTCGGGCCCCGCAACACGACGGCATGAGGAGGGATGGAGGCGGCGAGCCGTGCTGGTCCAGGTAAGGCTGCGGAGTCCCCCGGGCGAGCTGGGCAGGCTCAGCCAATCTCTCCGCCGTTCCTGGGGCTGCCCCTGCAGCGCGCCGGGTTATGGATGAGCGGTTTCGGAGGTGCTCGGGGGGGAGCGGGGTCACGCGGCTGGTGGGCGGCCGAGGAAAGCCCCCGAAGGGCGAGGTGTGGAACTGCTATGGAATACGGGGGAAAGAAATCTCTCCAATCTATTTCTGGCCTGCAGTCAGTTATCTAAACGTGCCGTCGAAACTACGATGAGGTTTATCAAAGTTTGCACCGCTGATAGCGTTATTTAAGATAAAGCCTGGAAAAGCAGGAGCTCATCAGCTCGGACCTATTTCTGTTGTTTTCCTCTCCCCATCCTGCCTTGGTACGATGGCACTGAGGACACGGTTGGACGCAGTGCTGGTGGGCTGCCCAGAAACTCCGTGCTGTCTCTGTGGTGTTTCATGTGTTAAACCAGCATCCAGCAACGTGCTTCTGCCTCATCCCCACCTGGATGAACTCCTGTATGGGAGGCAGTTTGGTTAGAAGCATCCTTCCTTTTGTCAGCTGCAAGGAGCAGCAGGACACTGCTCTCAGGTGTAGGGTTTGGGTTTTGGGTTTGCTGTGGGGCCAGGAGCTGCACTACTCGATCACTGTGGGTCCCTTTTGACTCAGGGTATCCTACATTTCTATGGATTTTAGTACTCCTCTTAAGTCCAAAATTGCCTCCCAGGATCTGCCTGCACTGTCGGTTTGAGGAGAGATAAGCGGTTATCTCGGCGGGTTTGTTGTTCCATCTTTGTTCATGCCACTTCTTCTTTTGTCCTTTCTTTTCTTCCTCATTCACAGTTCTTGCCCCGTGGTTTCCCCTACCTCCTCAATTGCCTTTCTTAGATTTTCGGGTAGGTTTCCAATGGCTGTGCTATCACGCGTTGTTATCTCTATTGTCTTTCTCATCCGAGAACAACTCCTGGGGGTTTCTTTTTGGAGCTTGAAAAAATTGTTTGTGTTTGTAGCACATCTGGACACTTAGCGCTTTTTGTTTGGAGATCTGAACGTGACAAGCAGGTTCTTCTGCTTGGACAGATCGGAAGGCTAAAGCTCCAAGAAGAGAAGTTTATAGCCAAAAGTTAGAAATAAAGCCACAGGCAGATCCAGCCAGTGACATGGAGACAATGTTTTGGATGATGCCTCCAGGAGAGGAATAGAGCACAGAAAAAGCAGTGTGTCCTGGGAAGAAACAAGCTCCTGAAACCTCTCTGCCTCTCACAGCCTCTGGCTACACCTGAAGACAAGGGGTTATTATAGCAGTTTCTCTCAACTTCACAGATGAAAGGAGCTGTACCACTGGCCACGTGCTGCGCTCCCATCTCCTGACTGCACTTCTTGCCCCAGAGATCACGCTGTGTTCCTGAGCTCTGTACCTTCTTCTTTTGTCAGTCCTGTGTTGCAGCTTTCATTGCTGTTTTCTTTTTTGCTGGTTGCTTTTTTTTTTTTTTATTATCCAAGTTGCTCACGCTGATTTAAACTGTGCCCTTGCTGAGAGCTTTACACACGGAGTATGCAAGCAAGAAAAGCACTTCATTTATGGCTGATCCATGTACATCTTATATCAGCGTGCAAAGCGTGCGTGTGCTTTGTTATTAACATTTTCTCACCTTCTCCACCTGGACTAAACAACTATTTCCAGCTCACGAGAGCAGCTCAAATCTAATTTTAATCTTTGCTTTTGCCTAAAGCAAGAAATGAAGAGAGGGAATAATCTGGGAGCTGCGCTTGCTGAACACCGCTTTGTTGCCATCTGTAGCTCTGCAGAAGAAGTTTGTGCACAGGAGGCGAACAGGAAATCAGCAGCTTTCCCAGTAAAAAAAGCCCTGTGTCCTCTGTGCTCTGGCTGGAAAAAAGCCTCCTCTGAACCCAAACGCTGTTTTTGACAGCGAGAAATCACCAGTGTGGAGCTGGTCTGCAGCATGACAACGTCAGCTCGAGGAGGGAAGAAAGAACGCTCCCTGGATACGCGTGTTGGGTTTTCGAGGGATGGAGGGAGGAATTGTTGGTAGGAAAAGACAAAAAGAAGTGAGAGGATTGTTGAACCAAGTTAAAAATAACCACCTGGGTGTTATTTCCTTGGCCCACATCAGGCTTGCACAATTGTGTTGATTGCTGTCCCTCAAAGGAGGCGGTGGCTGAGCTGGGACTAAGGTTTGATTTTGGGCTGTCCCCTTGCCAGGTGGCCCTGTGCTGGTGCCAGGGATGCTGTCCCACAGTTTGGTGGCCCTGATGAGTGGTGGGGATCTGGGTCTTTCCCCACTGGTAGACCAAATTCCAGCGAGTTCATTTCAGCAGTGACCTGCAGTGCCTGCAAACAGAGCAGTGGGCTGAGGGAAAGGAGGGGGCACATCAAGAGAAATAAAAGTTGAATCAGTATTTCCTTTGTGGCACCTACTGCAGAAGATCCTCCAGCAGGATATCAGACTGCAAATAAAGATAACCTGTGCTGCCCGCCCTTCTACTGTGGCTTTCCTTAAACACTGGTGACAGCCATTGTGCCCTTGAATGGGGACACACAGTGGGATCCGACCCCCGTGGAATTGCTGGGTGCCCCTGAGGAAAGCAGTGACCTGCCCAGGGCTGTGCTGGGGCAGAACCAAGGGACATCACCAGGGCTGCTCCACCACAGCACTGCTGCTGTACAGACAGCTGCTCAGAAAGAGTCATTAGGGCTCAATTACAGTCCTCATGCTAATTATAGTCTGTCTGGGTGGTGGCTGGAGGTTTGTGAAGTAGGAAGTGTTTTCTTGCATGGCTGACCTGTCTGCAAATTGGGTCCCAGAAGGGGTTGCAGCTGCATGTGCTGTTCCTTGCACGAAGGAAGCTGCTGAGCACAGCCATAGGTTTAGGCTTAGATGTGCTTCAGTCTTACTCAGTTTGGTTATTTCCAGCACAGGTTATTATTCCCTCATCAGGGAAGCAATTAAAGTAAATTTGCTAACACTAGTGAAACTCCGCTTCTCAGAGGGCAGTGGTAATCTCCAAAACCTTACATTTGATTTGTCATTACTGCTTAGTTCTTGAAGCAGAGCTTTATTTTTTCTCCTTTCTACTAACCCAGGCTTCTCCTGTAACCTTTGCTGTTGTTTTGCACTGAGCAGAACACTGACTCACCAGCAGCCTCTGTGATAACTATAATTAGGAGACAATGCGTTTACAAAGCTCTTTCCTCTGATGTAAGCACATCGTTGTCCTTGCAGAGAAGTAATTCTTGCCATGCTTCAGGTGGGTGTGGGCACACTCAGACTGTCAGTGGATTTTCCTTTCTGGATATGCTAACTATGGAGCAAGTGGGAATCTGCAGTCCTTATGACAGTCCGTGCTTGTTTTGAGTGAAAATCTCTGCTGATAAAAATATAGGAAAAGAGCATAAATGCAGTGGAGCAGTGATCAAAATGTTCACTGTCTCAGCAACTAAATAATAGTAAATATTGACACTTACTGCAGGTGCTTTACTTGGTCACCCCAATTGTTCAGGTTCATTGGCTCGAATTAACCAGCATTGTGCTGCTGCAGATAAGAGGGGAGATTAGGGCTTGAGGCTGGCTTCAGAATGAGGTTGGTAGGAGCCGCAGCTCTGCAGGTGATGAACAAACAGCCTTGGTATTTACTGCAAGTTAACGTGTGATCATTGAATCATAAAATCACAGAATCATTTAGGTTGGACCACTAACATTCCCGAGTCCAACCCCAACCCACCCCACTGTGCCCACTGACCATGTCCCTCGGGACCACGGTTCTGGAACACCTCCAGGGATGGTGACCCCCCCCACCTCCCTGGGCAGCCTGTGCCTATGTATCACCATGTTTTCCTAATCTGACCCTCCCCTGGTGCAATGTGACCCCGCCACCTCGCATCCTATCACTGTTATATGGGAGCAGAGGCCAAGCCCCACTTTGCCCCAACCTCCTCTCGGGGAGTGATGAGATCTCCAAGCCCCCTCTTCTCCAGGCTGAACCATCCCACCTCCCTCAGCCGCTCCCCGTGGGTCTGTGCTCCAGAGCCCTCGCAGCTCCACTGCCCTTCTCTGGATGCACTCAGAGCCTCCATGCCTCTCTTGTAATGAGGGGCTCGAAGCTGAGCATACCACTCCAGGTGCAGCCTCATCAGTGCCGAGTGCAGAGTGACAGTGTCCCTCTTACAGCACGTGTCCTTCTTACAGCGTAAGACCGAGAGAGTGTATGTCACCTGGTTCAAGTGACCGAGGCAGCTCAACCCTTGGCTACTCATTCTTTCAGCAAAGATAAGTGAGGTTTTCTAGTTCCTGTGCTATTCAGCAGTGTGTGTACACAGTCGGGACAGGTCCAACCTTCAAAGCTCTCAGTTCCTCCTGCCGGGGGCTGGCATGGAGCTGCCTGTTTGCCTGGTCAGGAAATAGTAAATTCACCTGGAGTGGCCCAGCAGCTCCGAGTGCTTTCCTTCCCATTGTTCCCTTGTCTCCCTCTGTGACAGACACGTTTATAAACGGCCTTGTGCTGTGTGGGATTAACCTACATTGGTCATAAATCCAGTACAGGGGGACAAGTGCTCGTTTCAATATAGAAGCAGCACAGGTTGTTTCCCACGGAGACAGTGGGGTGGAAAGCACAGAGGCTGATGACCCAGTGCAGTGAATTCCACAGTCAGCCCTGGAACGGTGAGAGCTTGTTTGTCTAACACTTTGTGCTCTGCCCTTAACATAGGAGGGTTGCTTCAAAAGTAATGCCTCCTATTTATTTCCATGGAAGCTACGACAGCGGTGAAGAGCACAATAGCATCAATTGACAGGGCAAATTCTCAGCTACAAAACAGCACTTTTCAGCTTGTCACCACCATTAGCTGTGTGTTTTTGCCAGTGATGAAAAAGAGCCTGTATGCCACACTTGGACAAATCTGCACCACTCACTGCACACACATCCGCTGTTTGGATTCCATCAGTGTTCAGCAAGCATCAATGGACGTCATTGGGTGCCATTTTTGTCCACGTGGTGGAATTCAGTTCCACACCTTTGTTCTATACACACTTCCATGTGGGGTGCTCCTCTGCTGCCATCTGTTGCACGGCAGCAAAACGTAATGGAATATTGAGAAGGTTCAACCTCTACTGCCATACCACCAACATCCACTTCTGATTTCGTGAGCCAATGTAATAAAATAGGAAGTATTACTTTCGGAGCAGCCCTTGTGAATAGCATATGTTCTCACTGAGCTTATTTTTTCACGGGCACTGGGAGATGCAGCCTGCAGACTAGGCAGGAGTAAATATCCCCTTCTGCAGGAGCACTTGCCTTGGGGCTGAGTGCTCATGTACCAAAACTGAGCACAGGCTGCCAGCCCATCCTTGCTTATATGCTGGGTTACTGCGCTCACCACTCTGGGCTGTTCAGCCCCACCGTGTCCCATTTCTCACTAAAACACTCTTCCACCCGTGTCACAAGTGTAACATGCAACCTCCCCTGGTGAACGGCTTGGTGTGCCAAACAACAAATATTTGCTTCCAACACGGTGTGTCGTGCGCTGACCTTTCCTTTGTTACCCTTGAAAGAACAATTCCCAGAGCTTTTGTTTGGGACAGAGGAAGACAGCTCTGCCAGACACATCCACTCAGCCATTTCCCCACCTTCTTTTTGCCCCGTGCAGGTCAGAGTGCCGCGTGTGGACAGCGATGCTGCTGCTGGGGACGTGCCTGCTGTACTGTGCCCGTGTCACCGTGCCCATCTGCGCCGTCGCCCTGAGTGCACACTTTGGTTGGGACAAGAAGCAGTCAGGCGTTGTGCTCAGCAGCTTCTTCTGGGGCTACTGCTTGACGCAGGTCATCGGAGGACACATCAGTGATCAGTACTGGGAGTTACTTCCATGTCTATTTTCTATTTATTCCTCTTTTCCACTTTCTGTTTCTCCACTTCTTATTCTTTCCATTTCCATTTTCCCCTGCTTGGGCTTTCTCAGTAGCACAGAGCTTGGTTTTGACCTCTTGGTTTCGGTAATGATGTGTTTCACCCTGGGACAGTAAGAGGGTGAAGGGTGAAACCTGTTTGTGGGGAAAGGATTGATGGGTTTCTCCATCAGCCCTGCCCTGGGTCTATAGTCCTGATATCAGAAAGTATGCATGTAGTTTTGACTATTTGTTCTCACGCCTGGGTCTTAAAATTGGTGCTGTGTTTATAATGCAATGTGCACCAAAGGACTTTGCACAGGCACATTCCCCATCAAACAGAGGGAGTGCCTCAACCATCCCACACAGCTGCCAGAGAGACCTATGGGTGTGTAAATGGCCACGTAGACCAGCATGGTGGTGGTGGATACACAGACCACATGGTTTCTTTTCACCTTTAGACGGTGAAGACCACTTTTATATCACCATAATTTTTTTCTGATGAAAGTGGCTTTTGATGATGATTCAGTAACTGCAGTAAAAAAAAGCAAACCAGCAGCTTGGACCTCCCTGCATAAGGGTTGGCACAAGCCCTACACGGGGGCTGCTCTGGGGCTCCTGCAGGTGGGGAGGAGGAGGCCAGTGTGCTGATCCCACTCCCTCAGGGCTAAAGGCTTTTGTGAGTGGAGAGGAACAGGTCTGACAAAAAATCCACTCTTAAAAGCTGGCTGAGCTAGGAAGAAGCTTGAGCTTTGCCCTTTTGCCTTTGCCCCTTTGCCTTCTACTCATTTTCTACGTGTTCTTTTCCTTCCAGAATAGGGGGTGAGAAAGTCCTCCTCCTCTCAGCATCAGCATGGGGATTCCTGACGTTCATTACCCCACTGCTCACCCAGATCACATCGGCACACCTCGTCTTCATGACCTCCTCCAGGTTCCTCATGGGACTGCTGCAAGGTGAGAGCATGTCCTGAGCACAGGCATGATGGTGGTGGTGCATGAAAGTTCATGAAGATGCATGAAAGAATTACAGAATCATTTGAGTTGGAAGGGACCTTTAAAGTCCATCTGGTCCTATAACTGATGGTAGCAGCAGTGATGATGACATGGGATTACAGAGAATCACAAACAAACCTTCCATGGCGATGGATTCATTTATTTTATGCTATGCCCCTATTCCAAATTCACCCAAAATCCTGTTGCTTTGTCTCAGTGCTTAGCTCCTGCTGGATCTTATAAATTTGCTTTCAGCTTCCTGCTGAGCCCCCCCCACCCTGACAGCTCCCTTCTCTTGCTTGTAGGGGTCTACTTTCCATCCCTGGCCAGCCTGCTGTCCCAGAGGGTCCAGGAGAGTGAGCGAGCCTTCACATACAGCACAGTGGGGACCGGCTCACAGTTTGGGTAAGTTCTGAAGGCAGATGGCTTTGAGCAGTGAGTGACAGTCTCAGGACATCCTGGTGATGAAAGGACTTTAAATAGTTGCAGGCAAAACTTCCAGCCCGAAGTGCAGGCAGGTGCCTGGGTCCTTGAGGATGCCGCCTGCAGCTGGGGAAGCCTCAGGCAGTGTCTGTCTGTGCTCTCACACACACATTGCTGAGGACTTTGTGTTCTCTGAAGTCTGCTGTTTGCTCCTGAGTGTGTCAAGGATTTCTGTGTTGTTTTGTTCTGTTTTGTTTTTCACTTTCCTTCCAAGACAGACTTTGAAGAGTGTTTGCAACGTTTAATTACTACAGGAAGCAGCTTGATCCAGTAGGAAGAGCAGGGTTCAGCCCAACACTGCTCGCTGTCCTCTGACAGATGACCATAATAGAACTTTCCCATCTCTGCTCATTTCCTTTCTAAATGGAAGGGCTGTTTAAAAGCCAAACAGTGATTTGGTTGTGTTTAATCACTTGCTTACGGGGGTAAGACTCACTCATGGGCAGACCCATGAGCCAGTGGCTTGCCTTGCAGGACGCTGGTGATTGGAGCTGCAGGATCTTTGCTGCTGGACTGGTACGGCTGGGAGAGCGTTTTCTACTTCTCCGGTTTGCTCACTTTGCTCTGGGTTTACTGCACCTGCAAGTACCTGCTGACAGAGAAAGGTAAACCAGCCCTCCTGCCTTGGGTGGCAGCTTTCAGCAAATCTGCATTGCCAAGGGTGTGTTACACAGTGGGTTCTCTGGGTCCCTTAGTGTCGTGTGCAGTGTCTGTCTGAAGATGCTGAACCCAGAAACAAGAATTAAGAGCTTTTGCTTTGCTGAGTTTCTGTTCCCAATCCCATGCTGGATTGTATTGCTGTCAAGAGTTCTCCCTGACTCCTCCGTTCCTTTAAGCACTGGTGAAAACACCATGCAGAGCCTGATCTGCTAAGTGGATTAAGCTAAAGCAGGGCAAGATACTTATTCCCAACTAAGAGCATCCGCACACAGAGCTTTTACAAACCCATTAATCCTGAATATCTCTTGTAAATAACTCTGGGAGTAAATCCACACATAGGCAAACGATGGCACCTGGATGTAGTGTTATTAGTGTGGGATGCAGGGCCCAGCTCACCTTGGGCCTGGTGCTGCACAGAATCCAGAGCTGCCCAAAGGGGTATTGTCCAGACAGAGAACAAATGGTGAGGGTGGCTGGATGGGGCAGTGTGTGGGTGCAGTGGAGGAGCTTGGTGAATGTAACATGAGCATCCAGTGCTGGTATTCCAAAGAGAAATAGAATTAGAGGAGATTAAAGGTGTTTGTACAGCAGTCTGTCAAGGCTGGTCCAGCTGCACAGAATATTGCTGATCAGAGCTTTCCTTTGACTGTTTTCATCCTTGCAGATCTTGTCATCCCCATAGACTATTTAGTGAGAGGCATCTTGATCTCAAGGCAGAGCAAAGTGCCCTGGAAGCAGCTGTTCAAGAAGGCTCCGATATGGTAGGCAGCTGGCAGAGCACTGTGCCAGGGCAGCAGGGCTGAGAGCATCCTCCTGCCAGGGCTTCTCACCTCAGTGTGCTTGTTTGCTCTGCGCATTTCTATTTTGCCCTTATCCATTTGGGAAACATCACCAGCTTTGCAAGCTGCTCCCTGGGTGAGTCCTGTGCTCCTTCGAGCACTATTCCCCACCATGCTTGTCAGAAATGCTGCTTGCAATGGGCTCCTAAGCAGTGCTGTGCAGGAGCCCTGCATTCTCACTGTTGGAAAAGCATCTCTTTACAGCCTTCATTTTTTTGGAGGTGGGGGTTGTTCTGCATTGGGCACTAAGGCTCATCAGAGCACAGCATCAGGTTCCCAGGGGCTGCTAAGGGAAAGGTGGAGGGTCTTACTGCCCTGAATAACTGTGGGCCATCCATCTGCTGATGGTAGAGCCTTTGGAAGCCCTCAGTGACACCTCCTGCAGCAGGGTGGTGAGCCTGACCCGAACCTGTGCACTGATGTCAGGCACAGAGAGAGCAGTGTGGGAGTGCACAGTGTGAGCCAAGAGCTGCAGTTATCTGCAAAAAGAACTCCAGAAGCAACTGCAGCACTCAGAGGGATCTACTTACAGACCAGGAACTGAAATACTGCACTGCTGGGATGGCCCTTTCACTCAGCATCGCCGTCGCTGCTCACTGCCCCCTCCCTGCTGTATATTCCCAGGGCTGTCATCATTGCTCAGCTGTGCACAGCCAGCACATTTTTCACTCTCCTCTCCTGGCTGCCAACTTTCTTTAAGGAAACGTTCCCCGAGTCCAAGGTGAGCATGGTGCTGGCAGGGAGGGGAAGGGAGGGGAGGGCTGGGCTGCTTTGATGCTGAGGGGTGGTTTTCTGACACCGTGCTGTTGTGGTGTCTCCATTCCTGGGTTGTTGTGGGAGTGTGAGCTACGTTGACGTCGCATAGCTCAGAGCTACCTGCAGAAGTGGTCATTACCATTGATAATGTGCCCTCACTGGCAGTGCTTCCCTCTGCCCAGCACAGTCATTCCCATCTTTCAGAGCCCCTCTGGGCTGAGTGCTGCCATCTTTATATCATGTGCTTAGAAATTGAGATGGCTTTTTCCATGGTAGCTCTGTTAGGTGGCTTTTGTTCCTTTTCTTTTTCTTTTTTTTTTTTTTTTTGTAATTTCCAGAGCTTACAAATGCCTTTTATTATGACATCTGTAAGGCGCTTTATGGCATCCTTGGTATTTATATTAAAATCATGTATTAAACCAGCAAACATATTGTTGTGACGAGATCTGTGCACCTCTTGTAATATGCTTGCAGCGGTAATTTACCATCTGCTGTGCCTTATATCATGGTTCCCTTATGTAAGGTGCTCTGTATAGTGCTCCAGCATCCAATAATCGCTTCATATATTTTAATAAACCGGGGCTTGACGATGCTTGATTTTAAAGGATAATCCTTAGCGTGGTAAAACTGTGTCACCTGCTGGTCAGATGCCCCTGCTGCAGGTGGGATGCCTTCGCTGACCCCCAGCCCACCTGGATGGATGGAGATGGAGGAATGTTTTGGCAATGGGATGAGAAAAGGGTGGCTTTGGTGTGTTGGGACCGACTGTGCTGAGTAACTGCAGCTGGTGCTACAGGATGCACAGATGTTACCCTGCATGCCCTATGGTGGTACATTTTTGAAAGTGACCAAAAACTACAATTTCAATGGTGCTGAGAGATGCAGATGGGCCCTGGTACAGTTCCAGGAGCAGCTGGAACAGGATTAATCAAACCAGGAGCTCTCAGCCCTCTGTGTATCCCACTGCTGCTGCAGGATGTGTCCGTGGGGTTCTGAGCAGAGGGGCATAGAGAGGGCGAGCTGGGATGAATGCAGCCCAACACAAGTTCAGTTCCCAATGGGATCTGGGCAGTAAATGCCCCTGAGCAGCAGTAATCCAGATGACCAGCAATCATCTGTGATTACAAATGTAGCAAGCTCACTGAATTGAAAATAGACCAAGGCATGTTGCTGCTGTAATGTTACCTAATCCTGGCATTACAAAATCCTGCTATATTCCCCCAGCTTCTCACTAATGCTGCTAACGAGGCTGAAGCCACTGCTGGAAGCTCTGCCAGCGTCTTTGCTGCTGACCCGCAGGGCAGAGCTACACCCACAGCTCCCAGAGCTCCGTGGTTCTCTGCACATCAGTTCACCACACTCAGTCCCTCGCTGCTGGGGTATGCAGAGGGACAGAGATAGCAACACTGCTGGCTGCCTGGCCTGGCACGGCGAGCCTGGGAGGCTGTGCTGTGGGAAGGCAGTAGAGGCCTATAAGAAGTCCTTCTCCCTTCATTTGTTTCCTTTCTGCAGACTTTTGCAAAACATTTGCAGACAAGCTCTGACAGCAGCCCTCTCTTGACTTTTACTGTCTTTCAGGGCTGGGTGTTCAATGTAGTTCCCTGGCTGGTTGCAATTCCAACAAGCTTGTTCAGTGGATTTCTGTCCGATCATTTAATTAACCAGGGTAAGGGCCCTTCTGGCTTTTCCTCAGCTCTGATTTTATGCACTGTGGGAACAGAACTGGGAGGAGGAAGGAGAGAGGCTTGTTGGGGAGGAGGAGAAGTCCCAGCAAACAGACAATGTGCAGCCCTGATAGGACTGTGGTGGAAGTACTGCCCCATTAATGTTCTTGGAGCTCACTTTAGTCTCACAAGATCCATCTGGAGATGAGCTCTGGCCATCTGAAATCACTCTGTGCTCTCCTGGCTGGGAACAAGAAGACATATCGAGCTACTTTAACTGTGACTCTTCCTTCTCTTCTAGGGTACAAAACCATCACCGTTCGTAAGTTCATGCAGGTAAGAGGGCTGAAACCATGGGAGCAGCTTGAACTATCTGCTCATGGAAAACTCACTGAGGTATTTAATTTTTCTCTTTTTGCAGGTCATTGGCTCCGGAGTCTCGAGCATATTTGCCCTGTGTCTGGGCCAGACATCCAGTTTTTGCAAAGCTATAGTGTTCGCCTCAGCCTCTGTTGGGCTTCAGACCTTTAACCACAGGTACTCACAGCCCCTCAGCTCCCAGCTCACACTGCTGGGGCTCTATGAGCAGCCTACTCCATCCCACCATCAATGCTAACCCTGAGCATCACTGGCTGATCCGTGTGCTGCAGTGCACACAGGACCGAGCAGCCCATGGGGGCACAAAGCAGGAGGTGGATTGCATTTCATCCCCTCTGAGCACTTGGAGCTGAATCCTAGATTGCTCCACTTGCAGCCTCTTCCTTCCGTATCTTCTCTCATTAGTATTATCCAGGATCCTTTCCTTTGCTTTGGTCAGCTAAACAATGAAAAACAAATCCTGCTCCATTAAAGCTGCCATTTCCCCCTCTGTTTCTCACTAGTGGGATTTCAGTGAACGTACAAGACCTGGCCCCATCCTGCGCTGGCTTGCTGTTTGGTAAGGAGTCCTCTGGGCTGTGCTGGGACAGACAGGGCTTGGAGTGTTGAGCATTGTGCCTGCAGCCTCAGCTCCTTTCCGTGCATGGAGCTGCAGAGGCGTGCTGCTTCATTTGTCTGATGGCTGCTGGCAGGAGGGGTGAAGTGTTGCTTGTCCCCACCATCCGCACGGTGTTTTGCTGTGCACACAGAACAAACGGGTTGGGTTGGCAAGCCAGGTGAAGATGTGCACATCTTCACATTGTTAATACCCAGTTCCTGGGTGGCATTTCCCTTCTCTTCTCTTTGCAGGTGTTGGAAATACAGGCGGAGCTCTGCTAGGTAAGGCACTCCCTGCAGCTCATCTCGCGGGTGGGCAGGATGCAGCCCCTCTGCATTTCCATCTCTTCCCTCTGTGCACAGGTGTGGTTTGCGTGTACCTGGCTGGATATCTGATGGAAACGACAGGCTCCTGGATTTCTGTTTTCAACCTGGTGGCTGCTGTCAACAGCATTGGTCTCTGTGCGTTCCTGGTGTTTGGAGAGGCCCAGAGGGTGGATGTGGACTCTGCCTACATTGACCTGTAGCTATGAGCCCAACGAGCAGTGGAGGGAGCAGGGCGTGTCGTGTCTGTGTGCCACTGACGCACAAGTGCCAAAGAACATATTTTTTTGTTGTTTTAATGGGGCAAAAATGACTGGGACCATTTATGAAGTGGGTCTGAATGAAACCTGCAGCAGAAGAGGAATGCAGAGTTCCTGTTTTGCTCAGGGCATGGCTGGTGGTCGGTGGGGCCATCCAGCTCAAAGTGAGAACTTGTTTTGCCCTGGTCCCTTTCAGGTTTGGGATATGCAGATGGCTGTGCTGCTGGATGGGGCTGCAATTTGCACACTCAACTTACGGAGTGCAGAGTGTGGGAATGGCTGTGCTCAGCTGCCCTTGCAGCTATGTGGGGGATTTCCAGTGCACTGCTTTTTGTCTGGACTAAAAGGAAAATCCCAAAGAATGCACCTCTGACCTTAACCGCCCCTCGCGTGCCTTCGTTCTGCAATCTGCTCTGCAGGTCCAACCCAAGTGCAGGTGGGAATGGGTTGTGAGATGGATTCAAGCCTTCCTTCAGAGCAAGTGAGGATCCCTGGCTGGGAACCCTGTGCAGGAGATCCCATCTGCACTGCCTTCACCATGCTGAGACCTCAGAGCCCAAATCCCTCACCAGTGCTGTGGATCTGTGCTCCCACATGCTCCCTGCTCTGTCAAATGTGTTCTCCATGTGCTCTTGAAGGGGTGTGGGGGCCTTGCCAAAGAGCCCTCAGTGGGCACAGCTTCTGCATGAGGTGTAAAGCCAATTCCTGCACTGGGGACCCATAGTTCTGGATGTGAATCCGTGCTGTTCGCTGTGCCGGGGGAGATACTTGGCTGTTCACGTCTCTGAGCCTGAATGTCTTAAGTTATTTATAAATATTTTTAAATTTAAGTACCAAATTCTATATTTTATGTACTTGAGGCCTGATTCTGCATGCCTGTTTTCTGTGGTGCTCCCAGCAAAGCCCATGAGATTTCTAGAGGGGAAGGATTTACCAGCCTACAGCTTCTGCTTTTGTAGGATCTATTTTCCATGTGACATTTCACATTAAAGTAAGTCATTGCTTTTTCTCCCACCCCTCGCTCACAGCTCACCCAGCACTTTGGTGGGTTGACTGCATTATCTGCCTCTGTAAACTGGCCAATAATAGATCTGAGGCCAAGTTCCACGTTCACATATCCTCTGCAAATCATTGAACCCCTTTTCCATAGCTGTACAGTTATTACTTTAAGCAGCCTTTGCCAAAGTTTGCTATCAGAGATTGTGTCATGGAAGGACCTACAAAAATAAAGGCAGCATATTGTTTGCACAGTGTCTGGTTTGCCTTGGAATGCAGAGATACTCATTGAGACAGAGCTCAAGTGCATTCAGTGTCACCAACTCCTCGGGGCTGGTGAGGGGGTGGGAGGATGTGCTGGGAGAGGAGTGGGGCTGGCGGATCACAGCATCTTCACGTGTGTGCTGTTTCCCACTTATACTGGAAAAATGACCAACGAGCTGTTTTCTGGACACTCCAGCATCAGGGGACACAGTACAGGGTTACTTGTAGTAATAACACAAACGAACCAAATCTGCTCTTGGATGGGACGTGCCCTGCAGACAGACCATCTTCTGCCTGGAGACTGCATTAAAAAAAACCACATTGCCAGCTTTTGTGCATCCTCGTTGATAGGTTCGTGCAGATGCCAACAGAGGGAGCTGTTAGATTTGGGATCTGGGAACTGCTGCCAACGCAGAGCTGCTCCTCCTGGCACAGCTGGCACAGCTGGAGTGGGTGCTGTGCAAGGCACTGCTGGCACAGCTGGTTGTGCTGGGCAGTGAGCAGAGCTGCTGTGACCCCTCCGAGGAGCACTGAAGAGCAGAGCCACATCATCAAGAAGATGTCTTTGAGAACTATGGGATCCACTAATTTTCTCCTGCACACACTTTGAAAAGAGACCATGGAACTCAGTGCTGTCAAAGTGATGCTGAAGTCAATTTGATAGCATGTGTGTTGTCTTCAGCCCTTCCTATCCAGCTCTTCTGCTTAGAAAGATGCAAACCACCTCAGGCAGGCATGCTTGAGCTCTTTTGGCCTGAGAAGGTCTGAGTGGCCATGGATTACACCAAAACCTGCCCCGTTCCTCATCATGGTGTTAAAGGGGCTGGAAATCCACGGCTGTGCTGATTAATTGCAGGTACATTGCATTGCTGTTGTGGGTTAGAATTGCTGGGTCAGTTTGTATTTAAGTTGTTCAGGGCACATCCAGTAGCTGGCATTGTCCCTAGAGCACCGAAGGAGCACTGTTTTATTGCAGTTGGCCAAACATTAAATCAATTAAATCACTCAAGCAGATGGAAAGCAAAACCCAGGAGTAAAGCGGGCACTTTTTGGAGGGGAAAGGAGATAGCAAAGAGCACTTCTCACTGTTATATCCTCATTGAAGACACAGGCAGATGCTCTCGCAGCAGAGCCCTGCTCTGACACCCACCTGCCAGCTCCTCAGGGTCAGGATGTGCCCCAAAGGCATCGCTGTTCTGCAAAGGGCACCGCGCTGTCACAAGCAAAATACCGCCAGTTATTGCAGCCGTGACCTACTGCACAGCACCTAATGAGGAATTTTCCATTTCAAACTTTAATGCGATAATTAAGATGTCCATTAAGGTCTTTACAGTTTGACTGCTTGTAATTAAGGAGTGGGGGGGGGTGGGGGGGAAGGAAGGAGTTACAGCCGAGGGCATCAAGCAGCTTTATGCATTCTCCCCATTGCTCTGTTTTGTTTCTTTCCTCAAAATCATTTTCCTGCAGATGTGAGGTGTTTCTGGTCAGGGTGATCCATGGGGATGGGATCCCTGGGGCACAGAGAGCCCTGTGATAACTGAAAATCCTGCCATCAATGTCAGTAATGGGGCTTTGTGTTTCAGTTCCTTTCCATACCAAGGGAGGTCCCTGCTCACAGAGCTCGTGCTACAGGATTAAGGGTGGGGAAGGCTTTAATCCAATAATAAAATGATAAGAACCACCCCCCCCACCCCCTCCCTAAATCCACATCTTCCAAAGTGCCTTTGCTTCTGAGAGACCAAAGTTCTATTCTCCAGTAATAGGATTTGGCCTTCTAGTGCAGTACTGAAATACTTGCAAAATGTTGGTTCCAAATTGCCAGATTTTTGTAAGGATTAACAGCAACTAATGATGTGACTGTGGAAGTAGCTGCCAGAAAAGCTTCGGATGATCCCTCGAATCCCTTCCCAAATCGTGTTCCCCTGCCCTGCCCAGCCTGGTACCTCGCTCTCGTTCATCCAAACACAGCTCCTGGCACAATCTCTCAGCACTTTGGCATCAATTATTCTCTAATAAACTGTTCTTAATTTCAGCTCCATAGGAGGAAAAAAAAACAACAAACCCACAACCCCTTCCAGGGGAGACAATGGGAAGTACACATGTAGCAATTATCTCTAGGATTTTACACAAAGAGTTAGAAACCTATTCGTGCATGTCCTGCATTCTCATTACAGGAGCGGCCTGTGGCTGGCAGGGGATTTTCCTGTGCAGCCATTTGGGCTCATTGCAGCTGTTAAATTCCTTTCATGTGTTTTTTTTTTCTTCTTTTTTTCTTTCTTTTTTTTTTCCCCCACCAAATTTCACACAAACTCACACATTTATAACCTCTCCCAGTACTCTGCTCTTCAGAACTCCTGCTGAGGTGCACAGTGTGGGGTGAAGCAGGGCTGGGCATGAGCCTCCATCCCCACGGTGTCACGTATAGAACCAAAGAATCACTGAGGTTGGAAAACACCTCTAGGATCCCCAAGCCCACCCCACTGTGCCCAGTGCCCATATCCCTCAGTGCCACACCTCCATGACTCTGAAACACTTCTGGGGATGGTGACCCCACCACCGCCCTGCACAGCTGTGCCACTGCATCACAGCTCTTTCAGAGAAGAAAGACCACTGAATCACCACTGCCCTTCTTGTGCAGAGCTGCAGGGCCTTTTTTTGTAGCAAGGTAAAGTCATTGCTCTCGATTAAGACCCCATTTTCTTTCTTTGGTTCAACACCATGCCATTTTTATCTTATTTTGTTGGTTTCTGTCTGTCCTTGCACTCCTCCTCCTCCTTGGAGATTTCTGGATTAAAGAATAAAGCACAGAATTGATTTCCTGGACGCGCATTAGAGTGGATTACTCCAGGAGCCTCATCCGTGTTGGGTGGATTAGCATTTCCAGGGAAGGACACCCCCCCATCTCAACCATTACTACTCTTAATATTTCCTGAAACATTCTGTTGTTTTAGTGAGCACAGAGAATGCCCGTAACAGAGAGCAGAAGTACGCAGTGTTTGAGCTTCAGTACTTTTTGTAAAACCATCATTTCCCATACAAACACAAGGAGGGTATTTTGTGAGAGTTCTCTCTTTGCTCTGCTGGACACTGCCAGCACCAGGGAAGTTGGGTGTGAGTGCATTTGGGATCACAGGAGTTTCCCCCTCAGCCCCAGCCTGCAGGGCAGTAGTGCCCCATACCTGCACCCAGACCTTCCTGCCTTCTTCAGCAAAGCATAGGAGATTTCTCTGCACCTATATGTGCCTAGAAATAGGGAGAGATGGACAATATTTTACTTTTCTCCCTATTTATTTTTCTCTGTAAATGAGGCTTTCTTTTAAAAAGTTTCTCCCCCAACCAAAGGCTGCTTGAAAACAGCATCTGTTAAGAAAAATAATTTGGGGTTCAACATGGACATAGTCCTCAGAAACTCCTCTTGCAATGAGAAGGCTGCTATTCCTCCTTTTCCTTTTCCTTTTCCTTTTCCTTTTCCTTTTCCTTTTCCTTTTCCTTTTCCTTTTCCTTTTCCTTTTCCTTTTCCTTTTCCTTTTCCTTTCCCTTTCCCTTTCCCTTTCCCTTTTCCTTTCCTTTTTCCTTTCCCTTTTCCTTTTCCTTTTCCTTCCCCTTTCCCTTCCCTTTCTCCTTACCTTTTCCTTTTTTTCTTTTTTCCTTTTTCCTTTTTCCTTTTTCTTCTCCCTTTCCCTCTTCCCTTCCATTTTTCTTTTCCAAACGAAAACCTTCAAGCAGATGGCGCCCGAGAGTTCCCAGCAGAGTTGGCATTGTTTTGGGGCCTCGCAGAACTCGTGTGGACGGCAGAGCGGTTCCTCCGTCGTGCGTCGGTGGCACAGCTCCGTCATTAAAACCTGTGCTTGGAGATGACTCCTTCAACCCGCGGCTCCTGAGCTCTCCAACACGGTGCTGGGAAACCATCCAGCCCATGCCCAAAGCAGTGTTGGTGCGGGAAGGTAAAGGAATCGGGGCAGCAATGCCACACACAACCCTCAGGAAGGAAGAAGTCATGAGAGCATGAGCTGGAAGCACAGCGTGGACGTGCAGTAAATGCTCCCCCCGTGCAGCTGCACTGCTTGCTGGAGAAATCATGCTCCAGCCTCAGGTGTCAAAGGACTAAAACAAACCAAAAGGAAGCCAAAGAAAAAAAAAAGAAAACAACACTTTTTTAAAATTATTTTTTTTTCTCCTCCTTTCTAGTTATTTCTGACAAGCTGGAAGAGAACAGGGGTAGAGGGAAAGGCTGACGCATGTTTGATATACACTTTTGACAGAGATTTTGCTTTATTATGTTTAATTGAAAAGTGTTAACGCCGGCCGACATGAATATTCAGCTGATGCCTTTTGGTGCCGTTCCAGGAGTTATGATCGCCTGTGATTCCACCACGGCTTCTCAGCACGGAGCCCTGTCAAAGCTGGAGTGACAGTGGGGAAGCTATTAATTGAAATAGCTTCATTAATTAGTAATTAACAGCGGGGTAATGACTATGTCACACATCGTATTTCAATGAATGCCCTTCATGTGTTATGGGGCCTTTAATTAAAGAATATGCATTTTAATTAAAGGCAAGTTTGGCCCTTTGGCCTCTGGAATACAAAAGATGTTTCAAACTTTCAGGACTCGGAGGAGGAAAGGTTGGATCAGGGTAAAAAACTGAGTGTGAGCTCCCAAGTTCAATCCATGCAGCTGCCGTGTCCGGGTGGGCTCCGGGGACGTGGGGCTGAGCACTGTGCCTTGCACCAGTGTCTTGCACCAATATCTTGCACCCAGCACTTTGCTCCCAATGTCTTGCACCAGTACCCTGAATCCAGTAAGTTGCACCTATGCCTTGCTTGGGAACGAATGTTTGGGGAAATGAATGCCGTGCTGTTGCGGGGTTTTGAAACAGCTCAGGCACAGTTCCAATCCCCCACAGCAGTGCTGCAGAATCACAGAGTCATTAAGGTTGGAAAAGACCATTAAGGTCAAGTCGAACCCCAAACCATCCCCACCATGCCTGCTGAACTATATCCCTCAGTGCCACAAAGCAAGCACCAATTGCTCCTGAGACAGACAGAACAATTAGAGGTCATTTCAGTGGACTAAAGGACATAAATTACAGCAGGTTTCTGTCTTTTGCTGGGTAGTGTTTACTCCTTGGTACATTGGTGGGCACAGTTTGGGTTTCTGTTGGCTGTGTGAGCAGCTCTTTTGGAGTGATCCCAAGCTAATGCTCAAGAAGACCATTTGTATGTTTATATGAGCTTTACATTGAGCATTGAGGGAAAGACTAGGACAGCAGACCCAGGGTGCAAGAGAACTACATGCAGTCCCAAGGAAAAAACTCAAACTCAAGGAAAACAAACAAACAAGAAGAAAGAAAAGAACTCAAACCAACCAGAAACAACAGCCAAAAAGACTACTTTTTATTTTTATCAAAAAAAGAACGTTTACATTTTCAAAGCAAAAACTTCAAAATGGGCTCTTTTTAAAATAAACTCTTCTCCCCTGACATCTCGATCTGAAAGCCTGAAAAAAAGCGTCCCAAATGTGATGAGGATTAGACAAGTGAGACATTGCATTTCAAAGAGAAAATGGCACATCAAACATGCGGGAGGGCCGCATTGAAGTCCTCACCCAGGAGAGCTCCTGCCTGGAGACCCAGGCAAGGCAGAGGTGGCCAAAAGTGCTGGAGGAGAAGGTGGGAAGGGCAGGAGGGAGCCTCTGTCCTCCTGAAGGCAGCTGGGTCTAGATCAGGTCTGCCCCAGCTAATGATGCTGTTGGTGAGCTCCAGCTGAGGGGTTCCCAGGAGGCAGCCCCCACTGATTGGGGGTGCAGTGCTTCACATCCCACCTGCCTCCCTGCCCTGTGCCCCCCATGGGGCTCACACGAGGTGCTGCTCAGAGGCATGATCTTGTCAACCAACTGCAGAAAGTAATTTAATAATGTGCTATGTAGCTGAGGTGTGTCTTCCTCCCCACTTGGACATTTCTGTTAGGTTTAGGGTTCTTCACAATGCCAACCTTGCAGGCACAGCCTGAGTCCTCAGCCCCTGGCTTGGTGAAGACATTGTTTCCCTCAGTGTTGAGATGTTGTCTCAGTTAATGAGCTCCAGCAGAAATTCCATTAGAATGTATTCATATAAAAACAATAGTGGCATTGAAAGTAACAGTGAAGTGAGGACCACCAGGGACAGATGGTTTCACCTCATACCTCAAGGCATCATTGCCTTGTCGTGCACCAGACCTTGGATGATGCCACCAACAGCCCCATCGAGGTGACAGCTGGAAGGTGGGACACACAGGTATGTGCTGAACTGAGACCACGTGGCTCCGGTGCAAAAGGGGAAGGGGATAAGGTCTGGGTCAAAGTGCTCTGGGATCACGAAATGAGGGATGGGTGAGGGAATGGATGGAGACAAGTGGATGTTTAAACTCAGTGCTAAACTTTGCATGGGAAGCTGGGGGAGGGAAAACGTGTGAATCACTCAGGGTATCTGAGAATGGTAATTCATGTTAATAACATTAAATAATTTAAATGGACAAGCAATATTTTATATGATATTTCTCTGGCAGTTTTACTAGTGTCACACAGGGTTTGTCCTTGCATCCTGGATCAGATGTTCACCACCACAGTTATTTGGGCGTAAGGGAATTTTAAAGACAATCTTTTTTTTTTTTTTTTCCTGTGTTCCAAAGTGTAACTCCACCTTTGAGACTCCCACTCAGGTGAGAATGTAGATAGTATGTACACAACAGATCTATTCACTTTCCAACAGCAGATATTTGGGCAGTGTTGGGAACACAGACCACACTGTGGTTCACGATAGGGTTTGTGTGCATACATTTTGCTGCTACCTTTGCTCATGCTCTGCAAATAACACATCTGAAGCATATTTTCACCTTTCAGCCCTACATCCATCCAAGCCCCCCTGGGTTTGGTTTCACAACCCGTTGCTAAAGTTGAGACCAAGCTGGAGGGGGGAGTGTCATCCCAGTCTGCATCAGAAATGGCCCTCGGTCCCACTGCGACGGTTGTTCGTACGGCTGCAGAAATGCTGCTGGTGTGCTCAGCTGTGTGCAAAGCACGGGGACCAGGTTTGCCTGCTGAACAAAGCTGCTTGAAAAATCAGATAGGAATGGCTAAAAGGAAAATGGCTGCTTAGGTAAATAGAGGTTGGTGACAGAAGAGCAGAAGATGCTACAGCTTTTGTGAAAAACAAGAACCTAAACCTCCTGTTTGCCAGTTATCCAATTTGGATAGGATTCACCTCAGGAATGGTGAATGCTGGAAGGACTCACCTTAAGAAAAAGAACAACAATAATGGAATTTTCATTTTCTTCAGAAATTCTCGCAAAAATCTGATTCTGATTTAGCTTTTGTTTTGATGCAGGGCAAAGAGATGCTCAAGGCATTCTTAGATTACAGAATCAGAGAATAACAAAATCATTAAAGTCGGAAAGGACCACTAAGATCACCAAGTCCATCAACCTGTCACCAATGTGCCCACTGACCGTGTCCCTCAATGCCACAAACGATGCAGCTCTTTGCAACTCTGGAGATATAAAATTCAATAAAATGCAGTCAAATCTCCATTTGAATGCAGCACAGACAGGGGAAGAAGAACATGGTTGGGCATTCTGGCACATCAGGGCCACAGCTTCCCTGTTTTTGGGCCCACGTGGCCAGGAAGTCCTACCTGGAGGTAAACCCCTCCACGCAGAGCAGTTTGGACCTGAACAAGCAATGGTTGTGCTGCAGCTCTGGTGTTTCTCGGGGAGAGGAGTTGGCTGCTAGTTGTCTCATTAGGTGCAACTTGTGAACGTGGTTGTGGTGGGATGCTAACGACAACCCAGCCACATGATGCTCTGGAGCAAAGCCAATGCCTTTCAGTGCCTGAGTCACACCTGGGCAGAGCATTGTGGCCACAGACAGACGGATGGGCAGACAGACAGACACATCCTAGCACAGGTTTCCATGAGATTCCAACATCCCCCTGTGTGCCAGCATCCCGTGGAAGTGCCTGACCTTGCTTTGCTTTCCTGCATCGCACTGCAGTGGGATGGAGCCAGTTCATCCCTTTCTTCCTCTGCTTTCTTCCCACACCTTGTTTGTTGTGTACCAGACGTCGCTTCATCACTTTCAAATCAAACACTGCCTTCCTTTCTGCTCCCAGAAATTAAAATGTGGCAAGGTCTTTTTTTTTTTTTCCTGTTGTTTTTGAACAGCGAGATTAAAAGTTGTTTGAAGAATAATGTTTTCCTAAGTTTTAGCTGACATTCAATTTTAATGACTTTTTAAACAAAGTAACTATTAACTGTGCATCGTTTTATAGTTTCCTGATGTCTGACAGGTGTTTTTGCCCATGTGGGAAACAGATGCTAATAACATTTTCCCTAATAGCTCATAAATAATAAGCATTTAGCATTTTCCTTTGTATACTGCTCTGTCAATAGCCAATTTACTTTTCAGAAGCTGCAACGTTTTCCTGTCAATCAGTTTTAGCCTCAGGCACTTTTTGGTGATTAGAAACCCCTTGGAGAGAGAGAACTCCAAATTAGTTTTAAATAAAAAATAAGAATATTCATGCTGCTGAACATCTAAAGGTAAAAAAAAAAAAAAAAAAAGATCTGGGCACATAGATATCACTGGTGGGGTATTAATACTTCATAGAAATAGAGTGACCAAGCGCTCTCGGGAGAAATGCAGCAAAGACAAGCACATGACACAAAGAAAGTAATGTATGCAGGAGAAAAATAACTTCTTATTTAAAAAAAAAAAAAAAAAAAAAACAATTTAGGAGTTTGTTTAAGAGACAGAGCTCTGGAAGAGCTCCATCACCTTCTCATTTGGGTAATAAGCAGTAAGCCAGCACAGCACTCAGTGCTTACTGCTGTGCCTCATCCTCTCAATATGTCTTGCTTCTAGTACTGATATTTTGTCTCCTTCCAGACAAGAAGATAAGGAAAGCAGAGACTTTTCCTGCCAGGAGACAGCAGGTGCAGAGCAGGGATGTTCTTGGGGGGACACTGGAGCCACACAGTGCCTGGGGACATGGGGACTGGCTCCTGTGGATTTGTTTGCGGCAGCTTATCCCTGCAGGATGCCCTCTCTGCAGTCACACAACGTGCTGAATAAGGGCCTGGGAATCTCCTCTCAGAGCTTTCAGGCTTCACTACAATATCCATGCACCTTCTTTTAATGATCTTCAATTTAAATTACATTTTTCCTTCAGTGATTCCAACAAACAGCACTTCGGAAGAGAAAAGAGCCTCATGCACTGGGACTCAAGCCTGCTTCTAGGGAACTGACTCATCAGCATTTTGCAGCTCATTGGGCTTTTCAGAGCAGCTGGTTCTGGTCACCACTGGAGATGGGACACCAGTATGGATGGAGTTTGGTCTTTCCTGCATAAATGAGCTGAAATTCATTGATTTCACCATTCGTTAGATTTACATCATCACATCATCACTGCGACATGCAGCTCAACCACTGGACATATTTTCTCATTCATTTTGCAAGAGAAATGAGGAGAGGCAACGTTCACCAGCCAGTAAAGGCAGCACTATTCTGTGAAATAGTGGCCTCATCTATTCTAACATATTGACCTGAAACTCCACAGCATGCTGACATATCTGCAGCTGCACAGAACACCAGTAAGCCCCAAGGGGTGTTAGTTAATCAGATGTAAACATGAATAATGCAGTGACATAAAACGCAGGTATCACATCAATGCGAGACAAAGGGTCAGAGAGTGGGCAGGTTCTACTGGCTGATTGTTCTCCTTGAATGAAAGAAATGGAAACTTTTGCCCTCAGATGAAGTGGTTTTGCAGTCTTTACCTTCAAACATGACAATAGTGGTGTGACCCACATTACTTTCTTCCTTCACACAATCATTTTGTAGCAGCTGCAGTGCCACATTCACTGCTTTTGAAATGACAGCAGTGAAAGGGTTAAGGCACTGCTAGATGATGAGCCTGGCCTTGAATTAAGCATCAGCACTGAGGTGAGGAAGCCTGGGTTTCTCTAAGCACTTTAGGCTGCCTGACTGCCCATGCAGAAGGCAAACATGCCTAAGATTTCAATTTGCATGTGGTGACTTTCTAATAATAAGGCATGATAATTGGGAATAGAATAATACTAGCAGGTGAGTAACAATTACCTGACATTCTGGCTTTCACAAAGCTTCCCATGGCTCGTGCATGCATAGTAGGCTGGAAATCACTGTTACATATCAGATTTTAAAGCTATAAGATGAATGCCTTGGAAGGAAATGGGCTTCTAGATCCATGCTGGGCCAGCACTCACTGTCCCGGAGGACTCCCAGCAGTATGGGGGTTGGTTTGAGCTCAGGACCTTCTGTTCAGTTCCCAACAAGGTGGTCTCCATGAAGAGTACCACCAGGAGTAATTGGACCAAAGAAAAGCCAGTGCTTGGTATTGTTGGCATTGTCACTCCTTTTCATGGGTTGCGTGCTGATGGACCACCCAAACTCGTGGGAGGTTTTGAGACTTGTTCCTGAGGTGGTGTTGCATGGGAATTCCCCTTGCTGAGTAACTAATCATTTAATATAAGGGGATTGAAAGAAACTCAGAAAACATGTGACCCTTTTCTGTCTGTTATTCGTCATTCACCCATTTCTTGGCAATCTTCTCCTGTGTGTGCTTCTGCCATCCCCACCTGTCCCCGTCCCCAGTCATGGCTGCTCTGGCTCCCACATAGGAATAGTCAGCCTCCTTGGCCAATCTCAATGGTCTCAAAATGAGGGAGAAGCCCTTAAAATTCTCACACATCATTATAAGACTTCCTCTTCTACATCGGAGTGATGGAGAGGGATCAGAATAATCCCAGTGAGATATTTTGATGTATTTAACCTCCATTCTCTTTGCTTCTGCACTGGTGCTGGTTTACATCTCCTCCATTGCCTCTTTTTTGGCTTCCTCCAAATAGTAAGCCACTCCAAAAAGCTACCTCATTAGTTTTTCCTCTCTGAGCAGTTGGGTTGGAACATATGCCATTGGACCTGATGTCCCCAGTTAAAACCCCTGTCACATCACTAAATATTTCAGCAAATAAAAAATTTTTTAAACACGCGGCCAGATGTCCACATTGACATAGTGCTTAAGGCGTTCGACTGATAAAAAGCCAGGGCCCTTGGTAAGTGGGGATTTAAAAACATGTCCTGAGGCAAGTGTGTGATATTAAAAACATCCTGGGCTCTTTTGTATGGAGATTTGCATACGTTGAGGTTTTAAAGAGAGTGTCCATCTGTCACTGAGCATTCTCCCAATACAACAAAGCATTGATAAATATTTTGAACCCCAGTCACTTTTCAGCAGGCACCAGCAAGGAAGCAGAATGGTTTCAGCTGGGATATCCATTGCTTTGTGCAATAAAAGGAGCTGTGGTTTCACTTGGAAGCAGTGTTTAATATTTATGAGGATGACAGCCCTGTACAAATACAGAACTATAACCTGGCCCTCGAGTGATTCCATAAAAAGTATCTGCCAGCCAGAACTAAATACAAAAACTAAAGCTTTTGTTCTGGAAAGTCTGGTTGCTGAATGTAGTGATGTGCCACCAACGCTCTTCAGCAGCTGTGTCAGTGGAGCAATGGGAAGACTCCTGGCAATTTTAACAGGCCCTGGACCAGCCTGGGTGCATCTCAGTCATCACCAAAGTTGTCCTTAGCATGTGATTCAGAAAGGATGGCCAAAAATTCAACTGGCTGCAGCCCTGTCCAGATCCATTGCATTGGTGGTGAGTTTGGATGCTTGGATTTAATATGTTTCTCTAAGTCTCAGAGTGGGATGCAAGAGAGCACAGAGTGGCATCAAGCAAGGGATCAGGATGTTCTGACAGTGCTGCAAGGCCCAGTGGCATCATACAGAAGGAAAAAACAAGCCAGCATCGCTCTGAGCCTTGCGGAGCTACCAATCTCATTTTAGATGGAGTGGTGTGAATGGCCAACTCTCCAAATTCAACACTCATGAGTTTTTTGGGGGAAGTTGACATTTTTCAAGGAGGTGATATATTCGTCAAGCATCAAGAAGATCTGACAAGTCTGGGACAAGACAAAGTCACCGCACAAAGTATGTTGGCAGCAACTATTGGAGTTCGTTAGACAATTACATTTTAGGCACATGAGCATCTGAACAGATTGATCATTTCAGCAGATTTCCAGTCTGTCCTGCTCATATTCTTTCTTTGCTTTAATCCAAATCCAGTCCTATGGATTTCAAATCCTCCTGCCTGACCAGTGGCCTTTCTAAAGAGCTGCCCAGAAATAGGTGGTGGTTTATCACAGATTTCTCTGTTTCTCTTTCAGAGCTTCCTCTAACAGTGCAGTAAATATTTTAAATAAGTAAATAAGGAGACTTCAGGAAAGCAAGAGGCAGACAGTAACAAAAAAGAATCTCTGTTTCATTTGTGGAATACATGTATTTATTGGGAAGGCACTGATTTTTTATTCTAGCTGGCAATGCACGTTTACTGCTGCTTGAAGGCAGCAGTACTTTATTTGCAAGCATATGCTGCTAAAGAAGACCTTGACTTCACTGTCTACAGATGCTTCCAACTGAGCCAGGGACACTTGATATGCTTTGGGATGAATCCTGTATGTCTTGATATTCAGTGGATGTGGTGTTAAACAGATGATGGCTTTGAAGGACAGGAGGCTGTGATAGAAAAGATGGCTCAGGACCACATTGATTTCAGGCAGAAGAGTGGGGATGAAGAGGATAAAGATCAGGCAAAGACATTTGAGTCCTAAGACCAGGTTTTGGAGAAAGTTAATGTTCACCTGCTTGATTAATCTCTGCTTGAACTTTAAGCTGTAACATGCACACTGGGACCTCAGCGTTCAATTACAGCTCACAGGCTTTCAGTGGGCTCTGATGGGACAGTCATATTGGCAGTAAGATACACAATCAGATGGCTCAGTTCTGAAAATGAAATATCATATTTTACTCTTTGCTTGTCTTTTGGACACTGATTTATATTAGAAAGCCATTTTCCCTTTCAGACTTCATCTATCACCTTGGGAGCAAGGACTAGGTGCAGTTGAAAAGAGCTGTAAGCATTCTATGGACATCTTAAAGGCTGCTCAGCACCTGAGAGCTGAGATCCTCTCTACTTTTCTCCCACAGTGATTCAAGCTGCAGGAAGAGGCTCTAATTTGGGTAGAAGCATTTCAGAGAAAAAAAAAAACAACCACATCCCATGTCCTCAAAGCTTGCTTACTGCCAGCTCCCTAATTTATGTAAACTGGTCGGCAGAGCTGAATTAAAACCTACAATTAGCAATCCAGGAGGGCACGGCTGTAATTCAGACAGATGTGCCACTTACAAATATTTACATAAAGCTTGCGGAATATCCAGTGCTCCCACGGGGAGCATGCCAAGCTATGTCCCCGGAGCCTGCAAGACTTGGATTTGTGACCTGCTACAACCAGCTTCAGCCGTCGGGTCAAAAATGTCAAGAACTGAAGATGTCAAGAGCCCTAAAATTTTTTTGGCCTGATAATTACCATTTTCACTTTTCCAGCTGCGGAAGTTCACATTTAATGTGAAGAAACTTCAGACTGGAAAAAGGAAAATAAAATTTGGATGGTATTTCGTTGATATTTGCTTGCCACTTGAATCACACCCAGTATTTCCTATCCCTTTACTGGTAACCAGCACCTTCTTGGCACTAATGTATTCCAAACTGACTGTAAAAGCCCATGAGTTTATTTCAAATGTTTATGGAAATAATCAGAGTACTCACAGCAACACATGAAAGAGGACTGAGTACAGATTCATGTGCTTCCTAGCAAAATAGAGAAAAAAAAACAACACAACAATACAAAACAACTGGTTGCCCACTTTCAATCCCTTTTCAGCAGTGGTCTGCCCAAAACTTTCCAAGTTAAAAGCATACTTTTATTTCAAAATGGAAGTGATGTACACAAAACTCAATCCATCTGCTGGCCTTGGCATGTAGAATATTCCAGCAGTGGGTTTGCTTTGTTTCAGTGCAATGGAAGCTGAAAAAAATACTGCAGACGAATTTTATTATTGCAGCTTTTATATGGGACATGAAAGCACACTAGTTTAATACAAAGTCATTACTGCAGTTAAAACCATTAAGTTAATTAATATGGACATTTATTACTGCCGATAAAAGATAATATCAGGGGATTTATAGAAACAATATATCTGTATATTCTTCCTCCTACAGTCTCCATGAAGACAGGACTCTCAGTGGGGCAGAACACATTGCAGTGGCACATGTTAGTAGGCTTCCACAGGGGGTAGGTCAAGGGGAACAGCTGTGGTCGGGTCACTAAAGAACTCTGGGCCCTCCTCTGTATGTGCTCCAGGGCCTCGATATCTTTCTTGCAGTGAGGGGCCCAAAACTGAACACAGCACTCAAGATGCAACTTCACCTCCCTAGTGTGCTGACTGCACAGCAGGACTGAGCAGGAACAAGGTGCAGAGCCCCTGACCCAAATTAATCCCTGCGCTCACCTGTACAGGGAGAGAAGAAGACACCATAGGGTTTAGGGGCTCAGCAGCACATGGTGTGATGGACACAGGGCTGTGATGTGACCAAAAGGGCAGCGGGGTGGAAAATCAAGACCTGCTGTGAGCAACTCCTCCACTACCAAACGTGGGAACAGTGCTAGCTCCCATTCATTGACTTAATGATATCAGTGATGATTTTGCATGGAGTTTTAAAGCATAGAACGAGAAAAGAATGAAGCCAGCTCTGAACCCCTCCACCTCCCTGGGTCTACAGAACTTCAAGTTGTCCCTGACCGCTCTTGACCATATACTTGTACTGATGCCGGATAACAGTTGGGAAACACAGTAATTTAATAAAGCTTTGCAAATGTAGACAACTGCAGAATGTGATAGAGGGGCTGTATCCATCACGGTAATGACAGACATTAGCAGAATGCCAAGTGTTTTGGTCTCAGCAGATCTGTCACCGGTTTGCAGCCGGCAGTTGTAAGCACAGGTCTGTGCGATGGCCGCTCTCATTTAGCGCTGTCTGCAAAGCTGTCATTTCAAGAGAAGATTTATTGGGCTGATACATGTGATTTATGTCAGACGGTTCCAGCTTTGCTAACTTACGGGTGACAATAGTAGTTAATAAACAATTAAAATCTGTGATCCGTAGTGGTGGAAGAGATGGGATAGTTCCCTGGAGCTGTCCTTCAGCACCACTCCCTCTGCGAATCCTCACTTGGGAGCTTGAGGGGAACTCGGGATCTGCCTTTCTTGGTCTGCACCGTCTCTTCCTCTTTTTTAAATGGTGTGAATGGGCACATCGCTAATTCTGATCTTCTCTAAATTCACGTTCCCCATGGTTGTGCCGTGAGAGTCTCCAGGAGATGGGAGACACCTTCATTTGCATTGATATGTCTGTGGTCTGCCTGTGCTGTGCAGCAGCCAGTGGGGAGGAGCATTAGGTAGAAAGACAAAAGCACTGAGATAATGCCTTGTTCCATGGCAAAGCCCAGTAAGTCTGTTCTCTGTCAATCTCATCCAGAACCCCTCTCCCAACCATTCCCCACCCCAAAGCTGGTGGTGGTGGTGACCCCATGGTGCCATCCCCACACACGAACTGGTGCCATGTCCCATCCTGGGAGCACCCAGACAAAAAGCTGGTGCAAAAAAAGATGCTGATAGGAGGATGGTTGGACTAGATGATCTTGTAGGTCCTTTCCAACCTAATGTATCTATGAATCTATGAATCTATCTATGAATCAAAGTGAGGCTGTGAAAAATCACTATTCCAGACCCAGGATCGATTCAGATTGAGCACTTCGGGCAGCACTTCCTCCTGCTGGTGTCTGTAGCCACCAACGAGCAGTGCCAACCCCAGAGCCTTGGAACAACCCCCTATTCCCATGGGACTGCAGCCAGCCCAGCTGAGTGGGAGCAGGGTGAGCCCGTCTGTGCACTGGCAGGAACCAAACTCTTCTAAATTAGACAGCATTTTAGAAATAATTAGCCTCATTGCATGTACACAGTAGTTCTGCTATGAATGATGTAGGCTTAATTACTAATGGCAGGGCTGTATATTTTTTTTTGTGTCCTTCTGTTACAACTGTGAATGACTGTAAGCAACCACCTTGATGGGCATTTTCTCCTGCTGAATGCTGCAGCCCTTTCCACCTCTTTCTCTCTGTAGATGCTATATGAGAGATCAGATTGTCTTCCCATTGGGAAATGGGTACAGGAAGACAACGTGCTCTCCAATACTTGTATGTTTACATGTTTTCTCTTGTTTTATGTAACGGCTTCAGTTTGTATTAGAGGTAATGTATTTGGGGTTCTGTGCTTTGCAACACGTTAAAAGCACAAGGAGACCTCTTCTGCTTTGACTGAATTCTCAGATGCTTTATGTGCAGGAGTGAGTTCTTCTAAAGCAGCAGTAGGGTTGTATCAATGGGACTGTCCAGTATGAGCTGCACTTACCACAGCAGGATGAGGCTGTTGGAGCAAGGACATGGGTGTGGGGACTTAGCTCAGGTGAGCAACCCCAAGCCAGGCTGGGAAGAGGAAGAGCTTGCTTAAAGGAAAGATAAAAAACCTCAGAAGCCAAACAACCCCTGGAAAAAAAAACCAAAACAACAAAACAAACTACTCTTGAGCAGAGGTGATCCAAGCTGACATTGAGAATTGTTTGATTTACAATAACAGGGAGATAATATTTTGCTAAGCCTCCCTGTAATACAATGTGTGTCATTTTAAATTTCCCATTACGCTGAGCAATCTAATAAATAAATGCCCAGGCTGCAATAAACATGAATCATTCAGTGCAGAGAAGCTCTCAGCAGTCCTGTAACGAATATCTTCTTCCTAATGGTCTTTGGAAGTCACCGATTAATTTGACTTTCAGCCGACTGGCTCTGAAGGCACAGCCAGGAGGGTGCTCACAAGACACTGGGTCAAACTCTGCGGAGATTTAGTGACAAATCAGATTTACAAATTAGGGATGTGCCACTCGGTAAAGAATACGGCTCGAGCCGTGTGATTAGCAAGTACACGATCAAATGGAATTGGCTACTGGGATTTTTCAGGGTTTTTTTTGTTGTTGTTATTATTCTGGGAAACAAAAGCAGTTGCTTTACATGCTGCAGCGATGAAAGCCGCCTTCCAAGAACAAGAAAGCCCTTCGTGTTATCTGCCCCCTAATTCCTGCAGTTAACCTTTCCCTGGATTACGTGCACGTGAAGGTATTTTAACTACCTTGTGTCCTCATGCCAGTATTTGTTAGAATTTGGGATTGAATTTAATATGAGTAATGTCAGGAGAAACAGGTCAGGGTTTCAGATTAACACCAATAACCATAATGAGAACAGATGCTTATATCCATCTGGAATGTAGATTTAATATGCTAAATTCATAGCTCAGCCCATGAAATGCAATCATCAGATGTTTACTGGTCCCAATTTAATGAGCGATTTTGGATTAAACGGGGGCCAAACAACCGGTCACCAATCTATATTAAATCTCTGCAAAATGAAAATTGCAAAGATTTACTTAGGGTCATTACACAAGAAAATTTAATCACAACCTCATCCATAATGTCACATCGTCATCAGACTGATAATTGAAATGCCATGTGAGGGATTATGAATAACCCTCTGTTTATGAAGATAGCTTTCTGATTATCTCTGTGTCCTGTGAGCAACATAAAATATGATTTGTATTAATGTACATAGCCCTCGACTAAAAGAAACCCACTGGGGACCGGCAGGAAAAGTCGGATTTTTTTTTTACCTTCACTGGAGATGTTCTTAAGGAACATTATTGCCACAGTTTTCGAGCTGCAGGGTGAGGGGAAGCCCTGAAAGCAGCCTTGCTCTGTGCTCCATGGAATTGCTGGAGATGCAGTATGCAGTACTCTGCAGCTCTGTGGGTGCCATAAAGTATTGAGCACAGGATTTTAGTGAGCAAACACTGGTTTGTCTAGAATCAATATTAATTTTTTCAGACTGTGTTCTCTGGGGCAAGAAATGTATCTTCCAGTATTTACTGGAATGCTTCATACATTTGGGATGTTAATAAGAAAACGTTTTGGGTTTTGGTGTTGCAAAATATTCAGCTCTTGGATATATGGCAATTACATAATTCTGCATTGCAACGGAATAGAGGCTACAAATAGCCAAATTTCTGATGGCATTTGGTTCTGAAAGCCCACCTAGATAGTTATGAAGTGTATGCTGAGGGACTGCTCCAGCCCTGAAGGTGAATTCTCAATTGAGATCCTCAGGAAACCACAGAGATGAGCAACAGGCTGCTGGGGGGAGCAAGTGCTGCTGACATATACGTGCTGCTACCCTCTGTGCTTCCAGATAATGCACACCTCCAAATGCACATCCACTCCTTTGCCCTGGAGGACTGCCACAAGGATGCAAAAATGCACTCTCCTCCAAGTAGCCCAAGCTTTGTCTGAGCTCAGGATTCACCTCCATCCACAGGTTTGGAGTGAGATAAGAAAGCAAGTGGGAATGTGTCTCTTCTGCTCGGGAATGATTTCTGTGCCACCTCATTGTCGGTGCTGCAAAACTGATCACGCACAATGCGTTTTAATTGCCCTGCGTATGAATTAATTAGCCCCTTTGTCAGAGAATAATTAAGTGGCAAGCTCAGGAACATGAATAGAGAAGGCAGAACAAAAAGCCGTGTCCTGGCCACCCGTGGGAGCCGGCAGTGCCTGAGCTGAGCATCCTGCAGCCCAGCTGGGGGAACGTGGGCTGTAAGCATGGGGTTGGCGTCACGCCCCACATTGCAGGGATTTGCCCACCTTTCAAACAGCACGTGGTACCAGACTGAGCTGATACACGTCCATGTGGGCAGAGGTTATGTGTCTCAGCCCACAATGAGCCTTACGTTAAACCTTTGAAAAACCTTTCCATCAGCTGAAGAGCTATGTTACCTGGGGATAGTATCTGCAGGCCATGGGTTCCCAAGGAAATCTGCAGTCCTCTTTGACAGCCAGAAGGGGAAGGGCACTGGTTTTGCAGCAGCAGTTCAGCAGCAGGTAGAAGCAAGGCGCACACTATGTAGATAAAGGTGTAACCCAAGGGTCTGATACATTTGTCAAGGTGTCAGTGGGGGTATACGGAAAAAAAGATGCTGTGTATTTGAAATATGTGCCTTCTGTAGGTAAATACAATGTGTAGCTGGAGGAAGCTACACCCATGGACCCACATCACTTACCAAGGTCAGGTTTTGTGCGTTGCTTTGGCTTAGATTAGGAGATACTGGGCAGACTGATAAAAGTGCAGACAAAATGAGTGTTGCAAATGGCAGTTGTAGGGCTTTTTGGTAAACACTGTCTGAGTTGCTCACCCTGAGACTTACACCAGGGTCAGGTCCTGTGGAGGGGAAGAGATGAGAGAGCATGGAACAGCACTAATACATAACCGATGTGATCAGACGCAGATAAACAGGTAAAGAGTTTATCTCCATGAGCCAAGGTAGCAGGGGCTGCTGTTTTAGAAGTCCTTGTGATACCTCCAGCAATCTAGCCACTGGAAAAGCAAGGACTGAATCCCAAGCAGTGAGATATTACTGGGGTTGCAGATAATCAACTAAATCACAGCAAAGTGCATTTAGTAGCTGATCAAGGGGTGAACTCCTTTCCTTAGTCAGACATGAATTGTCATGCCCTAGGGCATGAGGATGCAGTGGTTCTGGGTGCTGGCAGACCACGTGGATGCAGAACCCCATGGGCAGCGACACTGCTTCGACAGCATCACTTCAGCATGATTTCCCCTGCAGACACAAAATATCCCTTGGGCCTCACCCTCTGGCTGCTCAGTTCCTCACTGGATAATAGTGTTTTAATCGTGGTCAGTATGAAAGAATGAACAATTTTGCAGTGTTTCCATCAGAGATCCCTGACAGGTGACAATGGCACAATGGCACCCACAGTGGCACCTCCCAATTGTTTCCTGCTGTCTCTAAGGAACAAAATCCCTGCATTTTCCCAAGGCGTGCGTGGTGAAGGTGATGCACAGAGCTCTGTATGGCATTTTCACATGGTGACATGTGAGAACCACACGACTGTGCCTGCAGGTGTTCAACCACAGCCACCTCCTGGGTGTGCTCTGCTGACAGATACCCCCATGCCAAACTGAAACCTTGAGGTCCCAATCCCACTACGACCCATTAGGGAGGGTTGTTACACACGAAGCAAACCTAGGTGTGGATTGATGGCTTTCATCCTTCCCTTCCTCTTTTCCAAACCTGGGATATATTATTGAGTTTCTCCAGACAGCATAAGGTGCCGGAGTGCATTCAGATCTGTGGTGATGACAGGATGCTATCTGCTGCTCTTTCATGGAACAGTTGGTCCCAGTGATGCCTGCCTTATTACTGAGGGTAGAAAAATAATGAGTCATTATTAGTGGTAGCTGCCATGTGGGCAGAGTTCAAAAGGTGCTGAGTGAGGGCCAAATGGAGCACATGCCCAAGGACCGTGGGCACACAGACACTCTCCTGTCCCCCTGTGGCTACGGGGAATAAGAACGTTAAGGCATATTCAATGGGGACAAAGCCTTGATATAGCAGGATGCTTTAGTGAATCCCATCCCATAGAAGTCGTCATCTGAAGGTGACAGCAGCCACAAAATGGAGGTGCTAAAGAGAGCTGACGCATCAGATAAACTCCAGCTGTCGCCTGCAGTCAGTGCCTCTCCCTGTTCCCCTGCCTGGCCCGTGTCTCTTGGCTGATATCCTAATGATTAGGGCTGAAAACACTTTTTTTCCGCTTTTGTTTTCAGCCTCAAAGGTTGCTCTTTCTTTTTCTTCCTCCCCTTCTTTACCCACTCTCATTTCTCAAAGAAGGAGTAATTGAAACCCAGGGAAAGTCAGCGGTTTGCTGCTTGACCTGTTTTTCTTGAGAAAGTCGGTAAGACACCCTTGGATGCCTTTATGTATCCTCCAGGTAAACACTGCTGCAGACTGTGTGTTCAATACTTTTTTTATTTTTGTCCCTTCTCTCCCAGTTTGCCTAAAAGATCAGATTTGAAGGTATTTTCTTGCTCCAAAATGTCTCACATTACGGACCAGCAGATCTCAGCCTGATGTCTCTAAGGTCACAGTTGGGTCCTGCTGCTGTATTTTCTGGTTGAAAATTTGGTGAGGTGGTGAAGTGAGGCGACAAGCTATTTTTATGAGCTAGTTATTACAGCAGCCCCTGGTCCAAAGGTTAATTAAACTTAGTAGTTTCTCTTCATTGAATGGATTCCTAGGATGACTTTCTCTCAGCTTCACTGTGTCTATGGCAAAGATGAGTCTGTTTGCAAAGATAATCCTTAAAGAGCCAAAGGATGCTGCAGGAGGAGAGCCTGGCAGGTCAGCCCACTCTGTCAGGGATGGAATTAGTATTTCTTTCCTAAGTCTAGAGCAAAAGATGTAGTCGACATTCCCCCAAGTACCTGAGTTTTGCATGGAAAATATTAAGATCTTTGTTGGCTCAAGTCAGGAGGTCAAGACCTCCTTCTTCATCATGGGGTAAGGAACTATTCCACGTCCATATGAAACTTTGCTATGATGCACTCAGACTGAGTGCTGAGTGCATGAATGCTGAATGCTGAGACCTCTCCTTTGTGCCAGGGTGAAGTAATCAGGACCATTTTGGATGCTTAATTTGGCTCTAGTAAGCCCAGATGCACAAAGATAGTGCACGTTTGTTGTATATAAGATGATGGGGTTTAAATGGACAAACATTCATTGCCTTGCTGCTGACAAAGTGGCCAGACAGAGGTACATAAATCTCCATTAACAGATGCTCTGGTCAATCACTCAGTATAGCTTAGGATGGTATTTTGTATTGAGAAATAAGATCTTTTAAACTAATTTCTACCCTTATCTCAGGGGTGCAGTGCAAAACTACCCTATGGTGAAGAATGTCACTAAGTAAATTCTTCTTCTGTTCAAACAAAATTGTTAATAAATTAATGCAAATAATCAGCAGTATTTTGCTCTAAATGCTCCACCATCAGCTGGAAATCTAATACAGAGAATGAAGCAATGAGAAGACATTCTAGAATGGATCCCTCAGTACTGCTTTTTTTCCCCAGTAATAGATATTTTGAGAATATACCCTGCATACTCACACAAACAACACACAGAGAAGAGTTAAAAGTGGGACATTATCTTTCCAATGACATATTTAGCCAGTTATTCAGGTTATAATGAAGCTGCGTAATGAAGTCAATGTCCTTGAAAGTTCTTCATCAATTTTTTTCTCATCTGTCAGCATATCCACTTGCCGACACAATATTAATTAAACACAACATTTCCTGGAGTGTTGAAGTGAAGTCCCATCACTGATAATGAACAGGTTTAGGAGAGTCACATCCCAACAAAATTACTTTTTAAACCAGCCTTATTAAGCAGAAAATTAGACCTAAATCACCCTACAACATCCTCATTAAAAGCCACTGATCCTTGGCTGCTTCTATGTTCTAACATCTTTAATTAGCAAACTGCGAGTCTATCTGCCACGATAAATGCTATTAATCTTACCTTTCATTCGTTTTCTCTTAACCTATCATTTGCCCACTTCAGGGAGACGCACGCTTCCACCAGAGCTCATTTCACTGTGTCTAACGCCCTTGTAAGGATGAAAAATGTGGCAGCCACGGGTTAAACACGATGACTCTCTCCGCCCTCACTCCATCACTGAATTTCATGATCTGGAGGCAGCTCAGACAGCAGAGCTGCTGTGCTTTTGGGGACATTAAGGATGTTTTCCATGGGATGCTGCCATCAAGACTCGTCAGTAAAACACGGTGCCAGCGTGGGTCAGTGCCCTCTCGAACAGCAGGAAGTTACAGATGCCAATTAAAAAATCTCCCATCCAGGGAAAGGAAATGCCTTAAAAACACAGCAGCATTTAGAATAGTAGCAACCAAATCTATAACCTGTTAGTAGCCTTTATAAAGTGTGACAGCTTCACAGTTTCCTCGGTATTTATTCGCAGGAGCCCCAGAAAATATCAGGACAAATAACATACTGCATTAGGCCACATTCACGTTACATTAATCAGAAGTAAACTTCTAATGCAGTGCCATACCGTAGATTTTGAGATCACTGCCATGTTCTCGGGTACAGAACCACCTTATATGTGCAGTTATTTTTCCTGGTTTATATGCAATCAGGATTTATCACTGTTTTCTGCTTGCCTGTGCATCGTTCTCTTATTGCAACAAACAGCATTACGTTCAGCTTGCAGCTGTTGGGCAGCAGGGAAGTACAATCATAACCTCACCCAACCATATATCCTGTGCCACAATCCCTGTGTGTGTGATTCAGCAGGGCTTTCCAACCCACTGCTGAAGGAGTGCTCTGTGCTGGGCACTATGCATCCCACCTGCTCAGAGAGCTCAGTCTAAGGCTGCTCAGCATAATTTGCCCATTTACCCCTACTCATTAATCTCTTTCACTGTTATTATCCCATGTTATCTGCTGACCATACGTGCTCCCTGCAGATATAAACACTTTCCCTTGGTGGCTTTCATGAAAGCTGCTTTTAATTTCACGTTGCCTTGGGTTACTCTTGCTGCTGATGGGCTGCTTTGCAGGGGGGGGCAGTTTATTCTAAATGCTACGAAACCACAACCTCTCCAGTTCTCACTGTCACTCCCAACTCCAGGAGGAGGCTGCATGGCAGGGTTTCTCTCGCTGTGTCCGAAAATAGTTCTACACTACCTGTGTAGTTTCTGCTGTCAGTGTCAAGAGCCAAGCATCCCCAGGAGGTGACTTGTCCACCTATTCCATGTTGAGATGAAAAACCCTGGGGAACATTTATCTGCTATTCCTCAGGATGGAGACAGCCCAGGCTGAATTATATGTCTGACTTCTAGATGCTGAGTTAGGTACAGCCATCTGACCCCCAAAGACCTTTTTGGTCTGCAGGGGATGCAGGAATCATGTTTGTCAAGCTGCGTTTTGCTAATAAAACCCTTCTAAACCTCAGTACATTTCCATTATCTTTCCATCAGAAAATAATTTTTTCTCTTGCTTCCAAAGACAAATGACATGCTCATTTACTCGCACACAAGCAAAACCAGAATAACTACACCATAAATTAGTTAAAAGGTTTTCCCAGAGAAAATGAAGAGGCAGAGAACGAAGAGGAAAGATGTGTAATTATCACTACTTGGCTGCCAAATGAATGAAGACACTCTGCTCACTCTGCCATGGGACAGACGACTAAATTGGGACAGACAGGTTTAAGTGAGCAGAGGGTCTACAGTGTCAAACTGAGAGGTGTGCAAGCACAACCACCTCAGGACAAGAGACAGCAAAGAGGCAACCTTAAGCACAGAAGCGATGCTGGAGAAGGGATGTGACACAAAAAATAATATTCCAAATGCTTGCTTTGTTTGTAAAAATAAAAATGAAGAGGTGTTCAGCCAGTAAGAGCACCTCCTGCTCCCAGTGCACGTCAGTCTTCTGATCCAGGGTTATCAGCTTTAAGCAAACCTCCTAGGGCAAAAGCCTGTGGCTGAAGCAGTGACAGAGATGCAAAGCAGGCAGTGCAGAACGGCCTGGTGATGACAGTTACAGCCTGGTGCTCTCACAGACAGAGGCAGGATCTTGGGCAGAACCTTTGCCATCTCCAGCAAAGGGCATTCAGACACGAGCTATGTTTTGCAGAGGGCAGGTTTCTATAGCACCGTGTTTCACAAACCCTGGCCCAGATTCTCCCCCATGAATTGACTGCGCTCAGCGCAAGATAAGGGCTGGCAAACAAAGGTGGCTTGAAGCCACCTTTATGCTTCCCCACTCTGGAAGCAGCCAGGGACTGGCTGATCCCTGGGGCAGGCTCACATCGCCTCGGGCTAACACAGCACCAGGACACTGCTAGAACAAGCCACGGTGCAGCCACACCTCTGTATCCACCGGCTGTGGCTGCTGCAGAAGGAATCATGAGGTGACTTGAGTGACACCACTGCCACAAGAGTAACTCTCCATGCCCAGGGACCCTTTGCCTGCAGAGTGAGCAAATGTCAGGGCTGGAGCTGCCCGTGTGCAGCTTGCTCAGGGAAGCAGCGAGCTAAGATTAGTCGTTCAAATATGGCAAGCTGCTCACTCAAGTCAGTGTGTGTCCATGGGCTAATGCCTTGATCTTTTTGATGCCTCAGGGCAAGGCAACTGGGGAAGGAAGTAAAAAGCAACAGAATTTCACTAAAATGATCAGATAGTGGTTCCAAATTTGACTCGACCCTAAAGACAAAAACAAATATGTATGGACAGAGACACTAGCATACAGCACTCAGCAGCTGAGCATCGTTGTTCACATATTTATCCAGAGACTGCTCTGTTTGCAGGCTGGATCAGAATCCCACTGAGGGATGCTGAGGTTACAGGGGAGATTACTTGCTAGAATAAGGACTGATACAAGCAGCACAGTCCTAACAAGCGCACACAAAAGCTCAGAAAGGAAAGGAAAATCTTGCCCAAGAAGATATTTCGGTTTTGATTTCAGTGACACATTCAGTATGAAGAACCTCAAGCAACTGCATGGGCGAAGCACGTTTCAGCAGAGGTACTCTTTGCTGCCATGTTTACCCCTCCAAAGGGTATTTGTGAGCTGCTGGAAGCAATCTGGTGCTGCTCCACAAGCACAGAGAGGAGCCAAGTCACCGAGGAGCACACCTGCCTGCTGTGCAGTCTCCAGAACCAAGATTATTCTACGCAGTGCCACTTTCAATTGCAGAAAGCGATGTTAGGAGTAATAGAGCTCCTGTAACTAAAGCGTTTTCTGTCCTCCAATCTTTCAGGAAGCTGATTGAGGCACGAGAGGGAAAAAGCCAAGGGGAGAAAACTTGTTACAGGTAAAATTGTATTTTCTTGGACACTGGGGAGGATGTAGAACTAACCCAGAGGCCTCCCAGTCAGCAGCCATTTTAACACTTTGCAAGAGGCTTTCATCTTTTTCCCCTACAGCCCCAGTTCTGCTGTAAACACTGAGCACTCCCACTATGGCTGTCAGCTGCGTGGTTTCCCTTACACTGAAGCTGCCGGGAGATAAAAAACACTTAAGGTAATACAATTCTCAAAGCAGTGGCATAAAGGCTTCTCTATGCCATCTCTGTCGATAGCGCAATGTATGGCACTTTTACCTGGCACCAAGCAAATCAATAACAGCAGGATGCATCCACTTGGAATCCAGGAATAGCAAAGGTAACGCTAGCTCTCCATCTCCTGCCTGCGAAACTGCCGATCGCAGAACAGGAAACAAACAGCCCCTCCTCCCAAAACATCTTTTTAAAGGGCATAATGAGATGAGAGCTATTACTCATTGATTTGTCGTTCTGCGCAGGTCGGAGCGATTTTTCAGGAGTCCTGTGATTTTGTGCAGGGACGCTCTGTGCCGCAGCCAGACGACGTTGCTCAGAGTCTCGTGCAAACACAACAGTGTTGCAGCAAAGCTACATCAGCTGGGGGAGAACAGACAGGCCGGGTCAGCAAACGATAGGGGCTCAATGCACGCCCACCTGCGTGCAGCACAGGGGAAGGCGCTCTAAAGACACATTCATACGGCGTGTGTGTGGATGTGCAATTCAGGCTGATATAATTCTGTGCATAAAACCACCTCCATCATTGCAGCCTCATTCTAAGAGATATTCCCATCGATAACAGACCGAGCGTTGCTCGCTTGAAGGCGAACACAAGCACAGTAAATGTCCTTACTGGTGCTGCGGAAGCAGAGGAAATAGTGCTATGGCACACAGGAAAGTTCAGCACTGGTAAATTCTTAGGAACACCATTACTGTGATTACTGTTTGGGCAAAGATATGCCTGCCTCATTGTCATGTCTTATCCTACATCAAGCGGAGGCTGGTGGGGACCTAGCACTGCTGTCGCCCAACTGAATGTGACCTTTTTTGGGTGGCCGTGCTGCGGCGGGGGCTTCCCTGCTCCTCTGTGAAAGCAGCAATAAAGAAGTGCCGACCCTGGGAGGTGGCGTAAGGCTTTAATAAGTGCAGAAATTAAACAGATAAGCTTTCTTTGCTTTTAAATGTCAGCACGGCAACTTCTGTGCCATTCGCAGGAGGAAACAGAAGGGGCTAAATATCTCAGGAGGTGGGGAGTTCTCAAGCCACGTAACGATGGCGATAAAAATCCATAATGTCAGTTGCCTTGTGGCAATCAACAAACATTTCGCATTATGCTTGCATCTTAAGGTTTGCGGCCAAAAAACAGATTTGCCTCTGTCTCATTAAAATAACGAATGCAGTCCGAATGGATCTGCAATGATTCACTGTACGTCACACTAAATCACGACGCTCTCTGGAGCCAACTGACTATGGCCTCATTACTTTAGACAAAAGTGGGCTTGGAGGAAAAAACTGGGTGATGGTTGTTTTTTTTTTTTTGCTCGGCCATGTTTTTCCCTTTGAAATACTCCAGGCAAAAGAGCAGAGGTTTTTCCCATTGGTAGCTGAGGAAGGTTGGGTTATATTCACGGTGCAGTTCCACAGTGCTGTATATAAACACACAGAACATCAGTGCCAGCATCAGGAGACAGAAATTAAGCAAATACAAACAGCAGTAATGAGGCAGGCTCTAATGAGCATGAATCACCGCTGAAATTAAATATTTACAGTTAAAATAAGCTGTTAAACGATACACATTTTAACTGCTCCACTAGGGCAGGGAGCTTGAAGACCAACACGTTCCCACTCCGATGTACGAGATCTCAAGTACTTGAGGTTTGTCTTCCACCAATCTTTGTGCTGCTTTCAGTGCCTTAAATAGAGTGAATGGAGTAAATATTAAAACCAGCTCAATACCCTAAAAGTTACTGTTCTTCAGCACTAATACTGAAGATTAAGACATTTGGCTTTGAAGAAATGTTGAGTTATGCTCAAAAGCGTTTCAGGAATAAATATTAACTGAAGTTTTACTGTTCATAATTGCAAGAAAAAATATTTAGAAATGAATTGGATAATTTAAAAACTGTGTAATCATAAACAGAAAATGTTAAGAGTTCAGGCTGATGGACAAATAATAAACACTCATGTAAATTTGGACTCAGAAAAGAAAGGTCATGGGGGAAAAGATCATTCAAAACATTTTAGTCAGTGGTGAAGAGCTTTTAAATATATTCTTTGTTTTCATAATCAGTTCAGTTTTCTTTTTGTTTCTTAATACAGAGGGAATGCCCGATGTCGAGTTATTTTTCTCAAAAAAGAAAAATCAGAACCTGTGCAAACACAGCTATTCTGATAGCAAAACATTCTGTCACATATGCGTTGTGAATTTATTTCATGGGGGAGAACAACTGAATGAAAAGCGTTCATGGAATAACTGATTTAAACGTCATAAATCCCCGAGTTTTTCATCTCGCTTTGGACGGAATGCCAAAGGGGATTACGGACTAAAGACATATCACAAACAAATTCACATTATTAAAATTACTGTAATCAAGAGCTGTTTCTCACCGTAATCGGGATCAGATAATACAAAGCAAAGCGTTTACTGTGCAATACTAATCAAAATTCTACCGAACAGGCAGCGGAGCAATAGTGCTATAGAGAATGAGAAATACGGGTTGGTGCATCCTGTCAAAATCTTTCCCTTTGGGATCTAAGCAGCGCTTGCTGTGCTGACAGTAGGCAACAAGAACAGGTAAAAATCACGCCGCTAAGCTCCAGTCACACTGCAACGCCTGAGCTCTTGTTTTCAGGAGCACGCAGAGGAAACACTTGTGTGAGCGCATCTCCTGAACTGTGAGCGCAGTGATCGGAGTCGTAGTAAGCTGGGAGGAAAGCTGCTGTCCCGGGTGCTGCGGTGAGCTCAGCCTTCCGACGGGCACTGCAGCTCCTGAGCAGGTGGCAGTAAGCAGGTTTCCTGACGAGCCGTGGAGGCATTTAAGTGCAGCCTTTATCCACCGTGCCCTACGCTTTACAGTTATGCTACAAGGCTAATGTGGTAAAGGGATCAAGCTTGCACAGATCTTTCCGGTCCTGCAGAGCCTCTTAAAGAGGGGAGCAATATTCTGGTTTCAGAAAGCATCACTGGGCTCTGGAGCATCAGGCCCCCTCTTATTTTCACTAACATCACCAGAAATACCAGCAATTAGTAATGCAGCAGCAGAATTGGACCCTGCATTCCTTTCATCCCTGTAACATGTCAACTTCTTTTTTTAGAAGTGGAAAAAATAGAAAAGTATATGCCAAGAACTATCCTAAAAATGATCTGAGAACAACAACCAATTGCTTCATAAAGCCTGGGAAATGAGACCAGCAAAGCAATGACACACAGATATTGTGACAGCCCATCAGAAAACGGGCATGAGGACTGAAGGAACTCTGCAGGACTCTCAAGGCTCCTTCCTAGAAACAACAACTGGTTTAACTTCGTGCTGGTACCTGAGGAAGGCAGGTGCAGCAGCATCTTTAAACCTGTTGCTTTCCAGTATTTGGTTCGACAACATTTTACCTTGCAAGCTCAAGACATTATCACATTGCTAATGTCAAACCTCAACTCATGCAGGGGAAACTGACAGCAGTTTCCAAGTTGCTCTCAGTAATGTTACACTGGATTGTAAAACACGAGTTGTGGTTGGTGACTGGAAGAACTGCAGAAGCAACAAGCAGGTGAGCACATCTCCTCTTCCTGTCTCTTCCTAATGAGACTGAATGCTGGCTGGTTTTGCAATTTAAATAAAAACCCAAGTGAGGTTAGAAAACAATATATTATCTTTAATTAAAGTTGGTATTGTCTTCTTCTATTGAGTATGAACATACCAGGATAACAAGGAGATTAGAACACATGATCTGTATTTCAGTTCCATCTGAGCATACGCTGTAAATCCTTCTTTATAAAAAGCAAACAGGAATCTTAACGAGGACGTGAGAGCAGAAAGAGATTTCAGCAGTTTGAAGTTCTTCCTTTATATTCTCTGAAACACCAACCAAAAAACCAGAGACATAAAACCTTACATGGAACACAATATATATATGTATATTTTTTTCATATGTCAATGGGGGAAAACCAACTGAGAAGCCATGGGATCTCCTCCCCACAATAACCACACACACCTGCAAGGTTAACAGCGATGCTTCACACGCACAAATGCAATATTCAGAAGCCTGGCGTACCCCTTCTCAGCAAAGCAGTATTAGGCATTCGTTTGGCAGCAGTTTTAGCAGCAGCTCAACACAAAGCGTACATCATCCTGAACTAGGTGCCTTCCTGTCAGCAGGAAACACCGAGGGCTCTGTATGGGTTCCAGCTCTGTATAAAAAAGAGTGAAAACCCTGCAAGCCCACGGCGGCTGGAAACAGCTCACAGAACAGAACTTCCAGAGCGACAGGGGAGCTGGTCAGCTCATAGCTCGGCAGTACTTTGTTGCAGGCAGGATCACAAATGGGCTTCCTTTCATTTTGAAAGCTTTAAAGTAAATGATTATCAAAATCTACAAGTTCCTGTAGTATTGCTCTGATAATCTCTGCATTTCTGTTTTTAATAGCTAGCCCTTAACAGTACGCACTCATGCTTTCTACCTTTTTTTTTTCCTATTAAAACTTCCTTAAATAAAGGCTTTAACTTCTGCATTTGAAATTAATTAATCACTTAATTCGAGGTGGGTTCTCAAAGAGCATTCTGAATATTTCGAGGACCCTCTGAAGGTTGATTTCAGGATTTTAGGTAGATATGGTAATATAAGCAAGCTTTTTTTCCTCACAGAAATTGCCGAAGTTAATCACTGTACTAAAAAATCATTGTTCCAAAAATAACTGTAAGACTGTGAAGTCTTTCCTCTGCTCCAAAATTACAACGAGACACTTTTCAATATAATTATTTGAGAAAAAAAAAGAAAACAATTATATATTCCATTGTTACCATTTTTTAACCAACACTAACTCATGTTTAATATTCAGCTGTTGAGTACTTTATACTCCAACTATTTCAGCTTCGGTGAAAACTGAACCATTCAAACATTCACCATTTAAATATTCCCAACTGCTCAATTTTCAACAATTTTAAACAGAATTAATGATCATTTAGCTAAGAATCATGATCCTCTGTTAAACTAATACCCTCCCCCCGAATAGTTTCTGACATCTCAGTCTGCTAAATATCGAATGACCTTCTCCAATTTGCAGTTTCCAGTTATTTTTGTTTCAGTCACTGGTGTTGGTTGACTTTCATTTCATCAGATGCCTTTTAAGAATAATTTCAAGGCTTTACTGAAAGAGGTACAACAGAGAAACTTATCTGTTTTTGTTTTTTTTAAAGAGGAAATGAAGATACAAAAGTGGAAATGAGCAAGAACTAATTCTAAGTATGTATTTATGAATGAAGCTTAATCACACATTCGTTTTCCAAGACAAAAAGTCTTTTGGATAGGTATTAATTAAAATTAAGTGCCACAGACAAGCAGCTTTAGAGGGATGGCAGTCCTTTTCAAATTAGCATAACACTAACGACAGCCATGGAAATTGGTTTAATAACCCTAAATAGTTACACCCCACTCCTAACACAAATGGCCACGGACAGCTCAAGCCCCTCAGGCTGCAACTGTACCAGTTTATGTGCTTGCTCTGACATGGGGCGGGTATTCCGATCTGAACAGAAATCACTGAACGTACCTCAATTACGATTATATAATGATTAGTGAAGCATACAAGGCACCAAAGCTTTAAATATAAGCAAACAAAACCAGAGTAAACCAGCACAGAGACATTAAAAACTTGGCCAGCAAGGTACTCGCTTGGTAACGTGCACTAACACAGTCAGTACTTGGCAAGATTATTTATTTAATCGCGACATTATGCAGCCCAAACCACACGCAGGTCTAGGGTCAAGCTGCAGACAGAACAGAAAAGCAAGCCAAAGGGAGGAGCAGAGTCTTTAAGCAACTTCCTTCCCTGCCTCGTTTTACACAAGCATCCTCGGAGCTAAGTTCTGTGCTAGAGCTGCCCCTTCTAAACACAGCCCCAGCGCTGGGGGCAAGGCATCCTCCAGCAAGCACTGAAATGCACAACCTAAATCTGACATACTTACAGACTGCTTAACTGTAAATGTCAGGCACAAGCATCTTTTGGGTGCTTGGGATTCATGAAAGAAACTGGAGAGAAATCCTCAATCCCTGCTGATATGGAGCTGAATGTGCAAGAGCTTTTTGAAGTACAGTTGTTCACCTAACTTCACACTGATCCCTGTCAAGCACTGCTGCATCATCTCCTCTTTACCTGACTTCAGCAGGGACTGTGCTCTGACTGCCAGCTGGCTTTAGAGACATGTAGGACAGAGAAAAGAGTTATTCATGTCTTTTATTTATTATAAATACATATAAATATGTTAAGTGACTTTTTTTTTGTTTATCATGATGAGCAAAGGCTTTGGAAAACTTGGAAAACTTAACCACGCCGAGAAACAGGCAAAAAGCAGGCATTAGCATACAATCAAGAGTCCCCTCAGTTCAAGAATGTTTTTTTTTTTTAAAGCACGAGAATGCATCTTATTCTGAAGCATCCTTAATTTTACCAGGAGCACCAAGCTGCCTCCCTCCCATAAGCTGAGCAAGTGACATCTGCACTGGGATTTGCGGGTGCAGTCAAACCTCATCTGCCTACACAGGAACCCCTAGCTTACATGTGATTCTGAAACGTTGCATAGCTTTGGGCTGGGCGTTGTTTCTTATAAGCTGCTTTTAACCCTCACACCCCCCAAAAAGCCCCACTGAGGTTTCCATCTCCAGATCTTTCCCTTTCTGTGTTTCTAGAGTTCAGTTTAAGAACTGCTCAAGAACTTCACAAGCAGAAATGTTACGCTCACAGTCCACTAAAAGCGCAGGAAGGAAACAACTCTATGGGTGAAGTTGCACAGGGGAAGAACTAAAAGTTAGCAACGAGCGTGCTTTTTGGGTTGGAGCAATGGTCAAATGTTTCCAACACGATGTCCAGGGGATGGGGTAAGGTAGAAGAGAAATGAACAGAAAGAAAACCCAGACTTAACTGACGGTTGGAAGCCGGGGCTGATGGCAGTGGAAGGAATAGCACAGAGGTAAAAGAAAAATGAAAAATAAACCCGAGAAGAAGCCCGAAGAAGGCAGGAGTCAAGGCTTGTCGCTGCAGTGTTTGCAGAGGGCGGAGGCGGCTCCTGTGAAGGCAGTGCATTTCTCGGGGCAGCCGGGCAAGGCCGCGCCGGTGAAGGGGTACACGGCCGACTGTCCGAAGGGGTTGAGCGTGGCGGGCAGCGGGGCACTCAGGGCCTGGCCCTGGTTCAGGTAGGCCACCAACCGCCGCATCTCCTCCAGAGCCTGCGCCTGCATGAGGATGTAGTTCTTGGCCAGCAGCAGCGTGGCGATTTTGGAGAGTTTCCTCACCGAGGGGCTGTGGGCGTACGGGATGACGGAGCGCAGCCCGTCCAGCGCGTCGTTCAGGTCGTGCATCCGCCGCCGTTCCCGCGCGTTGATGCTGAGGCGCAGCGAGCGCTGCTCCTTGGGCTTCTTGCCCAGAGCCGCCGCCTTCAGCTTGCCCTCCCTCTCGAAGGCCTCGCCGCCCTTCACCCCGGCCTCGAAGACGTCCTCCTCGTCGCCGCTCTGCTCGCCGCTGCTCTCCGCCGACTTGCCCAACGCCCCGGGGTGGAAGTCCGCCCCGTTGCCCCCCGCGTAGGCACCCCGCGGGCCCTCGGCGCCGCCGTAAGCGAAAGCCGACGGGCCGTAGCCCGGGGCCAGCGCCAGGTACGCCTCGCCGCCCAGCGACTTGAGCTCGGCCATCGCCGCCGACCGCAAGCGCCAGAAGGCGGCCCCGCCGCTCCGCGCTGAGGGCGGGCTATGAGGCGGCGCGGCCCCACCGCCCCTTATATAGCGGAGAGCGGCCCGGCGGGATTCCCCCGCCGTCCAATCAGAGGGCAGCGAGGGGCAGCGCCCCGCTGCGGGCACTGAGCGCCCGGCGGCCGACGGCGCTGAGGCGGCGGGGCGGCCGAGGTGCGCGGGGTCCTGCCGTCCCTCTGGAACAAATAATGACCGCAGGGCGCACACACAGAGTACATAGCTGGGAAAGCGGCCCCGCGCTCCTCCTCCCCCAAAGGGCAGCGCTCAACTGTGCGGTTGTGAGTGCTTACGGAGATGGGTCCCCGTGCCCCTGGGTCCTCTGGATGAAAGACGGGGGCTGGACAGAGGAAACAGACGGAAAAAAAAGGGGGAAAGTAAAAGACTGCCAGCACCTCTGCACTGCACTGGTTTGGTCCACGTGTGACAGTTTCTGTTGTTTCTATAGTGAGGGTCCAGGGATGGGAGGAGGGCATGCTTCAGGATTTTGGGGGGCGATAAAAGCAGTGAAAAATGAATGGGAATAGAGTGGGAATTTCCACTGCCGTGGAAAGCCGGAGAAGTGAACACCCCCCACACCCTCCCATCCTCACAACTGGGATCACCAGTCACTAAGCGAGATGTGCTGCACTGGAGGAAGAGTTATTCAAGGTCTTGGCAGCGGTGTGCACGGCGTGCTGGCCTGGTGGCTCTCATGTGGGCAAGGATGACAGAGGTGGCACCTGCTGTGGAGAGAGATTTCCAAGGCAGAGCCCCCATCTGGTCCCATTTTCTTCAAAGGCACACTGCGCTCCTTCGTTCCATGTACGAAAGAAATGTGATCCTTTGTGACTCAGTCCAACTCTGAAGGGATTCTGTCCTTCCCTGTTATGAGCACTGTTAACTGAGTGCTATGCTCAGAAAGGAAACAATTCCCTTTTTCTTAACTGTTTTAGTTGTATAGTGGCCTTCAGTGAGAGAAATCAGCCTTGCCATGACTGGGAGAGGGCTTGGTCCACAGGGAAATCTTACGGAGAATACAAGATGGACACTAGCAGTGGTGAGAGCTGCATAGAGAAGGATAAGGAAGGTGCTTTGTCCTATATTCTTGCACTGAGATGATAGAGAAGGCCACATTTCAATTTTTTGTTTTTTTTTTTTTTTTTGGCTTCTGATGCCATGTCTTGTGCTGATCCAAGCCACTCAAGTGTCTGTTCGGACAGGATACTGCATGAGTGCTGACTCAGAGGTGCAGCGGGTGGATAATTGCCCAAAGGCAGATGCAACCAGTTGATGCAGATGCACCCGGTAGGTTATTTCCAGAAGTAAACACTAGCTTGAGTATTAAGGTGACACAAGGATTATTCAGAATGTGTTCTGTTTGTATCAGACCCTCTAGATAGTCAGCTTGTCCTCTTCCTATCACCTCCCTTTCTGCAATGTGCTAACATGAAATGACGAGCTTCTCTCTTCCTTCTCTGCATCAGAGTCAGGAGTGCCGAGATCTGCAGCGACAGATGCACACTCACCCGTAGTAGCCTGAGAATGAGGCTGTTCCCTCTGTAAATGTAAATCTGGAAGGTCGTGTTTCCACATTTCAGAACAACAGAGTGCATAAGACTTGCTGCTGTGAAGCCTGGCCCTCAGCCTGCGCCCAAGTTTTGACCATCATACTTTTCACTGATTTTCTCTTACCTTGCCTCTGGTGCATGAATCTACAGTCGTGTCTCTTCTTTGCTGCCCTTATCGGACTTATCAGACCATGAAGACCAATTACTGGTTTTAGTCACTTAATTGTTTTATGAGAATTGGACCACTCAGATACTCCTGGGACAGATCACTGTACACATTCACGGTGACTTTCAAATACAGGTGAGCACAGCGTAACTTTGTTCACCTCTGGGATCACTCCAAGACTCCAAGTGACAATAGACGACAGAGGAGGTACTAGAAAATTATCACTGGTATAAATCATTCCCATGAAAAAGATGTGCAGGGACTGCTAAATGCGGACTGTCCCCTGCTGGAGATGATTTACCTTTTTTATGATGTGCTGAGAACTTGCAATGAGAAAGACTGGCTGTGTGACAACATTACAGGAATTCTAATTATGAAGACTCAGGACAAGTAGTGCTAACTTTCTAAGCATGTCTTGTATAGCCACGGTAATGCTCAGAGAAGGAGTGGACTGAAAATTAGAAGTAAAATATTTTTATGCAGACTCAGAGGTACTTTGACAAATAGATGAGTTTGTTAAGGATTTTAACCACTACAAGAGAACAGAGCAGAAGGATTGTTGCCTAATATAATTCGGAAATACATGTCTAAGAGAAATCACCTGAAGCCTACATGAATCTGAAATCAAATGCACATGGGGAATTAGTTTTCGGCCTCACATTGCAGTTGTGAATATGTAGCTTTGAAAATTTTCTGTATTTTCACCTTGAAAACTGCTTTGGTTGCTCTCTAAGAAAAAGGAACATCTTATTTGGGGTTTGACGTGTCAGACTAGAACAACAACAGAAAGGAAAGACAAAAAACAAACAGACAAAAAGGGGTAACTCATGGAAGAATATTGGAGAAAATTGTGTATCTTCCAAGTGGTTATCTTGCCTAGCATCTGAACTCCTAGAGAACAAGAACAAGATATGGAGCATAGATCTTTACTCAGAGCCATGTGCTACCTGGCACATGATAGATAAAGACCTCAGAGTTTTCCAAGGACCTATTACTGAAATGATTAAAATGATTACAATGACTGCCACAGTCAAACATTAGTTATTTTGCTGGATTTTACATTAGCAGCGTTTTGACGGGGGATCAGTTCAGATGGATATTGTTCTATTAGAAAAGAGGAGGAGAAAAATCCTTACCAGACAGATTCTTGTGACAGGAGAGTAGCAAAACAGGAAAAGCTCGGAAAGAAGTGTGTTTGAAAGAAATGGCATGGCCCTGCGCTGTGAAGTCCCACGGTGACACCTAGCGACCAGCAGAGCCCAGCAGCCCACCAGCAGCCGTCCCTGCAGACTCCGAGTCCCAAAAGCCTGCTGGGCAATTCCACGAGTGCTTATGGGTTTGGGGCTGGACATCACACCCTGTATTTTGCATACCTGCCCTGTAGACAGGGACCTGTTCCTAGTGGCTGCTGTCACTGCAGTCTTTGGAGGCTTTCCTTCTATTCAAACAAACACAAGGACAGCAGAAAGTGCTTGAACATCAGGGTGTGGGAGGGGGATTGTCTTGTGCTTGGATAAAAATGGTGCTGAAATGAGTGGAGTCATCCTGCCCTGCTGAGTGAACACAGTCCACTTTTTCCACCGGGTGTGATGGCAGAAAATCGGCCTGGGAGAAAAAGCACAGTGTATGGCAATGCTGTGCTGGTTCTGGCTATTTGCAAATTATGGGTAAGCAGAGGACAGAAACTCAGAGCAGGGAAAAGCAGGCAGAGCTCGGCCTGCAGGTCTGTTGGTCTGTCATTTCTGCCGAGTTCTGGTCTATCACTTGTCTACTGTGTTGCTGAGTTTTCTGGGAGAAGACCCCCCAAAATGCAGGCATGCTATTCTTACTGTAGAGAGGGAAGATCTTATGGTTAAGGCACAGGGCTTTGAGGATGAGGCTCCTGCTCTTGATCCTGCCCGAAGCCCACTTATGTGCTAAGAAGAGGTTTGATTCAAGGGAGCACCAGCAGCTGTACCCCAAGGATGAGAAGGAGATGGTGAGTGAGCAGAGATACATGCAGCCTGGAAGGTTATTTTGAGGGAGTTGATGTTGTTTGTTTGTTTGTTTGTTTTCTTCCAAAATTTCTTTGAAAAGTTGGGGCCTCTGGGATAACATTTTCTTAAGCACTCAAATACTCACGTGAGGGCTCAGATACTTCTTTCCCTTCGCTAGGTGGCGGCAAGGAGATGGCTATGACAATGCGGAGGAACGCTCTTTAACGAAATTATTACTGTTATTTTTAATACAGCAAACAGAGTTTATAACTGAATTCCTGTTTGAATGCATTTATTGAGCAGTCCCTGCACACATACTACCCTAGGAGCAAATTCACCCCGAGCAGCAGCTGAGCTGCCCGAAACGTGTCCCTGTGCACAGCTCCGGGAAGATTACTCGGTCTGCAGTTCCCTCTGCTGGCAAACCGTCTGCTTGCAGCAGGCAAGGCTCAGGCTGAGCTGCACCTTCGGCATTCTTGCTACAGCTCTCGTCGTTACTCTTGCTAGGGAGAGGGCTATGCGTGCTTATCACCACGTCACCGCGTGGAGAAGGAAGCACGTGTTTTCAGGAGAAGGAATATTCATGCAGAGCTGTATCCCAGGACACGAAACGCCTACTAAAGAGCAAAATGAAAGTGCAGGGGACCCCAAGAGCCGAAGAAAAAGGTTGCTTTATGGAAATCAGAGCAACTGCTAAGACAATTAACAGTTGTCAGCTAACAGCCCCTTTCTAAAGCTTGCATCTTTGCAGCTTCTGGCTGGCTCCGAGCAGCTCTCCTGTCAAGTCACTGTGCCTTTTGGTAGCTCTAACTAGATGTTCCTTCCAGGGTCTTCTCCTGGCTCCAGGGGGCTGATTGCCACCAGCATGCTGGTGAGTAGTCTGCAAGAAAAAGCTCTGATGTCTGTGATGGCAGGCAGAAAGAGGGGATGCACCTGGATGAGGGTACAGCCGTGGACTGGCTAGTGGGGTGTGTAGAGTGAATATACGTGCACTGCCAGCTTGGTGCTGAAGTGTGCAGAAGAGAGAATGCCATCAAATCTGCAAGCCATACAGCCTGTATGGGTGGGAGGTGCAGCACTCTGTTGTTAACTGCTGCCTTTCTAAGACATTGACTTCTCCCAACAGTTGTGCCTGCCTGGCTCTCCCTGCCTGCAGAACTGACCCATGCATTAGGAAAGGTGTTGCTTGGGAGGCCTGGATGTGACAGATGACTTTTAGGAAAAATCGAGATGGAAAGATGTCCCATTGTGTCTCCAAGCTGATAAAGGATGCAGTGCTCATCTCTATTCACAGAAATGAGGCGTGGCTATCTATCAGAATTTTTTTAGAGTAGGGATTTGGGTTCAGGATAAGATCTAGACTTCTTTCTCGAAGACAAATGATGTGTTCCCTCTCCTGACTTTCACAGGATGGAGATTTCTGCTTTGCTGGGTGCTTTCAATTCCCTCCTGCAGTGTGAATATCCCAACCTAACATGTGTGGGAAAAGTTGGCTGCTCTAATAAGACAGGGGAGCAGTCGAAAATGGATTAAGAAGGGATTGAATGTGTCTTGTGAGAGCTTGGCTATTGATTTCTAACCCTCCCATTCTGATGTTATTGCAGAAATGATTTTCTTCTGCACTGTGCAGAGATTAAATATTAATAAATAGAAAATTAAAAAAAAAAGGGGGAGAAAGACCATATCCCAAGACATTCCACAGCACAATTAAAAAGTAAATGAAGGATTTCTAGCATGAAAAACTTTGTTTCCTCAAGTTTTCCTGAGCCCAGAGTAGAAATATTTGGTGAGATCATTTGTAATATTTCTCTGTAGTGTTTTGTAGCAGGGTTGTGTGAGTGTGAGCCACATCCCATTGCAGCAGGTTCGTTATGGCCACAGAACAGAAAGGATGGAGGTTTACTTAGATCCCATCCATCAGTGACCCATTTACTCACTGATGATGAAGTAAGGGGGGACATGCAGGTCTGCTTTGCCTTCACTCACACTGCACCCTGCAGTCAGACTAAATTCCATTAGGTGTCTATTTATTATTTAAGAAGAGGAGATGGAAGTCCAGGCACACCAAGATGATTTTTACATCCTAGATGTTTCACTTCTCACAAACCCTGAGCTGCTGCTTCCCATGAACCCTATGGCTCCTGAGTGCAGCCCATGTCCTTGAGGCCCTGAAGCAGGAGTGTACAGATGACCTTCATTCCTAACGTGTGCAGAGTTTGCAGGAAAACCACTTGTATGAGGTTTGCAGTTCTTGTGATGCCTCATCTCCTTCCTCATTCTGGATGAGCTGGGCAGTAAATGAATGAAAAGGCAACATGATGAGGATATCCCATCCAACTTCTACAAGATCAGTATTCTTTCTGCAGCAGGATACACACAGAGTATGCAAATAAAAGTCTGAAGGCATTAAATATGGAAGACCATTCTTTTTTAAGGGAGTTGCTATCATGAACAACTTGCTAGGGCTCGCTTGGGTCTTATGCAAAGGCTGTGGCAATGTATGTGTCTGCCACCCATCATTCACAATCTCTCTGTGTATCCTGAAAGATTGCTTATGTTGCCACTGTACATTGTGCAACAGAGATAAAATAAGATCTGTGCACAATCTGTTATGCTTTTCCTTTTCCTTTATTTTTTTTCCCTTCTTTTTCTGTCTTCAGAGTTCTTGCAGTGTTCTCAGAAAAGGGGAATTCTGCTCTCAAAATGTGTGAGTGCAGGAAACAGCTCTGAACTTGATGGCTCCCTGAATAATACTACTCCCCTGTCAATCTGTATCATTGCAGGATTCTTACTTCCAACAACAGCATAATAGATTGCAAGATTTCATGGGCATCCCTCAGCCTGCAAGCTCCAGTTGCAGACAACTAGGTTGCACCAGACCTACTTCGCACAGTCCCAGCTGGGGATTCTGGAGTGATCTTGTGATGCTGGCTATTTTTCTGGCAATGTTTTGTGCCAAATACATGGAAAAATGAATGCCCTGGGCTTTAGATTCTGCTGTAAGGTTGAGCAGATGGAGCTCCGCTCCTCAACCCTTTGCAGATTTGCTAAATGCCTGAGGTCATCCAGGTCCTTGAAATCAGAGGGAGTTAGGAAGCTAAAGATTTGTGAGACTCTGCTTACAAAGTGCTGGAGCTTCTGTAGCTTAACAGGTGGCAGTCTGTCAGCAAGGCTGGAGTACCTAATCACAGGCACTCTTCATCTGCTCTGAAAATAAAGCACCTTGCATTGGAGAGTGGTCCAAGAATGCTCGTGTGGACAGTTATTAGGGATCAGCTGATGGGTGGTAACCCTGTAAACCACAGTAAATCAATTGCTTTCTGTTATTTCCCATCCTCTCAGCTGCTTTCTGTGTTTCAGTTCCTCATCTTGAAAATAGCAGTGTTTGCAGTCCAGGGGTCTTGAAGATCACACACAAATGATTGTAAAACACTGATACTGCGGGCAGTGATGGAGTCCCATAGACATTCTCCAGTGTCGCCTGCTGAGACGGCACAGTAATAGAAGAAAGTGAGTAAATGCCCTTCCTGGGTGTATAAACAAACTGTGCAGATTATCCAGCACGTCACACCTAGGTTTAGAAGCACCATACGGCACTGCTTGGCAGACACTTGGCAATATTTAGTGACTACGCTAGCTATATATAATGGAATTACAGAGGGTGTGAGAAAGCAGCACCTCCTCCCATCTGCCCCCTTAAGGGAAGCAAATGCTTTGCTATAACACTGTTCCCTGAGAGCTAGAACTTTAGCAAATAAGGGTTGTTAATAAGATTTCATTTTCTCACTAATGCTGTGGTGCTACATTATTAATTTAAAACTGTATTTAGCCTGACATGCTAAAGTGCTAGGCCTCATTATTAATGCATAAACCCATGCCTCTGTTGTTTAATTAAACACTATGATTATGAAGTTCTGATGTGGTTTAATGATAGCAGGCTGGAGTGGCAGAACATTCCTGTGCTCAGATCTCCCCCGTGCCCCCCTCCTGCCATGCTGGCCTTTCATTTCCCTGTAAAAGCACAAATGCAGTTGTTGTTCTGCTGAATAAACACCACAGGACAGATGATTTTGGTTTTTCCAAGGTGACACACGATTGTATTTTTATTTCCCCAGACTTATCTTCTTATTGACCAGAGATTTCCATCCTCTCTCGTTTTAATGCCTCTGTAGGGAACTATTCCCCCAGAAGACTACATAATAAGAGCTCCCAGGGAAGTCAGGAGAAGTTTGCAACTGATTCCAAGGGAGCAGAGTCTCACCCAAGGGAGAGGAAAGACCCAGAGAAGAAGCCTAGACCAGTGTTGTGTATGCCTGTTTAAACCTGGTTATTTCTAAACAGCTGTAGTCCTGGAGATGTACCTTAGTCAAGGGAAGATGATGGGTAGATAATTTTGTACTGAAGCATGTAAAAATTACATGGATGTAGACCAGGATCTGCATGGACATCTCCTTGCTTCAATTTCTCCACCTGCATCCTTCTGAATTTGTCTCAGGTATTTTGGATTCATTCAGGATTACTTCATGTAGCCCAGAATTTTTTATATTCTCCTTTTCAAGACCAAGAGTTTCTGGGTATTTTTGAGTGATTTTTTTTTTCTTTTTTTGCTATGTATTCTCTCCTTTCTCCCCTCAAAATTTAGCTTCATCATCTTACTCCTCCCCGCTCCTTGTGGCAATTCTTTCTGAACAGCAGCTCACCCAACCTGCTTGCAGAACCCCCTACTTTATTGACTAGGAAAGACTAAACATATTCTTATGTACTTTCCCTCTTAATAAGGATTTCAGCAGTTCAGCCCTCTTTGCCTCTGTTTCTCTCCATACCCCTTGCCTGTTTTTCTGTTTTTCAGCAGGAAGCTCCTGGCTCTGGAACCTGCCCTTCTAAAACTGTGGGGTCCTCCCTCTCGTTGGAGGACTTTGCTATCCAGGTGACACCTTACTTCCTAGCTCAGCAGAGCCCAGTTTCTGTTTCAAACGCATCTTTGATTCTTCTCCTTGTGCCTCTCAAAGAAGAAAATTGTTGCTTCTAGTCAATCTTTATGTTCTTGCACTGGACGTGAGTGCACAGATCTGTTCTCCACAGGTACAAATACAACAGAAGTATTACCAAGCTTAATTCTTCTATAATTTAAAATATATGTGTTCAGCAAACTAACCTTCCTCTAACAAAGAGATGACCTTCCTGCATTTATGTCATGCTTGTTGCTAGGATTTAGATGTTTGGTGAAAGCTGTTATTTCTCTAAAGTACAGAAGAAAGTGCATTTTCACCTCCATTTGGGTAAACTGTCATTTTCTACTGTTCACTGCTTTTCTCACCACGGAATAATAATTTGAGGTTCAGTGTGTTGGCTTTTTTTTTAAGTGAATGCATTCCAGGAGTGTAGCAGGGCTTGGGAAGCCCTCTGTGTTTGCTGGTAGGAGGAGGGAAAAGGCTTCTGAAATATTTAAGGTTTCTGAGCACTGCAGTTGCTCAGCTTCTGCCATCAAATCACATTCAATTCAGGAGGGTCATGCAGGTATTTTATAATCGTTCACAAAAAGCAGCCACTGGGTAGCTGAGAAGCTATACGTGTATGCATAATATATTATTTTTTGGTGATTGCACTAGCATCCATGGGAAGCCACTTTAGGTAGATTTAAGAGGATTCTGTCCAGCTGTGATACCAATGAATAACAGAAATAATCTAATATTACTCTTTGTATACCTGTGTTACCAGTGCTATTACAAATCACACCATTAACACATGGTACAGGAGGAACATTGGGCTGTAACAGAGAGTTAGACACCTGTATGCAGGTTACTACATGAGACATAGAAACCAATACGTTTCCTTGAACCATTTCTCATCTTAGTTTCTGTGGGTAGACAGACTAAAAGGGCCAGGTGAGCTAATGGGAATAGTCCTTTTATATCCTCTTTCTCTGCCTCATGTGCACTCAGAACAGAGAGAGCGATCGATGGCTTTGCTCATGTTGAAACAACTAAAATTAACCAAGTCCAAATCCTTCCTATCTGAGTGATCACGAATGCAGCTGGATCAGCAGCTCCCAGTTAAGCAGCTCCTGAAAGTCTATCAGAAGTTTATTAGTATGGTAATTTATCTGGGTAAGCACATAAATATGCTAATTGAAATGTTGGGTTTTTTTTTTTGGTTTTTTTTTTCTTTTTTAATGTATTATTTTTTAATAATAAAAGGTTGGGAGTTTTCTAGGAAGAAAAGTAGGATTGTCACATTTCATTGTGTCATCAAGTTATAATTCCTGATTATCATTCTCTTCTGTGTTGTTTCACTTAAAAAAAAAAAATACTTTAAGTGTAAAGTACTTGAAAATCCAAAGATTTGGGTCTTGTTCTGTGTCTGGTTCTGGTCTTGATGCATGGAGATAGGTTGAATTAATCAAACTTCTTCACACTGCTGTTTAATCGGGTTTACAATTAGCTGAGGGCTGCAGGTCTCTGGGCCTATCAGCTGTGTGAGAGGAGCTGTAATACAGCAGCTCTGCCACCACACACTGGGGATGCCTTACAGACCAGATTGTCATAATGTGGCATGAAATTAAAGCGTGATGTTACTTGACAACAGCATTTCAATTTTGTCCTTCCTCCCCCCACCATCTTTCCCTTTAACAAAGTCTCTACCTAGAGATAGGCCTCCCTGTTGAGTTGCACCCACCTGCTCTAAGCTACACAGCTGCCTTCAAAAGAGTTTGTGATACCATTAAACCAATCTGTGTTCCATTACCGTCATTCTGATATTCTTCCCCGTCTGCTTTCAGTGGCAGATTATTTTGCTGTGAGGAACTAATAAGCATACAGCTCTTAACTTGTTTCAATTCTTACTCAAATGTATTGATTTCTTCTCTCCCTGTCTTCTCACAACACGGGATTTTCGCTGGTGTCTGTTCTCCTGCTTGTCAGCCCTCCTCCCTGCCCTGCTGCAGAGCATTCTGTTCAGCTGAGCAAACACCGTGGAGTGGAGAGGTTGCACCAAGGTTTCCTTCCGTCGCCCCTCGGCTCTCTAGGAGCAGCGTGGATGCACAGTTAGGAAATGGCATTCAGAATTCTCCCTCCCACAAGCAAGTCAAGATCTCGTGAACAACAATAACAAGGCAAATTAATTGTCTGGGTGTTGATGTTGTGTTGTTTAGGAAACCTGTCATCGGAAGAGTTGAAAAGGAGGAGGACATAATGAATCCAGAAGGGCTGGGAGGAAAGAGGGGAGGATCAGGTCAAGTGGATAATAGAGGATGTTATTCCCTCCTTGAACTGACCTGGAATCTAATCTAATTCAATGTACACCTTAGAAATCAATGGGCGGATGATGAAGCGCTCCTTGCGGCCATAAAGGAAGAGGTTGAGCATATGTTAGAGCTGGTGAGATCTGACTGTGTGATTGCTCCCAGGCTCAGCACAAGGAGCTGTTGGAGAGCTGCAGGACAGGGAGAATCACACTCCGGGCTGAGAAGCCTGGCAAAGTGCTGGTTGTCCTGCACACAATGAAGGAGGCTCCTGCAAAACCAAAGTCTGCCCTGTGATGACACTGTTGGCTTTCTGTGGACCACAGTCATGGTTTCTGGTGACGTCTGGAGGTCTGGGAAGTGGTCAGACCTGCTGCTGCGCTGTCTCTTCAGTCTTGCTGGATTACCACTCATAAGTTTTGTGCTTTTTTTTGCAACCCTGAATTATAACAATTGCTTATGTTCCATCTCTTCTAATATCAACTACCGAATTGGAAAACAAATTGTATTCACAGAACAACACCTGTAGATAGGCTAAGAGGAGAGATTGGTGCCAGATAGAATTACATCTTCTACATTCACTTTAACTCTATCTTCTGCCTGAAATAGCACAAAGCTACAATTCTGAGAGTTATTTGACATATTTAATCAGAGCAGCCTCCATTTAGTTATCAAACATGGGAACAAAATGAGCTCAGCTTAAAAAAAACACAAACATAACAACAACAACCAACAAACTCTGTAAACCTTTGTCCTCCATTGCTCTCCATTCTTTTTTTTTCCTTCCTGTGTGGTGCTGAGCATCTGCTAAGGATTCAGCGATTATTCAGAAAATTGATTCTGCTCCCACTGAAGGTGATTACTGCCTCCCTGCTGAAATCCACAAAAGCACAATCAGGAATGCAACCAAGGCAGTTATAAGCATTTGCATCCTATACAGGTTGGCCAGCAAACACCTGTAGTTTTTCTGGATGATAGCAACTGTTTATGGGCATAGGGGGTATGGAAAAAAGACGTGAAATTTAAAAAGTAAAATAAAAAAAAAGAAAAGGAACTTTTGATTGAGAAAAATCAAGCCTAAGGAAATGGGAGGAAACTTCCCTCAATTTGCTTACACATTTTAAATTAAAAGCAGAGCATAACCTCTGCAAATTACTGTAATCATTTCCATCGCTCACTAATTCATAGTAAAAGATGGATGGAGTATGGAATATCAACCAAAGGTCCCTTCTAGGAAGTCAGAATCTCGGTTTTTCCTTATTTTATTGGGACAGAGTCTCTGGGACTGTACAGAAAAATGTTTGTGTGTATATATATATGTATATGAATATTTATGACAAGCTTGCTAGTGACAGACCAGGCTGGCCCTGCAGGCCCAAAGGAATTAATGTAAATTCCAGCCAACCATGAAAACCCACTAGAATTGAACTGTATTTCAGCATGGTGGATAAAGCACATCAAAGTGCAGAATTTCTATAAGATAATTACACACAATGCAACTCTAATCACAGAAAGACTGTGGATATTGCTGATAAAGCATAATAAATCTTTTATGACTGTGCCTTGTTCTGCTGAATCAGCTTTCTGTTTCTATTGCACTGAACTCCAGATTCTTGCCCTTATTTATACATTTACAATGTTGAAAAACACATCAGCTACCAATTTACTGAAGCTGCTGTGAAAGGTTTGGGTTTATTTAGTTGTGGTTTTGTTGTTGTTTTTTTTACCTTGGTGAAGTGCAGTTAGATCAACAACAGCAAAGTATTCCTCTCTCCTGCTTGTCAGGTCTGTGGAAATAAATGGTCTATAGCTAAGAACACACCTTTCTGCTGTATTTTAAGAACTCGGAATAATTTCAGTTTTGACAACTCCAAGTACTCAAAATTCAGGCTCCCTCCATCATGTGCTCTCTCTAACGTCAGAAATTCATCTCACAGCATCACAGGAGAGTTGGGATAGGCAGGCACCTCTGGAAATCACCCAGTCCAAGCTCCTGCTCTGAGCAGAGCCTCTGACAGCCCAGGGCAGTGTCCCTTCAGGCTCTGAATGTCTCTGAGGATGGGGACTCCACAACGTCTCTCAGCAAATGGCTCCAACATTTGCCACCCTTGTAGTGACATTTCCTATACTTTGATTTGTGTCCACTGCCCCTTGTTCCTTCAGTAAACATCATTGGGAAGAGGCAGATTTCACCCTCTTCCCTGCCTCCAGACAGGTATTTATGGATCGATAAGATCTTCCCTGAACCTTTTCTTCTTGTGGCTGAACAGGCTCAAGAACATTGGAAGCAGAGTTCATATGTTGGGGTTTGCATGAGCTTGATTTTCAATTTTGAAAATTTCTGAATGTTTTCAGGCCATCAACTCAACAAATAACAAGTTTTGCTTATAAACATAAGTAGCTGTTTTCGTTTAATAGCATGACTCCAGGAGCTGGGTCACTGACTGGTGACCGAGTGTTCTCTGGTACTCACTGAGTCCCACTGTGTGGATCTCACTCACATATTGAAACACCATCTAAGCACCAACTGATGCATTATAGAAGGCGTCCTTGTTATTCCTTAATGAAGAAGCAAAAGTTTGCCTTCTTCATATGAGCTTTGCCCTTCATTTGTCTTTCTGGCATATGGGTAGCAGAAGGTCTCTGCTTCTGATAGAGTGGGATAATTTTACATATGGTTTAATTACAGTAAATTATCAGCAAAGGGAAGAATTTGCAAGGGGACAGCTGAATCCCACTCATGGGTTCAGTGAACGTCTGCCCAGGATCTCAGTTCTCTGCCATGCTCCACCCCAGAAGACAACTGCTCCAAGAACATCCGTCCCTGGTGCTGGCCCTTGAGGGGAACCTTCCTCAAAAGAACAGCATGGGAATTGCACAGCTCCTCCATCCATCTGACACCTGATTGCTGTGCTCTGGGTGAAGCACAGAGAGGAAACTGACAACAGCTCTGATATTTCCTACCTCCAGGCTCACGTCCTTCTGATTTCAGAGTTTGGAAGCTGATGTCCTCGCTAGCTGTTGTCTCTGTTAAGTCTACAACAAGTTTAGTCTGAGCTGATGCATCCTCTTGCAAGTAGCAAGATGTGGCACAGAGGGACATGCCAGTGGGTATGGTGGGGAGGGGATGATGATTGGACTTGATGGTTGTAGCGGTCTCTTCCAACCTCGATGATTCTGTGCTCTTCTCTTCCATATCTGTTTTGCTTTTCTGATCCCATCAACACATACGCATTACTCAGGTTATACTCAAGACTTCCCATGTCCTTTCCCTTCAGATCCCTATTTATATTAGTAGCATCACCTTAGCTGTCACCCAATGGGAAGAATTTCTTATGAACAATCCACCAAGCAGACGTGAAAGACCATGTCAGGACAATGGAGGGCTGCAGGATGCAGATGTTCGTTCTTTGTGTGATTTACATCACATCCCTCCCATGACAGAGCACAGCGAATAAACGAAGTTCCTGGGGAAATGGTGTACAGTGTTCAAACGTGGCACTGAACTTTAATGTTCTGGAAGTTGTAAGGAAATGACTACAAAAGCATTGGAAGAGCAAAGGAAGAGAATTAGCTGAAGGCAAGGTGATATTCCCTCATTAAAATCTGTTTGTGCGAAGTTAAGACGTCAAAGAAATTTCATTTGCTCCAAGAGGGTATGAAAGCCCGTGTTATTAGTGATCAGAAGGGACTCAGGAGTCCTGTTTGCCAAAGAGAGGGAGAGGGTAGTGAAAGAGAGGGAAAGAAAAAAGGAAGAAGTATTTGAGCATTTAATGCTGTCTGAGAAGAATAATAACTTCAGCTGCCTTAAAACACCAACTTTTGTTCCCCAAGTGTGGATCATAGAAAACATTTTTAAGGAAAATGTCTTTAAAATGTGGGTTGAGCTTCTGCATGGCTCTCCCAGCTGTGCTGCTGGTTCTGGGGACAACAACCCTGTACCCTTTTGCCCATTTTCACTTACAACCCTCAGGGCTCTGCTGCATCCTTGATTACTGCTTGAGCAGGAGCTGCTGGGGATCCTCATAGCACACACTGAGTGCTTTTTTTTGTTATTTATTTTTTTTTTTTTTACCCTGAGAAATCAGCAGAAATCTCCTATCTCTGCCCAGGCCGACCTGTCCATCTGCTTTGATGGCTTCTTTTATCACTGGCAGCCATGTGAGGGATGAGCACATTATAAGGTAAGGTTCTCTGTGCTGATAGCAGCCGAGGCCCTCCCCCAGCTTTGCATTAATGCGGAGCTGCGACGTGGCCATGGGCTGATTGCATTTGCTAATGTTAATCACCAAGGGGCCAGGCGAGGTGAAGAAGTGAACTATATTTTATGCAGTTTGACAGAAGGAGGAGTCGAATGGAAATGATTTTTCTCTCTGGTTGTGGCCGACCTAAATTAATGCTACCTCTGGTGTTGAAGGGCTCAGGAGAGCAGATGTCTGCATTCTGTGCATGATGCTCTGTGGGGATGGTGGTCCCAGTCCTGCACTGGGCTGCACAGGGATGTGGGGATGAGGCTGATCTTTTTCCTAGTTGCATGGGTTGCACAGCCTGAAAGATGAAGATGTAGGAACAAAGTCATGGGTTATTTTGCCTGCTTGAAACAAAGGATGGAACTGGAGTTGGATTCCCAGGGTTAGAGGAGTGGATGGCAGCTCCTTTACTGTGACATGTAGGTGCCCCATCCCTGGAGGTGTTCAAGGCCAGGCTGGATGTGGCCCTGGGTAGCCTGATCTGGTGGGGACAACCAGCCCATGGCATGGGGTTGGAGCTCTGTGATGGTTAAGGTCCCCTCCAAACCTAAACCATTCAACAATTCTGCAGCAGAGGGAAATTTTTTTTAGCAACGGTTTAAGGAAACATATCTTGCTATCCTGGCAACAGTGTAGCACCATAGCCATAGCTCATCCGTGTTGCTTTCAGCTGGATTTGTTCTCCCGAAGCCTGTGGCTGCCCTCACCCATAGTAGTACCTCAACTTTTGAAGGTTCAGATTAGGGGCTAATCATCAGCAGGGGTCCCCAACCTTTGCCTGGCCTGGAGCACACACTGTAAAGAGAAATTGCCTTGGGCTGCATGTAAAATGTATGACAGTTAATGTATATAAATAGCAAAGAGGGCAAGAAAAGCATGAAACTATTGGCTTGGACACATATGGGCTAAGGTATTGCAAGGGGCAGACATTGCTGCTGCTGTGCCCAGCTAGGAGGGAGATTCCTGGAGTCCTGGCCAGGTCCCTGTCCCCAGGTCCCTCCTGTCACTGCAGCAGGGCCTGGCACTGCCTGCTCTGTGGGGATACTGGGAGAGGAGCCCAGCAGGAACAGAAAGCCTTCCTCACATTGCACCCAGTGTTTGGTTCTTGGAGTGGAAAAGGAAACACAGTGCTGATGGCAGATGAGGTGAAAACACTAGAAAGAGGAAGGACAGCCGGGGCTTACAGAGATCAACCCAGTGAAAGAAGCAGTGATGGGAAGGATTGTAAATGGGGAAGCAAATGTGCTAATTGGCAGAGTGGTGCCACCCACACAGCGATGGGTGGGTGCTGGGGGTAAGACAGGAGCACTGAGAGCACATTTCCATCCCTTTATTCCTGGTATCATGCTCATCTTCTCAGTTCAAGGTCTGATCGAGTCTGACTGTCTTCACCCCATTTTGCTGTACAGACACCTATTAATGTTGACAGTTTGGGTGGCTGGGGGATGTGGTATTAGTACTGACAAATGCTGGTAATTTGCAAGCGATGTTTTCCCTCTAGCACCAGTGGGAAATCACCTAACCTCTGCCAATAATTCTCAACATAACTCACAAAAGCTCATCCACTATCATTACGAGGAGCAGCATTTCTGAAAATTATCAGCCTCTTCCTGAATTCAGCCACACTGGATATACAGCAGAGGTGATATTAATCAACATGTGAGGCTCACTCCACTATTAAGGATTCTCTTACAGGATCTTTTCACCATATGCTCTCTGACGTTAAGCTCACCCGATTATGCTTTCAGATCTCTTTTCTTTTTCCCCCCAACCTATCCTCTCTCTTGGCTTTAACTACTTTTTAGCTGTTGTTATTATATTGATTTCTTTAACCCTAATTTGCTTAACTTGCCTGTGGAGAGCACTTGTGTATGTTTGTGTTTTAAACCAACACTGATCAATCAATAACTCGTGAACTGGTGTAAGTTCAATTGGCTGCAGTGCAGGGAGTGAGCTGGGAATGTGCTCTGTGTTTGGGCACTGAAGCTAAGGATCAGATTTTCAGAAAAGCTGAGCTTAGAGCAGCTCCCATGGAGGACACATGGAACAAAGTCTTTAGCAAATATTGCCAAGTGAGAGAATATGCAAAGAAAAAGGAACAACAGTGCTAAAAAACATCCTGGCACCTGTGCTGTGCTGGGTTTGAATAGAGCTGAGCTTATTTTGCACAAGCTGTGGCCAAATAATGCTGATAGCAACTGTCTTTAAAGTGGAATTAAAACGCAGTGAGGGTGGGAGGAAGAGACAAGCTAGCATGGACCATCTGAGCTGCTGCAATTCCAGAATTCATCAGTGCCACTGAAAGCAGAGAGCGGCTGTTGTGTTATTGATGCAGGGGGAGAGAGAGGTTAGTGCATTATTGACATCCAGGAGGTGGAGAAAGATTACCATGTTAGCAGTGGTACAAGGAGCAGGATTATCCAAAAGCAATGAGCCATTGTTACAGCAGTGACATTTTTTCATGCCTCCCCCCTTCCTATCCCATCCTTCCCACCTCCTGCCTGCCTAATACTAAAGGTCAGCAATATCCAGGCAGATGGCTGGGAGGGCTCATGGAGAGGGGTTGCTTTCCTTGGTCATTTCTCCAAACTGGTGGTTGTGCTCAGAAAAAAAAAGAGTAAACGTTTGGATTTTCTGCCTAGGATTAACTCATCCAAATGCAGCACAAGGCAGGAGAGCATGTGAGTTGGGAGATTGTCCCTTTCACTGACACCTCCCCTACTCTCCATGATGGCTCCGAGGAGCACGGCTGGAATAACCAGGGGATAAATACCACTGGGTTTTGGCTCTTTATTTAATAAGTAACTTCACTAAATGTTCTTTGGAGTAAACACCTCGAGGAGGGTCTCTGCAGTGCGCTGATCCCCAAAGCACTCCAATTGCTTATTGGGAGAGCTCTCAGGCTATTTTGGTTGCAGATGAAACCCATTTTCCCTTGCTTATTTCTGAATTCCCTGGATTTACTTCTGTCTCCATCTGGGACTGCTCATTTGCTCTTCCTAATACTAAAAAAGAACTGAATAAATCCGTGGCCCACTGCAGGGAAAGTGACTTGCAATGTGAAACACCCTCCCTAGAAAATGCATCACGCTGTGCTCAGGAACCAGGTCTGCAGTTCAGAGAAGTTAATGGCAAGTCTTCCCATCGATGGCTGTGAGTTTTGGAGCTGGCCTGATGTGATCAGCTCATCTCCTCCTGGATTTAATTGGGTTATGGGGCCAGCTTCTGATCCCCACTCCCCAGGGATGGAGATGCAAAGATTACCACGTCTGCAGCAATCTCATCTGTCCATGGCCACAGTCGGGGGGAGAAGAATGGCTGCTTAATCAGACACACCATCTGAAAATGTCACATTATTATTTATGAAGTGTTTAATAATCACACCACAATCATTAGGTGCAGTGAGGTGGAAAACAAAAATGTCTATTTCCAAATAATATATTCAAATTCTGTTATTTTGGGAGTTAAAAACAAAAAAAGGTACTAAATAACTGATTTCCTTTAATTTGAAGATACAGTCAGTGCTGGTTTTGCAGCACTGCCTCATTTGTGCTTGGGTCAGATGTGGCACACAGCTGTGGCAGTGCTGAATTTAGCATGGAGGATCAGCTGGCTGCATCCCTGCCCTGCACACATGCACCTCTCCATCGCTGCTGTGAAACCCCACAAAGTTTGCTCAGTTCTGAGCACTGCAGCTCAAACTCTGGGCTGAAAAGCCCAGGCATGCTGTGCCTATGAGCGCTGTCATCTCTGGTTTTTAGGAGGAACTAGAGCATAGCAGTGGTTTTAGCTGGGATAAAGAGACAGCTACCATAAAAATACTTTACAGTGGAGTTGTTACAGAGCTTTGAGATCGATGTGGGTCTGGGCAGGACTGGCAGTGTCTGGCTGTGTGCATGTGCAGGCACCTGCGCTCACTGAGGGAGGAAGAGGAGTATGCAGCTTCTGTTTTCAGCCAGAAATGTATGTGAAAAAATAAAATGATGCACCGTGTAGTTATTATACACATGCAGACATATTTGCCTGTGTATCTCACCCAATATCTTTTCCACCTTTGTAAGCAGGGAAGCCTTTTGCAGAATAATTTTTAAAATATCCTCTCTCCCTGTTCTGCATCCTTTCTTTCCAGCCTGGCCTTCTGTCTCCTTACTGAGGTGCTACTCTGCTTTTCTGCTTTGCGTTTTGGCTGTTGCTTGGTGCAGGTGCCCTATGAGCTGATTACGGTGCATCCAGCTCTCCAGGTCGGTGTTCGGTGCGGGTTGCTTGTGAATTTGGGCTCCCTCTGTTGGCTGCCTGGCTCTGGAGCAACGAAATTAAAAAAATAAAGTTACCAGGCTCTGTCAGGTAGAAACAGTTCCTCTGTTTCTAACTGACTGCTGACCAGCAAGCCAAGTTGTGGAGGACATCACCAAACTATTCCTATTCCTTCAAGAATTCCTTCTGATCTTGGTACATTGCATGTAATTCAGGAAACTGGACACTGATCCATTTAAGTGCATGAATTTGGGGCATGTGTCTGTGTGGGGAAACACAAGGACTGAGCTGGGCAAGGAGTACTGCAGCCAGACAGGTTTTCCACACCCTCCCCCAGGTTTGGGACTCATTGCAGAGGTGCTGCAAAGCTGCATGCTCAGCCCTATGGCAATGCCAGCACTCAAAGAGCTGCCATGTTTCATATCTCTGCCAATTAATGCAGTGCAATCAGCAGTTTATTATGTTACCACTAAATACGTTAATTATATTATTCCTTTCTGACATTGCAATCACTAGATTTTTATTCTTTGATATGGAATCTGGCAAAACTTTAAATTAGAGTAATTAAATAATTAGCTGCAATAGGTGACAAGCCGACAAAACAGTTGCTGTGTTTTACTATCTTGCCATGACACCGTTGTTCTGTTTGTGTCCCGGCAGCCAGTCCTCGAGGGGCAGAACACAGTGAGGAATGCCAATGTCCTCCAGAGCCAGAGATCTCATCCAGAGTCAGTTTTGAGGAGAAAAAAGCCATTTGTGTTGCCTGGAGCTCCAGCAGCATCTCGCCATGTTTTTCTGACTTGTGTTTTCTTTGTCTCAAAGATGCACTTCGCCAACACTTTCTCCTTGAGAATTATTTCTGCTCCTTTCTGAAGCTCTACTGTCCCTAATGGCTTTTTCCTCTCTGTTTAACCTTACACTTCAGTGCACTTATTTAAGCTTTTATCTTTGGTTCAGGGCTCTGGCGGGTTTCTGCATGCCCCCCTCACCCTCCCTTTTTTTTAATGTATATATATGAGCTGCCCAGCACATCCTTGCCACAACTGGAAAAAGAAATACCCTCTTTTCTTAATGCCTGAGGAGCTCCTGCTGGGAAAAAATGGGTCGGCTGAGGTTTCTCTACGTAGCACCAGCAACCTGAAATGTATAGAATAAGACAGCCCTGCAAGAGAAACAGATCTGTCAGTGCCACGTTGAGGTACGCTCAGAAATCAAGTATCAATTTAGATGAGCAGTAAGATGGCTCGCTCTCCTCCTCCTTCGTTTCACCTCTTTGCCTCTTCTCCTGCTCCCCTTCATCCATAAACCCTCTGAGTGCTTGGGGAACCACTGACTGCAGCACATGCTGCGTTGTACAGTCCTTCTGGAGACCACAGAGGTGTAAGTCAACACACGAACAAAGTCCTGAGGAGGATTTCAGTCCTTGTGAGGACACCTTTAATTTTTGGACATCCTTATATGCTTATAATGGAGCCTTTGTTTATTCTTTCTTCTTCTTCATACTATTACTAATGCCAGCTGTTTCCGTACAGGTCCGTGCCTGGAGGAATCACTGTTCTTGTGCTTTATTTGGGGTGTGATCATTTAGGTGACAAAAGAGCCACCCCCTGGTCCCTGGGCAGTGTTATTGCCCTGAGCACTGTGGCCAGAGGCAGAATGAGGACTCCCACTGTTCTCCAACTCCCCCTCAGGACAGGGAGCAAACCTCTGGAGCAGCACCCAAAAGCCTTTCACCTTGTGCAGCCCCAGCCAAGAGCAGTCCCTCAGCACAGAGGTGTATGTGTCTCAGTGCAGTGATACCTTGCAGCAGAAACGTGCTCAGGGGCCCTCCTGAACAGCCCATCCTTCTCACACTCCCCTATTTCCAGCAGCTCCTCCATCCCCTGCATGCAGCCCCGAAGTGTTGTACAGAACCACAGAGGATGAGCAACAAGATTTCCCTGTAAACGTGGCTCTCATCACATAAACGTGCAAACCCTCGGGGGTGATCCAGGTGAATTTCACACTCTGTGATGGGTTTTGTTAGTTTATTTTCTCTCTCTCTCTCTCTTTTTTTTTTTTTTTCCCTTACTTTTTTTTACATCTCTGCAGGTTCTGGGCTACACTTTTTTTTTTTTTCTTATGGGTAACTTTATTTGCTGGGTGCAAATCCAGCAGTGACACCCAGAGCTCTGCCAGAAAATAACAGGGCTAAACCTTCCCCTGCTGCTGTTTTTCTAGCTAGTCAAACGCTGTGCATAGTCCTCATGATGCATTTTACACCGTGCTTACATACCTGGTGTCACTGGTTCCTGAGATGCTACTTGCTGTAAGCTCGGTGGGATGTGAGCTCTGATGGCTTCCCTGGGGACAATTCCTTCTCTCATTTGTGTTAAGGTCTTGTTTTAATTAACAACAGGAGTGGTTGGGAGTAGCCCCGCAAAGAAAGAGATACTTAACAAAAAAATAAGAATGCGAAAGGGAGTCGTTGAGCAGGCAATTTTTGTTCACAAGAAGCACCGTTTTATGGATTTTTAGCACAATTAGCGGAAATGCAAAATAACGCTAAGAGTAATTAAGGCACTTCGCTACTAACTCCTCAGGTAGTGGATCAGCTGGGCACTCACAGCAGAAGGTGGTTATTGGTACAGGGGGAGGTCTGTAAAGTAACGTAAACCAGGGGGAGGCTTGATGAGCTCTGACTCAAACAGACGCCTTTCAGGGCACTTTGCAGCAGCTCTACCTTTCAGCCTGCCATGGGGCAGCCTGTGTGCAAACCAGTGGGAGCTGTTGTCCATCACCTCCAGTGCTATTTATATGGGTAATTTAATTTAACACCAGCAGGAGGCTGCCAAATAACTCTCCCCAGCATGGGAAGAGAAATAACCTCTCGTGCATATTTGCACAATATTTCTGGCCTGCGAGGCTGACCATGTTGGGGTGTGTGTGCATTGCTCTGCTTGGAGGAGAAATGGAGCCAGATATGTGTCTGTGCTCTTTCTGCTTTATTTAAGGCATTTCCTGATTCTCTCTTCTCATATCTGGGTCTCTGGGGATTGCTGTGTCCCTGCTGTTTCCATCTCCTAGCCCTTGTTTTGCCATATTAAACTGCACTCTTCTGCCTTTACAACCAAGTCTCTGTGTTGTTTTTATGGTTATTTTTTGACCATTACACAAACCCAATTTCAATTAAGTCCCTATAAACAATTGTAGTGACTCAGGTGCAGCATGTGTGGCTCTTAGGGGTCGGGGACTTGGTAGCTCCAATCCGTGCCCCTGTGCCAGGCTGTGTTTTGGGTGATGGTCCCTCTTGTTTTGGCTATCATGACATTAAGCCTCAATGGAAAGATAACTGCAAACATGAGCTTTGTGGAGGTCATAACCCACCCATTGCAATATGGTGTATGTCTGCATAGAGTGAGGTTTTCATAGGCTTGTGGAAAGATGCCACATGCTTGCCAGCCAGTGAATAGAAATAAGAGAGTACTAATTAGGTCTGTGATGTTGGCAGATGGATCCATGTGTCAGGAAAAGAAAGCACTGTGCTGTACAGAAATCCGGCCATCTTTCAAGTGCACTCATCAATATATGTAAACCAGGAGGAAGAGTTATTCTGCATTTGAAGAATACAGCACAATTTTTTTTTTTTGCCAGGCTCCTATGAAAGATGCAACCTTCCGAACTGAGCCCTTCCTGGATACATCATTTAACTTATCTCACTGTGCAGCTGTCTCGTGTGATTCCGAATGTCACCAAGTTTGGGGATGTTCTGAAAGGAAACGTTCTCACTGTTCTTCAGCCACCTTCATTAATCGAGCCTGAGGGGGACAAGTGGGCACAAATGGTTATGTTTGGCATGTGGGACATATTGATTTTTTCTTTTATTGCATGTGCATTATCAACTGGAGGTGAAGCTTTCCAAGCAGGGACCCAGCTTCGTGCAGTGCCCTGGTGTGCTGGGGAGGCTGGTAGCCCTGATACAGCTCTGGGGGCCTGGGTAAGTGCACAGAGTTGGCCCTGGTATGGAAACCCAGGACTCTGTGAGGTGGCAGGCTGACCTACCAGACGCCTGGAAAACTGCCTTATCCCCCTAGATTCAAATTCCTTTTCCCCTCTTGCTGTATCCATGAGCCACATTGAAAACCCATGCATTTCCCCAGCGTGCTGACTGCACCCCACAAAATCACATCTCCGCGTCCCCCCGCACGATGCCATCCATCCCGTGAATGCCCCGCAGCATCCCAGAGGCACTCCCACCCCGCACTCATGATGCTGAGCTGTGGGAATGCTCTCCGCTTTCCTTTTTTACTTTTTGCACCATTAGTCACTTCCCCCACTCTCACACTTTATTTATAATTTTTTTCCCCACCAGTCATGAAAAGGTTGCAGCCTGAAGCTGGAGATGATGGATGAGTCACAGAGAGCCCCCTCTCCCGATTTGTACTGCCAAGAACTTTGGGAACAAGGAAGCAGAGCAGTTTTTGGACTGATGCAGCCCCTCCTGCTGGGGCTGTGCAGCAATAAATTACCTGCCCTCCCCCCTTCCCTTCCCCCCGGTGGCTCTGGCACCTGTGTGCTATGATTAATGCAGGCATTGCAGGTAATATTGAGCGCGTTGGAAGGTTTCCATGAGCCAAAGGCTATTGGGGCCATTTTACAGGCTGGAATGAAGGCCGTTAGGGAAAATGTGGGAATTGCAATTTCATAAAATGCATAAAGAGCTCTAGGGGCAGACACACCTCTCTTCTGTGAGGGGGCTCCTGAAAGGCAACGCTTTGTTTCCCTGAAGCCTTTTTCTGCCTGCTTAAGTTCTTGAGCTGCTACAGAAAATAGGAACATTTGGGTCCTATTAGTGTAACAGCTAATAATAGCTTCACAGTTTACTTATCTTCACACCATCCCTTTAATATACCCAGTCATTTTGTAACAGATGGGACACAGGTATGGAGGAGAAAGAAGCAGCTGGCCCAAGGTCGAATGGGAAGGCAGTGGCAGAGCCAGAGCCAAGTCCAAGGCAGTGGATCTGAAGCCAAATCCCCAGCGATGGACGACATCCTGGCCTTGGGACCAGCAGGGAACTGAGCCACTGCCCAGACTGTCCCCAGCCCTGTGTGCTGGTACAAAGAGTCACAGATTGCTCCTGCAAGCTGAGGCTGCTCTGCACTGATGTACACTGAGGTCTGAGGTCTCAATAGGAACACATATCTACGCATGTACAACTTTCTTCCCTGGAGAGTTTCTGCCCTGTGCCATGGGCTGTGCACCTCATGGTGCTCCCAACTACTATCTGCTCATACAAACGCTCCATGTTCATTTTGGTTTGGTGGCCTTTGTGGTAGGTGAAGCAAAGGAATCATAGAATTGTAGAATCGCAGAATGGCTTTGGTTGGAAGGGACCTTAAAGATCTTCTAGTTCCAATCTCCTGCCATGGGGATCAGCTCAGGCTGCTCAGGGCCCCATCCAACCTGGCCTTGAACACCCCAAGGGATGGGACAACAAGCACTGGGAAAGGCAGAGAGGACCCATCCTGCTTCACCCAGCAGCCCACCGGTACTGAGCAGGGGGATGGGCTCCCCAGCACCTCCACTGAGACCCTGAGACCTCAGTGATAACATTTCCAAATCCATCTTTTCTTAGGAAATATCACAGTGAAACAGATGCTTAGTTGTTCCTTAATTTGGAAGGTAAACTCTAATTATTTTGCATACAGTGCAAGCCTTCTCCCCATGAGGTAAACTATGGGTAAGAAACGGACCCCTCTCAGGGACTTTATCTGTTTGCTGATCTGCCCCAGTATTCAGAGGAGAGACGCTGTTCCCATCTCCCCCAGCATTGCTTTTCTGCTGTTCCTTTCTGCAGTGGCACAGGCTGCCCAGAGATGAGGTGCGTGCCCTGTCCCTGCAGATATTCAGGGCCAGGCTGGAGGGGCTCTGAGCTCTGATGGAGCTGTGGGTGTCCCTACTCACTGCAGGGAGTTTGGGCCACATGGTCTCTAAAGATCCTTTCCAACCCAACTCTGTGATTCTATGATTCCATTTCTCTCTTATAAATCTGATCCTTTATCCTTCGTGGGTGCAGTGGGGGTCTCTGGAGGGCTCCCCCATCCCCTGGCTCTGGGAGCATTGGGGTTGCACAGGGGGCTTTTCCCTTTGGTGGGGGCTCACAGCTGCATGGGGATTGCACATGTGTGGGAGGAACGCAGTGCGTGGCCCATTTGAAGTCTTCTTTATAAATATTCAATTCCCTTTGACGCAGCACAGCAAAGCAGCCCCTCGTGGTCCTGCATGCCAATAATTTGCAGATTAAAACTCCTTCAACGTGCATTTCCACAATGGGCCCTGCCTTATCTGGCCTGGGCCTGTGGAACTATTGTGGTGATAATCTGGGGATTAAGAGACTTTAATAAAAAGCTTTGACATGACAGGTCATAGCCGCTCCGGAAAGAAAAAAAATCAAATCTGTTACTCCCAAATGGCTTAATCCTGTGTGAGCCCATGATGGGGGATGCAGAGATGCCCAGTGCTGTATGCCAACAGCTCACGGTCCCCTGGGATGTGGGGAACCTACACAGTCTGCTGCTCCCATCGTGCCCTACACAGCGAAACTTCAGGGTCATTTTTCAGAGCTTTCCTTAAACCCAGCACCATGGGGCTACATCCGTGTTTAAGCCTTTGTTTTGGCATTCCCTCCATCCTTCGGGGCCATGGGCAGTGCTGTATATCCCACCCCAGCTCCCCCTGTTTTGGGGCAAACAGCCCCAGACCCCACACCGAGCGCCCATTCGCAGTAATTACATTCGGATTTCCTGTGGAAATACAGCGCTGCTGTGGTCCTCATCCAACACTCGTCTCTAAACAAACTGTTAATATTTTAAGTGTCTTTCATGAGCCTGAGTCTAATTAATTAAAGGTTTATGAAAAACAATTAGGTTTTGATAGGGATCACCTTCTCTCGAGTCCCATGTCTGCTCAGAAAAGAGAGAGGGGTTAGAAAGGCTCAGGTTGAAATTTAGAACTGCAGTGAATAAGAGAATACACAAATCCCACATGGATTGGGGAAATTAGGACATTTGGTGCCAGATTGTCTGACTAATTAGATTTCTATCAGGTCCTGAGGGACTGGCTGATGCAGCATTTTAATTTAAAGCAGCAGTAGCAGCTTCCCCCCTTTTTTTCCCATGCTCTTTATCAAATTGCCTCTGTTTGCTTCAACCTGCAAACATTCTCCTTTTTAACGCTGCACCTCTGCAAGAACCAAACCATGTTGCAGCGTGGGTCTGCTGTGCACTGCTGGGTTTATTCTGACTGGGAAGACAACTCTGTGTGCCTGGGAAGGGATTTTCCCATCACATGAGCATGGCATTCCTTGACAGACGAGTGGGGTATATATCAGCGTGAGGAAGACTTGTGGTGCCCACCAGTCCACGTTGATACAGACACTGGGATGGATCAACACGTGAATTGATTCAGATCTACAGAATTGTTCTCTTGCTATGTAGTAGGCACCAACATTTGGTGTTAATTGTCCCAAAGTTAGTTAGCATTATTGAAACAGTGTGAGATGAATTTTTTGAAACCATTTTTTACCTGACAGAATGAGATTGCAAATATTCTCATGCCCTGTTTAATGAAAAATATTATGCTATTATTGCTATTTTATATGGTAGATATGTAATTAACAGAGTCTATAGAACCATTTATTCTCTCATTTTGCTCTATTTCTTCCAGACTATTTTATATTAAAAAAAAAAAAAAGAAAATGGAATTGTGTCTTCTGCTTCAATGAAACAAAAAACTATTATTCCCCTCGATAACCAAACCCAGTAAAGTCAAACATTTCAGCGAATATTAAACACGAAAAGTACATTTCAGATGCATTATGAATCTGCTGCTCCATCTTTCACTCATAACTCTGTGAAGTTCAGTAGTGGATGGAGCTAAAATGAAATGATCACCTCGAAAGACCACGAATTTCCCAGCTGTCATTGATTCAAAGCAGCTTCTGGCATAACTGAAAGATTTTCTCTGAACCTTGCTTTCCTGTTTTTATTTAGTTGTGATTTTAGGGGGGGGCTACGTGATACTTATTGCTCACTGCCAGTGATGCCCAGATACTGAACCCCAACCCATGCATTGTGCAGGAGGTATCAGCACGTCAACATTCAACCACTGGGGGTTGGACTCGATGATCTCTAGAGGCCCCTTCCAACCCCTACAGTTCTGTGATTCTGTGCTTCAGTGTTGGAGAGGGAAAGAGCTGCCCACTGCCATCTCTGTACTGTAAAAACATAGAGAGACTTAGGGACAGAGGAGATCCCAACAAACTGAGTGGTATAAAAATATAGAATAAAAAAGGATATTTTTAGCCCCAGAGTGCTCAGGGTTGGTGGGATTTGAAAGGTGCCATCAGTGTCATGTTAAGAGCAGGTAATGTTGAACTCTTTTGAAAGCAGAGCTCTTATCGAGGGTCTTAAGAGGAAACTCAGGACTCTTGGAAAAAAAGATCCCTAATTCTCTTCTCCAGGTCTGTGGGGTATGAAGCATTCCTTTGGTTTTGTGCTTTTTCAAACTTGAAATGTTGGACTAAGTTCAGAAATGCAGTGCTGAGTACAAAACACACTTCCAGGTACTGCTTCTGGAGGCAGAGCTCTTTTCCACTGCTCCCTTCCTGTTTCTCTCCCTCCACCCAACAGGGAAATAGAACAAAACAGATTTGGATTAATTATATATCATTTTTTTCTTCTTTTCTTTTCAGTGAAAGATAAACAAAGAATAGAACAAGCAACATCTTTGTATTGAGGATGCCGCTCCCTTTCCCTTCCTTTTGTTTTAAATTCATTTCATTTTCGAATTAAATTGAAACCCAACCAGAAAATAATTTCTCTCATTGAAGGATACTTGTCTGAAATGCTTGGTTTGCTTTCCCAGATTGCTCCAGGGGTCACCTCCCTGTGATCCCTGCTCCCCCAGTGGCTGAAGTTAAGGAGAGGAAAGCTTCCATTGGAGGTTTGAAATGGGAAAAAGCATTGGTTTGAAGATGAATGAGATGAGATCATTTCAGCTTCTCATAAACATAATTCCTTCTTGCAACTGTGCCTTATACACCTGTGAAAAGTTTCTGCATCTCCACCAGAACTGCTGCACTTTCAAAAACAAATAAGTTACCTGAAAAGACATTTATTTGGATTCGTAGTGGCTATGTTGTGAAAACCTTGTTGTGAGTGACCATGATAAATACTACTCATATCACTGTGAGTTACAGTAGGATACAAGCTGAGGAGTGCTTCCAAATTCAGCGCAGTATGTCTAGCCTGAACTTTTGAAGAAAAAGCCAAAAAAGCCCACACTTGTTTGAGCAGTTATCAAACAGAGATTGCAAGAATTTCAGGGACACAGCACCAGTTGAGCATCTCTCTTGTTGCCATTACCCTAGGGTTCAGGGTTACTATCCCCACCAATGAAATAGAGTATTTAACATTCTGTTGACCTAAGGCAAAAAATGGGGACTTGAAGAATACTTTATTTTTTTTTGGCTCAACCCACAGAGAAGCTACAAGGAACCTGGCTTTCCTAAAGTTAGCAGAACTCTTCCAGGAGAAGTCAAGCTCTGTCTCTGTGGCTTTGAGCCCTTTGAGTGAATACTCATCCTGAAGCCTCTCCAGGCTACCCAGTGTTCAGGGTTTCCTCAGCCAACGTCGGGTACATCCTCACTGCTCTTCCTCTCAGTGCCCCTGGAGTTTGCTGTCTGCTACCAGCCCACACATCCCACCTTAGTGCAGCTCACCTCTTGCTGAACCTTTCCTGCAAGCAGTGGGGTGAGCTCGTAATTGATTTTAACACAGAGCCTAAATCGCTTAAAAGCCACACTGGCTTTCCTACTAATTATTTATGCCCTTGCCCCATAGTGAAGAACAGATTGAACCAAAGGGATGTTTTCAACAGAAAAAAAAGTTAAAGAAGTGATTGGTTGTGTGTCTGTGCTTGGGACCCCAAAGAGGAACCAGCACTGTGTGCTTCTGCCCAGGCTGGAGGAGATGGATGCATGCACAACCCCTGTCCACGGTACCTCCAGCCAATGCATCCCACTTGGCCGGGAAGAGAGGGGAAATCTATTTTGTTTGTAATAAAGCTGATTATCATAGATAAATGTATCTAATTAGTCTCATTTGCTGACACACAAGCCTTTAATTGCAAGTTGAATAATTAGACATATCTGCATATGCAAATGAATAGGGTTATACTATGTCACTCTTAACATGATTTCTCTGGAGACAAATAGCTCTCTATATTTCAGGAGAGAATATGATATATTAATTTAAGTAGACAAATAACTTTATTAAGAATGAACCGCTCTCATGTTTGTTTATATAAAGCAATAAGTGCAAAACCAGAAGAGATTTTAGGTGGAAGGAAGCAGCTGGGATATACTCACTCTCAAGGCGACCCTCACACTCCTGTTTAACCAGTCAGGTCTGTGATTTGGGATGAGACCTGCTCCAGTGGAACGTGGGGGAGTCCTGAGCAGGCAGTGAGGATGGGGGTGCTGGCTGCAGCCCCTGCTTCAGGAATGGGGAGCAGGGGGAGCTTCCCAGGACCTCCAGCACTCAGGGTTGGGCTGAGATGCTGCAGCTTGGGAGGGGATGTGGATCTGAGGTTGGTCCTTCGAGCACCTGGCAGTGCTGCGTGTGGGCTTCAGCATCCATCCTCGCCATCATCAGCATCACTGCTGTCACCATCATCATCACCATCATAGTCATCACCAGCATTACTGCCATCATCACCTGCACCATTACCATCATCACCAGCACCATTACCATCATCATCGTCACTACTGCCATCATTAGCAGCATTGTAACCATCGCCTGCACTATTATCATCATCACTAACATAACCATAACCATGGCCAGCACCATTACCGTTACCCCCATCACTGGGCTGCTGGAACAGAAGGAGCATTTGGAAAACACACTGAGCCACACAGCCTGATTTGTGGGTGGCCCTGTGTGGAACCAAGAGTTGCACTCTATGATCCCAATGGGTTGCTTCCAACTCAGGAAGCAATTCTATGATTCCATCACCATCACCATCACCTCCTCCACCACCCCCAGCCCCAGCCCCGCCCTCCCAGCGATCACGTCCCGTGCGCTCCCCGTCCCCATACCGCGGTGTCCCCCATCACCCCCCGGCTCCGCATCCCCCTACGTTACCGCGGCAACCGCGGCCGTGAGGCGGAGCCGAGCGCTCGGACCGGCGGCTCCGGGGGGGCGGCGGGGCCGGCAGGGGGCAGCACCGGCACGGGGCTGGAGCGGGGAGGGCTGCGGGGGTCGGGATGCAGGCAGAGAGCGAGCCGGGTGTAAGCAGCATGCAGGCAGCATGCAAGCGGGGTGAATGGCCATACCTGCAGGCATGAAATAGCCAGGAATTACCTGAAGACACTCACGGATAAACTCACTGTTGAATACTACTAGTAAAATTCAATTATCATCTATGGAAAACTGCAGGTGAATTTCTGCTTTCTTACTACGGACCGGTGCAACATCTTTAGTGTTGCACGAGCATCGTTTCTTCAGTGTGTCATTTTGTGGTAAGTTTTGTGATAAGGATGGAGAAAACGGCTGCTGAGGCCTCGATGCAGGGCATTGTGGGGGCCCTTCCCGTGGAGCTCACTGCTGCAGGGAAATCACCAGCCCTTGCAGCCTCTCCTTCTGCACCAGGGCATGTTGCTGTATGCATATTTCTCCATACACACAAGACCGGCTGTGCTGTGTTTTGGAAAGGAGATGTCACAGTGTCATGATGTTTCGCTAAACCCCATCAAGTTGTCATTCCCGCTAATGCCTTCCTAATCCCGGTGAATTGGCAGTGCTCAGAGCCCTGGCTCAGCTTGGTGAGAGCTGTGGGGCTCCGTCCTCAGTCCCTGTGCTCATTCCTCACATTGCTGCAGGGATGATGCTGAGCATCCCCATTTCTGTTCTGTGCAACGGTTCCTTTACCTCATGACAACACAGAGCTTCTGCAGCGCAAAGAATCCAAGGTAAAAATGAATTTCCTTGGCTCTGAAAGAAGCACAGCAGATGACAGAGTAAAGTTTCACTCTCCAACACCTTGCTGCACCACGTTCCCCACCTACTGCCCTCAGCAGCCCCACAACCCCCGGCTGGGTTTATGTGCTGGGTTTCCTTCTGCCACCGAACCCATGCATTTTTACACAAGGCTGGGATTATTCTGGAGAAAATCCCTGGGTTATCTTGATTTAACCCCATGGTGACTGTGGATGCAGCAGGATGGGCAAGAAGATGCTCCCAGGCTCCCCCAGATACCTGCAGGTGATGCTCTTCCCTCCCCCACTTGCATGCCCTTTTCTTCCCCCTCTCTGCATCCCTACCCAGCACTCCTCAGCCCCAGACCTGCAGTGGGACAGGGCCCTTCCTGCTCCTGCTGTGGGCAATCTGCTCACTGCCTCTGTTTGGGGAGAGGGAGAAAAAGCGAGCAGCAAACCCCAAAGACGTGTCATTGTGCTGAGTGCTTTCAAACCTTGCAGGATGTCACCGTGTCACAATTTCAGTTCATTAGGCAGAGCGGGGAAGAAGCTGGGACATCAAAGAACTCCTTTTCCCTATAGAAACTGGAGCAGCTCTTTTGATCTCAGCCCCCTGTATCCCCCCCAGATTAATATTTACTTGTACATCCCAAACCTACGGGGATCCCGCGCTTGATTCCGCCATATGTTCTGAGGCAGTTTTCACTGCTTTTCTGCTTTTCTCTGGGAGGTGCTTTTGTGGCAGGGGGAGGAGGGAGCAGAAATCTTTCCCTGTTTACTTATTTGTCTGCTCCCCAGGCTCGGCAGGGGCGGGCACCCCACCTATTTGGTGTCAAACAGGCTCTTTGAAGCTTGCCACCACCACACGTTTGCATTTTGGGGGGAACCCAGCCAGCTGTTTGCTCGCTTCCCTGCTCCGCATTGATCCGAGGAGATAATCTTCCAGGCCTCACGCGTTTAATCCGTTCGCTGCTAATGTTGCATGAGATACGGGAGCGGTCCCTTCTCCCCTGGATCGCTGCGGTATTTATAGCTTAATGCAGAGCTTTGCAGCAGAGCTCGTGCTTTCAGAGCAGCAGAAACGTGTGTGTCTGATATCAGAGTCTGAGGATGCTGTGTGCACACCAGGAGGTGATAGCCAGCGCAGGTACATGCACCGCACCATGGGCAGCAGGGCTCAGCACCCAGCCAGGAGGAACCCTGCTCCCTGCACCCACTGCTCCTAAAGCACATGAATTCAGGATGGGGGAACTCAGAGCCAAATGCTCAGCAGCCCGGCTGACAGAATGGGGCAGGAAGGAATTCGGCTCAGCGACATCAGACTTTGTGAGAGAATCTCTGGGAATAATTCCAGCACCCATGCTTAAAGAGATTGCGACATTAAAGGGAGGAAGGATGGAGATAATAGAAAATGACTGCAGGGTTCGCACCTTCCCCTCATTTGCTCTTACACATCCTGTGTGCTGAGAGCCATGCAGAGCCATCACTTCCCTGCTCCCATTACCTCCATACTTAGGGACTACCCCAGGAGGTGCACTCCTGCCCTGAACCCACAGGACCTGGCCCACAGAGCCAAAACATGTGTTTGTATGGGAAGATTTTCACAGTGCGGGACAGGCAACCTTCCACCCCTTGCTTCANGATGCTCTTCCCTCCCCCACTTGCATGCCCTTTTCTTCCCCCTCTCTGCATCCCTACCCAGCACTCCTCAGCCCCAGACCTGCAGTGGGACAGGGCCCTTCCTGCTCCTGCTGTGGGCAATCTGCTCACTGCCTCTGTTTGGGGAGAGGGAGAAAAAGCGAGCAGCAAACCCCAAAGACGTGTCATTGTGCTGAGTGCTTTCAAACCTTGCAGGATGTCACCGTGTCACAATTTCAGTTCATTAGGCAGAGCGGGGAAGAAGCTGGGACATCAAAGAACTCCTTTTCCCTATAGAAACTGGAGCAGCTCTTTTGATCTCAGCCCCCTGTATCCCCCCCAGATTAATATTTACTTGTACATCCCAAACCTACGGGGATCCCGCGCTTGATTCCGCCATATGTTCTGAGGCAGTTTTCACTGCTTTTCTGCTTTTCTCTGGGAGGTGCTTTTGTGGCAGGGGGAGGAGGGAGCAGAAATCTTTCCCTGTTTACTTATTTGTCTGCTCCCCAGGCTCGGCAGGGGCGGGCACCCCACCTATTTGGTGTCAAACAGGCTCTTTGAAGCTTGCCACCACCACACGTTTGCATTTTGGGGGGAACCCAGCCAGCTGTTTGCTCGCTTCCCTGCTCCGCATTGATCCGAGGAGATAATCTTCCAGGCCTCACGCGTTTAATCCGTTCGCTGCTAATGTTGCATGAGATACGGGAGCGGTCCCTTCTCCCCTGGATCGCTGCGGTATTTATAGCTTAATGCAGAGCTTTGCAGCAGAGCTCGTGCTTTCAGAGCAGCAGAAACGTGTGTGTCTGATATCAGAGTCTGAGGATGCTGTGTGCACACCAGGAGGTGATAGCCAGCGCAGGTACATGCACCGCACCATGGGCAGCAGGGCTCAGCACCCAGCCAGGAGGAACCCTGCTCCCTGCACCCACTGCTCCTAAAGCACATGAATTCAGGATGGGGGAACTCAGAGCCAAATGCTCAGCAGCCCGGCTGACAGAATGGGGCAGGAAGGAATTCGGCTCAGCGACATCAGACTTTGTGAGAGAATCTCTGGGAATAATTCCAGCACCCATGCTTAAAGAGATTGCGACATTAAAGGGAGGAAGGATGGAGATAATAGAAAATGACTGCAGGGTTCGCACCTTCCCCTCATTTGCTCTTACACATCCTGTGTGCTGAGAGCCATGCAGAGCCATCACTTCCCTGCTCCCATTACCTCCATACTTAGGGACTACCCCAGGAGGTGCACTCCTGCCCTGAACCCACAGGACCTGGCCCACAGAGCCAAAACATGTGTTTGTATGGGAAGATTTTCACAGTGCGGGACAGGCAACCTTCCACCCCTTGCTTCAGATATTGCTCACTCACACCGTGCTGGGGTGCACAATGAGCCCTGCTTCATGTTTGGGAAGCCAGACCTGAATGCCCTAATGCAGAGGATGATAAGAACGCAGGACCACTCCTCTCTTTCTCTCTCTCTCTCTTTTTACTGCATTTTCCTTGCCTGCTGTTTAGGGGGTTTAAACAGCCGCGATTTTCTGTGGCTGACAACACACCCCATATGCTATTTATCTTGTCAGAACTCTCTCCCTCTGCCCTCAGCTCCCATTTTGTTCTCATTAATACTGATTATGAAAAATGGGGCTAAATACTTACTTTCATATGATTTATCCAAATGTTGAACTGCGTAATTGGAGAAGCTGAGGCATTATCCCTTCAGATTCTGTCAAGACTCAATTTCTGCATTTGATTTAATTTTTAAACTCATGACCCATAACAGTACATGTATTTATGGCCTTTCTGGTGGCTTGGCTGAGCTGTATATCCATCAGTCAGGCAGGAGAAGCTGCATATTATTTGTAAGAGTTTAAATAGCCGGCGTTTTCTAAGAACGCTTGCCCTAGCATGGAGTTATTAACACACGGCCCTGAGATGCAGCAAAATTGAGAGTCAGCTGGAAGGGATGCCCTTATAATGAAGATATTTAGTGGGTGGCATCAGGCTCTGGTTTTACTTTCCGTGACATGTGTGTAAACACGCAGAGCAGGTTGCAATGCAGAAACCCTGCCTGCCCCCTGATGCTGCCTATAGGGAAGGCCCTGCATGGTTGCAGTGCGTTTTGCATCTGTCCTCACGTTGCAGGGGACAAGTGGGGATGCTGCACCCTGTGCTCACAGCCACCAGCGCTGGGAATTGCTCAGCTATAAGGACTTCTGCAGGGCTGGGTGTGCCTTCCTGAGCTCCACACTGAATGGTGTACCGCAGGATTTATGGGAGAACTCAGAACCCTGTCCCCTGATGGGACTGACTCAAAGCTGAGGTTGCTCACAATGCAATGAACCGGGCTCCTCCTGTCTGCAAGCACCATTTTGGATAAAGATAACGGTGCAAGCATCAGGGAGCATAGCTAATGCATAGAACAATTACTGTAGTCAGATGCTTAAACAAGAGCTGTGGTGGTAACAAATGCATCACTGTAAGGAGGAGCAGATTACAGCACACAGTGTCACAATTAAGGATGGAACTCGATTCATCCATCACCAAATCTCCCCCAGCAGCCTTTTTCCCATGTACAAACCCAGCACACACACACACACACGTGCGTGCACACAGATGCAGCTCTAGCTCGGCGACGTTTGTTGCAGGAAGTAATATAATTCCTTAAAGCACACTCAATTCCTGCAGCTAGCTGGTGTCAGTGGCTGTCTTTCTTCTAAATATAAACACAGTAATCAGTCAGGAGAGCTTTCTGTTAAACAGGCATTTTAAACAAAAGCTTCCCATGGCTGTTTCTGGAGAGGATCTATGTGTTAATCTCTGATGTTGCACTCCGCCGTCAGAGCCGCGCGCGGCTCTTTCCTCCTCGCGAGGCTCTTGTGGTGAACAATAAGGATATTGATTTTTGTTCACATTTATTTATTTATTTT